>OZ024674.1:7091180-7527917 GCA_964016965.1 Diacarnus erythraeanus | reverse complement strand
GGGGGGAGGAAAATCCTCCGACACCTTGACTCCAGACACAGCGAAACATGAAACCCCTTCACCACACTGTGGATACAAACATGAAACCCCTTCACAACACTGTGGATACAAACATGAAAGTAAGCAGGTGCAGCCATCTCCATCTCCAGACACAGCCAGTCAAACACCCTAATTTAGGCGCCACACCCGAGTGTATTTTGCCCAACCTCAGCTGTAATTATTAATTTTTTGTGGCACTTTATTTACAGTGATTGTGGTAGCTAACTATAGTAATAATAATAATATTATTATTATTATTTAACAGGGGTGTAGGAAAGGGGAGTTCAAAGGGTGCTGTAGCACCCCTAGATTTTTGTGGCTGTACCAATGGCATACATTATTTTTTTGACAGCACCCCTTTATTTAAGTTTGTTCCAGTTGACTTTTCCATCAGGACCACTCAGAGGACTTCAAAATTAGCTGTACAATAACCAGGTGCAAAATTATTCCCAAATTGTGCCCCATTATTCTAGCATTATCCCTTTTGCTACACTAATTTTGGATTTTTTTTTGATTTGGCATTGGTCGTCACTAGGCGCCGGCGCCCCAGGCAGCAAAAGGTCGCGCAGGTCAGCGTGACATCATGCTGGCGGCTAGCAGATCAAGGCAGAAAGAATGAGCTCCTTGGAGACTCTTGCTGGCCTGCTTATGGCCTCTCTCACACCGACGATCCTCTACGGCACTGCCCCATGCACTATGCCACTCTCCTTTTCTTTTCATTTTTTTTTTTTTTTTTTTTAAGTCCATATAAAGCGAACATCAAAGGAAGATCAAAGGCAGCTCCTCCCTGTGGTCAAACATCTGAGAACTGATGGACCACAACCCATTGTTCTGACTTCCGATGCCGACAGTCAAAGGTTGGCGGCAGGAGGACGTCCTGGTGCCGACGGGGTCCGAGTAACGGACGGTTGAAAAGTGTGTAAAATTACACTCTTTTGGGAGCGAAAGGGTTAGTCTAGTCACTCCAAGGTCAAGAGTTCACTGCTGAATGAAATTGACCCATATCTCTACGCAAATCCCCGCCCACATCTTCATTTCTTGCACAATTTCAGACAATGCCACAAGCTTCAGACCACACACCCTTATGTGACATCACAACGCACCTTATACCCTTATGTGACATCACAACACACCCTTATGTGAGACCATCAACAACAGGTCATTTTTGACCTCATGTTGCTTTAGTCAACTAAAACTATAAGTTAGTACCAGCTATTAGTCACAAAACTGATCTCAATTAGTCAAAAACTAACTAAAAGTTGTCATACTAAAGCTTACATTGACCATAACATTAATCACTAAGGTTGACCAAATCTTTGTAATACTCTTTGTGACAAGACTTGTTGCTGGTTTCACTAACAGTTACATTATTAAAAAATAATATCATCTTTGAATCATAGATGTTTTGGAGCATGGGGGCACAGCCTGAATGGGAATGAGGTTAGGGGTGGGCAAGGACTCCGTGCTATAGAATACCATTGGGTAGGAGACTATCTAGCATGATTTGTTACAAGAAAACACTGTAGGCTTTCCAAAATAGCTTAGCTTACCTAAATTAACAATCAATTTTAGCAATACAGATGTACCTAGTTCACCAGTGTGTGTATGAAGAAGCTCGTGATGACATTCTTGATTCTGATCATAGGTATGACTCTATGTGATGAAGAGATGAAAAGGCTATGTGCTCTGCAGTCTCTGTAATTGTAAAGAAGCTATATATACCAAAGAAGAACGTAAAGTTAAGAATATTCAATGGAATAACACATTTCAGAAATTGCTTGCACATGAAATTACTTTAGATGCTGAAAGGTTATATAACTAAATTTGGCATATAGGCTAGCATGTTCCTTATTGATCTGCATGTTTAACCATGGGTGGGTGGATGGGGCATTTCTCCCATGCTTCCTATGCCTATGTGAATTCACGCAGTCTTCTCAAAAGTATTATAACATAATAATCTTTATTAATATAGCTAATCTTCACTAGCTACTGAAGTTAGTTTTGAATTGAATTTTTGAGTCTAGAAACTTTTGGGGTAGGTGCAAATTCCTTTATCTCCTCATGTAATCCATACCTACATAATGATAATTGAGAGAGCTTATAAAATAAAAGAGGAAAGGAAGGAAGGTGGGGGGTAGGTGCCCCCACACTCTACCTATAGAGTCTACAGGCCAGCTAGATACACATCTGGTTCCACGCCCCTCTAAACACACCCAGGGTCTTCACACACCCCTTCTAGCGGGCCACAAGGGGGTTCCCCCTCCTCCTTCTGAGAGGTCTACAGGATCTAGACACACCTCCAAATCTCTCTCACACACACACACCCCTTAACTCCCTAGGTCAAGTGGGGATTCAGCTGGACACACCTCCACTCCCACGCCCCTCTGGACACACCCAGGGTCTCCACACACACACCCTTCTAGCGGGCCACAAGGGGGTTCCCCCTCCTCCTTCTGAGAGGTCTACAGGATCAAGACACACCTCCAAATCTCTCACACACACCCCTTAACTCCCTAGGTCAAGTGGGGATTCAGCTGGACACACCTCCACTCCCACACCCCTCTAAACACACCCAGGGTCTCCACACACACACCCTTCTAGCGGGCCACAAGGGGGTTCCCCCTCCTTCTGAGAGGTCTACAGGATCTAGACACACCTCCAAATCTCTCACACACACCCACCCCTTAACTCCCTAGGTCAAGTGGGGATTCAGCTGGACACACCTCCACTCCCACGCCCCTCTGGACACACCCCAAGTCTACACACACCAATGTCGAGGTCGAGGGAGTCTCAGGAGGGGTATTCCCCCACAACACTCTTTCCTAGCTTCTACAGGCAAGATAGTGATTCTGTGGGCTGGACACACACCCTGGGCTCACACTTCTCAGCTCAGATATTAGGTTAGCTTAGCTACGGAACTTACAGCTGCTATCAATTTCACTGTCCATTCCTTCGCTTAAAAGCCTGGAGCCCCAGAATTCCAATCCATATTGCTAGGTCCTCGATACTAACCCTTTCGCTACACTAATTTTGGATTTTTTTTTGATTTGGCATTGGTCGTCACTAGGCGCCGGCGCCCCAGGCAGCAAAAGGTCGCGCAGGTCGGCGTGACGTCATGCTGGCGGCTAGCAGATCAAGGCACAAAGAATGAGCTCCTTGGAGACTCTTGCTGGCCTGCTTATGGCCTCTCTCACACCAACGATAGGGTCTGCAACACAAAAAATGAAGATTCAAGAATCCAATTCTCCACAGTTCCAACAATATGAACTCATTAGGTGAATGTCAAATCCAACACAAATTTGTACCCTGCAGTCTTCTTCAGCTCCGCAGGCTAAAAAATTAGTTCCAGCTTTTCGCGTAATTAGATTGAGGTCCACCCTCCAAAATATAAAAAATCTTATCTTGGTCTAAATGATGCCCAGTACTTCTCCTGTCCACTGGCTGTGTGTGTAAGTGTTAAATAGTGATGCTTTGGCGTGCTAAGTAAAGCTAAATCCCTTGTACTTTGGTCAGTCATCCAAAAGCGGGCAATTTCTGTGGTTTGTATGGGCCCAATTTTTCTGCAGAGCAAGGTAGTTTTTCCCTCGCATCATTTATAGTTAGGGGGAGGCCTTGCTTGTGCGTGACCATAGTTAGAGCCGGGTCTATTGTTTTTTGCCATCAGAGATGCAAGTGCAAAGCAGTAATTCTAGTGTAAGGCACGCTGAGGTAATCTTTGATGGATTCTAGAGTTGCTAGAACTGTATCCTGATGGCTAATAGATGGAACATGCTGTAAACTTATGTCTACTTGGAAATATAGGTTGGGAGTTTAGGCAGGAAATTGCTGTCTCATGGCCACTAGAACAAGATCAGGTAAAGAAGCGTCCTAACCATTAAAATCTAACTCACCAATACCTTTTGCATGATGTAGGTGATAGAACACCTACATACGGTGAATTGATTGACCTTCTTGACGATTCTGAAAAGAATTGCTCATTGAGTGATAATGTGTCGGACATCCTTTACTCCAAATTCAAAGATACCTATCCTGGAATAAGCATTGGACGTTGCAAACGATTTCATGCAACTGTGATGCGCATTGCTGCTCCAACGAGGTCATCATTAAGGGGTCCCAGTAAGCTGTGTGGTTTGCCGCTCACACGCTATCGAAAAAAGAAGTGGATTCCTCGTATCCGAAACCCGGGTAAACAATTCTCAGCAGTTATTAACGGGATTTTTTTAGAAAATGAATTTGGAGGGGAGGGGGGAGGAATAGGGGCAGGTTGTTGAACTTGAATCTAGTTCACACTGTTGTCTATTTCAGGAAGCAACACTATTTCAGGGGGTTCCCTCCCTCCCTAACCTGGATGATAGACCCTTCCCCCCTTATCCTACAGGTCCACCTGACAGAGTTCCATTCCCTGATGAACTTTATTATTACGGTCTGAATGAGAAGTTACTGGCCAAAGTTTTCCATTATGTGCAAGCTCAAAAGAAGGGTTCTCTTCCTTGGAGTGTACGAGGAGTTCCCAGCATGTTGTTTTATCAGCAGTTGCATCGCTACATGAAGAAATGGCCTCTAAGTTCCTCTTCAACAAAGACGGCAATTGGAAAGTTTTACATCGCCATCGATAAGAATTTGCAGGTTATCGGCCTGACAATGCTTACCAATTTATTGAGCGAACTGTTGGATCAAAACAACCTCCCTCTGCAACAATGAAGTACGGCTTGGAAGATACTGAAGTAAAATCCTTGGAAAAGGAAGTCAAGCAATGTAGTGAGTGTACACAGAAGTTGTCTATAGATTTTAAATCCATGGAGAGAAATTTTAACAAAATGAAGAAGCAACTGGACCATGCAGATCTATGTTTAAGAGACATTACAAATGAATTGAAGGATGTTTCAAAGAAGCGAGACGTTGCTCAGAAAAAAGCAAATAGGCTTCAGAAATCTATGGAGTTTGCCTTTTCTGATTGTACATCTCTTGAAGATAATCTCTATGCATTGGAAGAGAAGAATTCTGAGTTATCGAAGGCTCTTGCTTCAACCAAACAGATGGACCTACCTACTTTTGACTTTGAAACAAAACTTGGAAACAAAACATATTTTCCTGCCATTCGGACTCTATACTATACTTTGCTGGCAGAGCAAGTTCCCCCTGCCAAAATCAGTGATATTATCAAGAACATTGTCAAATGCTTTTTTCCTGCTATGGATGTTCAGCAATTAGAGTTGCCAAAGGAACGATGTGCTGGTTATATGCGAAGTGAAGAGATGAAAACAGTAAGTATGGCACATAAAGCTACGGTTATTTTGAACATGCAAATGATGGACAGCTATACCTAAACACAGATGGAACAACTCTAGCTCAAAAGAAACTGGGAAGTGTTGCCATTAATAATGTAACAGTTTCAGTAAATGAAGTTTCTGATGGAACTGCAGCATATATGATTGATGATGTATCCAGAGAGCTTCAGAAGTTAAGAGAAATGGCCCATGCTCTGAACATACCTAATGCTGACTCCATTAATTGGACTCTGATTGCTTCAGCGACATCAGATTCTGCTGCCACTCAAAAATGCTTCAACAAGCTTATTGAACAGTCTGTTGAAGCAGATAAAGAGAAGTTTGGAGAAGTGTCACATGAAGCTTTTGACCTTGTAGAGAACTTTTGCGCCATGCATCTTGGTGTCAATCTCCGCAAAGCATTCCTTGATGGAATGAAGGCCACATATGACCACAGTTATAGTGATAATAGGGAGTATCATGCGGTAGATACCCTTGTCTATGAGTTCTGCAAGCTCTTTGGTCGGCATGGTACACCAGAATATGGGTGTGGTACTTTAGCATTTCCTGACTTCCTAGTAATAATGTCAAAGGATCCTAATGCAAGCAATGATTATTATTCTTCCTGTACTCAAGTAACATTTGATCGTCAAGTTGGTAGTCGTTATTTTGTCACTGCTGCTAATGCAACAAAGATCATCTTTGTTAGAGAAGCAGCTATTCACTTTTTGAAGTACACAGGAAAAGAAAATGGCAACAGATTGGAGAAGGAAGTATACAGGAAGTTGCTTGATTCAGAAGAAATTATGGCCCAAGTGAAAGCAGATGCTCTGATGTTTTTCCATGTCTATGCAGACCTGGTGATGTTAGCCAAATCCAACAAACTTCAAAAGTCTGCTCTCAGTATGAATCGCCACTACCTGGAACTTCAAATGTTCCTCCAGGAGTTAGAACAACACCCTGAGGTCATCATGGAGAGAAACTATCATGTGTTCAGGTCTGAAGATAAGTTGTATGGTGATGACAAGGAAGTCAATCATCGCATCCATTGCAAGTCAATATCTGTATATGACCATCTGTTCACTCCAGACAAGAGTAATGAGATAAATCTCTATTCCTTAGTATCTGCTGGAGCTGCTTCAATGAAGAAAACACTGTGTGTTTATGCTCAGAATCAGCTACCTGGTGGAATCTATTAGGATCCTGAACCAAATGTTGAAGCCGTTCTCAAAGAGTTGAAACCAAGTAATGACCTCTGTGAATCCATACTTGGTCTAAATGATTATTTGTCTACTGCTATTCCTAATTTGCATCAGATGGCAAGATCTAACTTGATTGAAATTAAGAAAAATAAATCCATGAAGTGGTTGCAGCAGTTACCATCAGAACAGAAGGACAAAGTATTGGATTTAGCCGTTAAGAGGAGAAGGGAAGTATTAAGAGAACGGAAGGAGGAAGATCAGAAAAGAGCTGAACAAAGGAGAGATAAGCTTATTCAAGTGCATACACAAAGACAGGCACTTCTTCGAAGAGCACAGGTAGAAAAAGATAAGCTCTTAGAGGAGCATCTGATTACATCAGAAGAAGAACTACATCAATCTATTTCAGACATTGATAAGGAGCAGATCAGTATCTCCAAGAAGAAGAAGAAAAAAATTACTTTGTTGAAAACCTAAGTGAATATAAGAAAGAAGTTACTTAAAGAAAAAATTCTAATTACTTTTAGTCAGTCCCGAAAACAACGTCCAATCAATGACCTTGTTAAGGAATTGGCTGAACATATAGCTGCAAACAGCTTGCCTCCAGAATACTCAGCTTTGATCAGTAACCCTTTTTTATTAGTTGGCAAATCCATTAGTCACAAGTTCGAACTAGAAGAGACATGTGAAGAGAAATGGTACAGAGGAGTTATACTGGGATATGATTTAGTGACTAAACTATATGAAATAGCATATGACGAAGAAGATGAGTCATGTCATTTTGATTTGACACAGGACTTGATAATGGGCAACTTACAAATCATGTAATTATTATTTTTTTGTATACATAATTATAACTTGGCTAACTTCTCAGCTACCATTATATAATGGTTCTGGCCTGATCTATAACCGATGCTTCCTCTCATAAGAAGCACGTCACATTAGGATAAACATTATGCTCTGGAACTTTGCTTCACTGTCCTGTGCAATGACTGTGCATTATCTAACCACAGTACTACAAATTGTATCTTCTAGTGGGTGGTTTGTTTTATGTGAGCATGCATAGCAACTAACTACAGGGTTGTGCAGAATATCCTTGCAACAATAAGTACAAAGCAGGAGTATGGCAACAAGTGGTTAGTAACAATGCAATAGGTAGAAGTTAGGCAATAACTTCCATGAATGATTCGAAATATGAAAGCAACCCTGTCCTCCCTTCACACAATGGAATGTACTGGGTGGAGGTGTAACTACTATGAAAATTAGAACTGTTCCATACCTAAAGGTAAGGTACTAACCAACAAATATTCTTATTACTTGCTTAGCAAGTCAAAAATCAATAGCAACAACCAAGTAATGAACTACTGACAGCTATAGATCATCCATTATCATATATATACTCTTCATGATGCTTTCTAAAGTTTGATGTGCATGGTCTAATTCTCTTTTCATCAAATTGAAATTTATGGTCAACTTCTGCACACACTCACTACATTGCTTGACTTCCATTTCCAAGGATTTTACTTCAGTATCTTCCAAGCCGTACTTCATTGTTGCAGAGGGAGGTTGTTTTGATCCAACAGTTCGCTCAATAAATTGGTAAGCATTGTCAGGCCGATAACCTGCAAATTCTTATCGATGGCGATGTAAAACTTTCCAATTGCCGTCTTTGTTGAAGAGGAACTTAGAGGCCATTTCTTCATGTAGCGATGCAACTGCTGATAAAACAACATGCTGGGAACTCCTCGTACACTCCAAGGAAGAGAACCCTTCTTTTGAGCTTGCACATAATGGAAAACTTTGGCCAGTAACTTCTCATTCAGACCGTAATAATAAAGTTCATCAGGGAATGGAACTCTGTCAGGTGGACCTGTAGGATAAGGGGGGAAGGGTCTATCATCCAGGTTAGGGAGGGAGGGAACCCCCTGAAATAGTGTTGCTTCCTGAAATAGACAACAGTGTGAACTAGATTCAAGTTCAACAACCTGCCCCTATTCCTCCCCCCTCCCCTCCAAATTCATTTTCTAAAAAAATCCCGTTAATAACTGAGAATTGTTTACCCGGGTTTCGGATACGAGGAATCCACTTCTTTTTCGATAGCGTGTGAGCGGCGAACCACACAGCTTACTGGGACCCCTTAATGATGACCTCGTTGGAGCAGCAATGCGCATCACAGTTGCATGAAATCGTTTGCAATGTCCAATGCTTATTCCAGGATAGGTATCTTTGAATTTGGAGTAAAGGATGTCCGACACATTATCACTCAATGAGCAATTCTTTTCAGAATCGTCAAGAAGGTCAATCAATTCACCGTATGTAGGTGTTCTATCACCTACATCATGCAAAAGGTATTGGTGAGTTAGATTTTAATGGTTAGGACGCTTCTTTACCTGATCTTGTTCTAGTGGCCATGAGACAGCAATTTCCTGCCTAAACTCCCAACCTATATTTCCAAGTAGACATAAGTTTACAGCATGTTCCATCTATTAGCCATCAGGATACAGTTCTAGCAACTCTAGAATCCATCAAAGATTACCTCAGCGTGCCTTACACTAGAATTACTGCTTTGCACTTGCATCTCTGATGGCAAAAAACAATAGACCCGGCTCTAACTATGGTCACGCACAAGCAAGGCCTCCCCCTAACTATAAATGATGCGAGGGAAAAACTACCTTGCTCTGCAGAAAAATTGGGCCCATACAAACCACAGAAATTGCCCGCTTTTGGATGACTGACCAAAGTACAAGGGATTTAGCTTTACTTAGCACGCCAAAGCATCACTATTTAACACTTACACACACAGCCAGTGGACAGGAGAAGTACTGGGCATCATTTAGACCAAGATAAGATTTTTTATATTTTGGAGGGTGGACCTCAATCTAATTACGCGAAAAGCTGGAACTAATTTTTTAGCCTGCGGAGCTGAAGAAGACTGCAGGGTACAAATTTGTGTTGGATTTGACATTCACCTAATGAGTTCATATTGTTGGAACTGTGGAGAATTGGATTCTTGAATCTTCATTTTTTTGTGTTGCAGACCCTACCAACGATCCTCTACGGCACTGCCCCATGCACTATGCCACTCTCCTTTTCTTTTCATTTTTTTTTTTTTTTTTTTTTTTTAACATCAAAGGAAGATCAAAGGCAGCTCCTCCCTGTGGTCAAACATCTGAGAACTGACGGACCACAACCCATTGTTCTGACTTCCGATGCCGACAGTCAAAGGTTGGCGGCAGGAGGACGTCCTGGTGCCGACGGGGTCCGAGTAACGGACGGTTGAAAAGTGTGTAAAATTACACTCTTTTGGGAGCGAAAGGGTTATGCTTGATTTCAGGCAGTCCCTATTATTCCTAAAATTATGCCAGCGTAATCTACCTAAGCCTAGTAAAGGCCCATTGACACCGATCGTCGGTGTCAATAGATTATTAAGGGTGTGATTTTTGATGTTGTGGTTTGGGCAGGGTTAGCTATGATTTAGGCGTGACTGGTGGATGTGGCCAGGCCTGGAACTGGTTTTCAAAAAGTTGGAGACTATTTATGTTGTCCGCCTATATAAAGGAATTCTTAGCTAGTGTTACACGTTATCAAGCTTCCGTTCACTTCTGTTCCTTATCCAGAAGCTGAGTAGCAACTAGCAGCGGATTTCACAAGAAGAGTACCAAAGGATGGAAGTGGACCTCCGTAAGTAACAGCTAGCCAGCTACAACTCTTGCTACGCCGCCGCATTAGCTTGCTGCACCACCAAAGTAGCTAGTTGTAGAAAAGTGAACTTTAAAAGAAATCATATGAGTTAGTAGCTAGAATTTATGAACTCAAAAGGGGTAGGGTTAGTAGCTAACTACTTCTTCATTATAATTACTGAGTTTCTATACTGTAGAGACTATTAATAGAGTGACATAATATTAGTTAGGTTTTTATGGTACTGATAAAAAGTGACAATCAGTTTATGAGCAGAAATGATAGAATTAGCTAGTAGCTAACTAGCTACTTCTTTAATCTAGACAGAGTTACTAGTTAAGTACATCATTTTTATGGATGGGTGTAGTGCTGATAAAGTGCTTGCAAATAAGAAGATAAGAAAATAATGGCCAGGTACGTATTATAAGAAAGTGGTTCTTGTATTAAAACATTTCATGTAGCCTAACTGTTGTTGTTATAATTGCAATGGTTAGGATTACAGCAACCCATTTTTGGGGCTGCAACTCAGCAACCCACCTCATAAAATAATATTATAGTAAAATGGCCATTTTTTAATTATAACTAACTGAAAATGTTATGACTAAGGTTACTTTAACCCCTTTCAATCATAGGTTACACTACGTACTAACCATTATTAAAAGTAAAAATAGCTATTATTAACACTACTCAATACAACTCTTTGCTTGGTCAGTTTAGCTGTACATCTTTCTGTGTCACCATATTATATAGATTAATGCATGTTGAATTGACTTAACATTTGTTGTAGAGATTACCCAATTTTCTTATTAATATGACTATAATTATGGATGTCATAATGACTCCACATAGGTTAAGGTAACCACACCTTTCTGGGTTACTGACCACAAGAATGTCATTGAGGACTCCACATAATAATTGAAGGGCTGAGTGGAAAAACAACTTAAGTCCAAAAAAAAATTTTTTTTTTTAAATTAGTCCATGGTGTATGACTATCAGTGCTTTCTCCCAAAATTTTTTTAACAACAGTTTTGCCTCCATGAAAGTAAGTGATGGTGTTATGTTTGAGTACTCTTGTGAGCATATTGAGGAAGTATGGGTAAAATACATTTTCTCTAGTCTTGAACTTTGGAGCAAGTTTTCCATCCATAGGAGTCAATCTCCCAGCAACACCAAAATATTCATCTCTTTTGCCCATAAAAGAAAAGTATGTACCAGAAGAATATCATCCATTCTATAACTCACTTATATGAAGATTCAGTCTTAAATGAAGATTCAGATAGTTAATCTGCTTTCAGTCATGTTCTTTATTATTATTATATAAAAATCAACAATACTCATGGACTATATTAAGATGTGTAATGATTCTATATCATAGTCGGCGGAATAGGGGGGCATTGACCCCCCTGCCTAGTACCTATTTCAACTGTGAAACCATAATGAAAAGTGCTACATGCGCTGCATTTGCTGATCAAATAGCTAGCTATAATGGCAACACCACCTTACTGAGTTCAGAGCCTCCAACCACAAATTTATCAGTATTTTTACAGATTTACACCTTACACCACCTATAAATACCACTAGAAATTATAATAAATGGAAGAATAGCAGGATTAAACTAGCTAGTTAACAGCTGTGAAATAACACTGTCTAGAGGCTTAAAGAGTTGTTCAAACAGTTCATATTCCTTAAAACAGGAGATAAAAAACAGTAAGTTTGTTTATTGTAAGTTAAATTCATGATGTTTGTTACCTGGTGCACTGTTAATAGCTAGCTTGTTCCAGTGTCTCCTATCAAACACTATGCTAGCTAAGACTCTCCTCTCAATTCTAGCTCACAGTCTAGTCTATTTTTTATCATTAATTACAAAGATACCACCACACATAGGTGTGTAGGTGTGTGTCTTATAACAATAAAATAATATGATTAAGAATGATGCATGTCATGAAACTAGCTGGCTAGGAATATGCTACAAAAGTGAACAATTTCAAGTTGGAGGCTCTAGTACTCCCCCCCCAAAACAAAAATGCTTCCTCCACCTATGTATATAATAATACTGCCATACTATAAACTATGAAAGTAAAACAACTTCAAAGCTGGTTTTCTCAAAATGTTATGAACTTAGGTAGTTTTTCCACTCAACCCTTCAATTGTAAAAATAACCATAACCCTCTGGGTCACCATTACTACAAACATGTCACAGGGATGTTACATTTATGGTATAATCTTCAGCATGATCACTCTAAATTATAATTATTATTATGCACACAAAATTAATTTTAAGAGGGTGGCAAAAAACCCCATAATCTTGTAAAAATAAAGCTGCCTTGGGGTTACGGGTGTTCAAGATGAAAACAAAACACAAAAAAAACATGAAAAAAAATCAGACTTTTATTTTTTGCTGTGTATAATAGCTAATATCATCTATTCCTCAGCTCCTAAATATGATATGCCAAAGGCTCAACTGGATCAGTACCAACCACTCCATTCCCAGCAGCAGAGTAACAGCAATGTCACTGTAAGTTTTGAGGACACCAACCCTCTATTCCACCACCCATATAAAATGAGGACAGCACTGAAGCCTCTAATATAGTAGCTAGACATCATTTATAATGGGATCCTCTATCTGATCCACTGAAGAAAGGACTTTGTATTTAGTAGAACACCATATTGCATCACCACAACCAAAAACTCTCTCTAATTATTGAGATGTAAGCCTCAATATTTCCTGACACAATTATTATTCATATTATTATATTATTATTATATAGCACCTGTGGTAACCCAGCTTGCGTTGTAACAGACACTTTTTTAATATGATATCAATAAATTGCACATCAACTGAACAAAACAATGAAACACACGGTGCCACAACAATGACACACATGATGCCACAAAAAGGCTGATAATAATTATTAAACAGAAGATAAGGACACTTTTACAGGAACCAGATTTTAACAAACATGCTGATTATTATGTCATGGAGATAAATAAATGACAAATTAAAATGACTGTTTATGACTAACCAATGAAAATAACAGGGTAAATAATGTTACATTATTATAGTAGTGAAGTCCAGTACATTGTTATTATTAAAACACCACTCTCCTAGATAAATTGCTAGCATTGCTGTACAGAGTGTCCTCACAATTATACATACATGTTTAATAATAATATATTATAATTATTGTTAGCTAGCCAGTTACTGCTGACTAAGTGAGTCTACTACAGCACCCTTTTGAGTGAAATGCCCCTCAATTACATGAATCATGATTATTATCCTTCATCACTTCATTAGGTGGTGACCACTCAGCCTGCTGTTTCTCGTGTCAATTACCAAATCAAACCAGATGGTTACTTGGGCCTCTCCATCTTCAGCTGTATCTGTTGCTGTTGGATCTTTGGGCTCATTGCCATTGTGTACAGTTTTCAGGTGTGTATGGATAACTTAGCAAGAGATTTTTAAAAGTGAATGATTCTCATCCTCTCTTAGGTTGATGTCAAATGGGGAGTTGGTGATTATGAAGGTGCTCGCAGAAGCTCTAACATGGCTAAAAAATGGAGTATCGCCGCCATTATCACTGGGATAGTTCTCAGTGTATTTAATGTAGTGATAATGGTTATTATCATTATAAATGCAGCCGTTAATTCTGATTACACTGATTGCACTCAACGCTATGGTAGGAGCTACTGCTAAGAGAGAAATATGATGCTCAGATTTATAAATTACTTTTTAAAAAGTGTGTAGTGTTGACTGTAGAATTTGTAGCAAAAAGACTCATGTTGACACATAGCTAACTCATAAAACTATTGATCATAAAGGTACATCTGTAATACACATTCATTATGTTATTGAGTTATAGAAATATTAATTAGAGGAAATATTAATTAGAAAAGCTGAAACTTGTGCTTGCTTTTGGATATCAAGCTAATGCGGGAATGACTATACAGAGATGTGCTGACTGTGGTGGCTAGAGATTGCTAAATCTGCAGATCCAGTGTACACATGGCTTAGTAGGGGAGGACAAGGAGCACTGCCTTGCAGCTTTGGATTCCTACAGGCTACCAGATGCTGTATTATGCAGGGGGGTAGGAAGATAATTTTAGGTAGGGGTGCTGCAATTACAGTGGGTGGGGGGCAATTATTTAAGGCTATAATTATCATAAAAAGACCAACAAAAATATTTATATTATGAAAGCTTTCATAAGACAATATGCAGCTATACAAATCAAGTTTGTCCTTTTGAATATACAACAAAAATAATTATTCAACCTATAATTATCATTGTGCTTCTGAGTATGTTTTAAGCATCCATAAAGAAGAAAAAGACCCTTCTGCTGTTTCTACCAAGTTTTCAATATCTTTAATGGTATATACACTTCCTTTCCCAAATTATCAAAAATACTAAGTTTTCAATATTATCTTTAATGGTATTGAATAGACACTTCCTTTCCCAAATTATCAAAAAGGAAAGCCATTGGGAAAACTTAATTGTATATGCCCAAGTCATACACAACTGTCATTGCATTGTGCAGCAAAGCACATTGCCTTGATCATTAATAAAAATTTTGATTTACTGAAAGTCAGTAAATTTCACTTTTCAGCATGCTGGCATAACTATAGAGCAGAATATTCTGTCTTAAGTGGTGCACACACTTATTCAAGGATATTATCCAGGCTGTATTTGGACATGTTTGCCTTGTCTTTGACTGCTCTAGCTAATCATAAATCTGGATATTTGCAGTGGATGATAGGGAACAATACAACAAAGACATTCACATGGAGCAGATTTTTCCCCTTCATTATTATTATATTATTATTATATAGGAATTTCAACTTCATGACCCTGGGGATTCAAATTTTGTTTCACTGCTAAGAAAGTTGTCTACATTTAAATTTGATCATTAGGACACACACTGGTTGCTTCACTGTTGGCTGAACTTGATTCATTTACTGTGACCTTGGCCAAAAAGCTGGTCAGCCTCATCTTAGACATAGCTATTAGCTCTAGCTTAGACATGGCATCTGATCATGGTTGCTTAGTTTATCACATGATCATGATACCAGGGTGTTACATTAATTTACACATGTATATCATGTTAACAGATTGAAGGGATGGACAGCTCCTTCTCCATGTAACAGATTAAATCATTGTCAATTGTACTATTGCTATGGGCTATATACTAGGGCTAGGTATAGTACAATAACAATACACAATTAACAATGATGTAATCTAACCTCTACTGTTACATGGAGAAAGAACCACAAGGACACAAGTCAACTGAAACAAACTTGAATAAAAGGGTGCATCATCAAAAAATAATGTATGCCATTGGTAGAGCCACAAAAAAACTAGGGGTGCTGCAGCATAAAAAACTAGGGGTGCTACAGCACCCTTTGAACCTCCCTTTCCTACCCCCCTGAACAGAGGGGTAGAAAGCTAGTAAAAAGTGGGGGTGCATGAATTTTTTGACATGGGTATACATATAATATGAAATTAGCTAGTTTAATTATGAAAGATGCTAGCTAGTTATGTATATTAAAAAGAGCCAAAGTGCTTGCTTCTCTCCACTTTACAAGTGACAAATTCTTTAGCAATGTCCTCCAGTTTATTGCATAGCTTATGACCTTGTGTACATGTAGAAGTAAGCAATTGTTGAGACACGTTTCAGTTATTGTACAAACAGCTGTTTTAGGACTGAAAATGGCCTTTCAGAAGTGGCTGAAGTAATCAGGAACAACTGGATTGAGTCTCCAAAGCTTGTGAACTTCTGAAAGTGAGATGGTGTTTCATTCATGGCTCCACAAATGGTTTCAATGAATGTTACCTTGTGTACTGCACCCTATCTATCATTGATATAATTTTTACATTGAAAACCTTTTTCACTTGTGCAACTGGAAAGTTTATTGCATGTCCTGTGAACTTTAATAATAAAATTTTGTAGGGGTGCATTTGCTCCTATCCCCTGTAGAAGCAGCTAAAAGGTCAGCAAGATTCAGTGCAGAAATCACAAGAGATGGTGATCCAAAGACTTGTTTTTATATAGAACTACCAGCCTTCTCATTATTCAGTACACTATTTGAGCTTCTGAAGAGCTATACAAATAGCCCACTGGAGGTCATTTTGATGTGTCATCCACCCACATAATACAGCATCTGGTAGCCTGGTAGGAATCAGTTCCCATACATATAAAGAATTGTGGAATCTATCCCAAAGTGTCTGGAATAGAGAGGTTCCACCATGTAAACTTTAAAAGGCTGTAAAAATTAATACATCTCATGCATCCATTGAGACATACACCATCTGTTGTCAGTGTGTAGTTTATGTATTTGATGTGGGTATAGTCTTGGTGCTATTGTTTCTACTGTTGCTATGGATTCTATGCCATGTGCATAGTGTAGTCAGGTACCAGTGGTTTATTCCAACCCCCTGAAATGAGGACACCTCTGTATTAAGGGCCCTTAGATAGAATGTGTAGGAATAGGGAGGTCCTGTGTATTGAGAGTGCTGGGACTGTTATATATTTTGGGAGTGTGTTGATGTGTATGAGCTGTAGAGTGTTTGGGAGTGTGTTTATGTGTAGGAGCTGTAGTGTTTGGTTGTTTAGCAATATAGTGTTGTTTGGGTATCATTATCTCAGCCATTTCAACTTTTGTACATATTTGGTTATGTCTTGTAAGCTAGCGGGGAAGATTACCTTTACTCACTCTAGTTGGAGTGTATGTACATGTTATTGCCAGTCTTCATCCTTTATCTTAGCCATTATAAGTACCTTCTCTATAGTTATCTAATGTCCCCATGTCATCACCTAGCATCCCAATGTCGCCCCCTAGCGTCCCCCTAGCTTTCCCATGTCACCCCTAGCTTCCACATGTTGCCCCTTAGCTTCCCCATGTCACCCCTAGTGTCACCATGTCACCTCTTAGCTTCCCCATGTTCCCTAGCTTCCCCATGTACTGTCCCCTAGTGTGTCATCGTTCCCTAGTGTTCCCATATCACTGTCCCCTAGTGTTCCCATATCACCGTCCCCTAGTGTCCCCATGTCATAAATTTAACCCTTCCCTTCCTTCTGTTGTTACTGACTGACATGTTGTAGCATGTAGAGTCACACTGTTTCATGTTAAACCACCATTCTACAGCTTCAGATGAACTGAAAAAGTTGATGTCTAGAGCTCTCAGTGGCTCCCTCAGATTCTTCAAAGTTAAAATTGAAGATGGTAAGTAACAATGTTTTATTGTGTGGAGTCTCTCTATTCTGGACACCTTAAAGTGTCCTGATTAGAGGGGTGATTTCATTTCAGCAGGTGTAGTTCTATTAATGTTAATACACAAGCTGTTATTTGGGACATACAGAGGTGTCCTCATTTTAGGGGGTTGGAATACTATATACAGAGGTGTCCCTCATTTCAGGGGGTTGGAATAGAGGAGTTCCACTATAGCTAACTTTGACCAAGGGAAGATAATATGTATAGTTGTCCATGACATCTTATGCATTCTGCTAGCATAACATGTCGATAAGTTACTACTATATACATGTAAAAAGTCATTTTTAACACCTTCAGACAGACTAATATCTATAAACTTTGAACTTGTTTGCCTTCACTTATTTATGAACTTTGACTTTTGATTCATAAAGCACAATGAATGAATGAATGGTTTGCACTATATCAACACACAGAATGTTGAAATAACTAAATACTCCTAGTTCTAATATGGCACTATATAAAGACTTCAGACAACAAGCTGTTTGAAAACATTACCTTATGTCTGACTATAGACCATACAACGCCATACACCTCACTGTCATACAATACCCCTCACTGTCACACGCCATTATTAGACACCTCACTGTCATACAATACCCCTCACTGTCATACAACGCCATTATTAGACACCTCACTGTCATACAATACCCCTCACTGTCATACAACGCCATTATTAGACACCTAACTGTCATTATTGTGTTCACCATCCTTTAGAACAACTTGTTCCTGGAGAGTATGGCGAACCTCGAGACTTTTGGGAAGATGATATCCTTCATTACTAGTATAAATAGTCAATTACTGTCTCTGTATGTTTATAGAATCAAGCCTGTTATTTGCATACCACCTGACATAGTTCCCGACCTAGGCGGGACACTCACGACTTTTCAGCTGAAGTCCCACTCCCGCCCGACTGAGAGGTCCAACAATGACTTGTCCCGACTTCGCCAAATTGCAAGTTTTGCAAACTCATTTTTTCCCATTCAGTATTGATCATGTGCAGAAGTGCAAAAAAACTACCCGATTTACACTAGAGAAGTAGCTAGCTGAGCTAACAGAACTAGGCTAACCATTGAAGTGCAAAGGTCAAATGAACTTCTAAACTGGGTGTGGTCTTAAGGTGTGGCTTCCTGTCCCGGATTTTGAGGTTCTGCTTTAGATATAGTTAATTTCACTTTTGTGGGTGCTATATTTGTGGTAGGTAAAGGGTCGAGGAAATAAAAACCTCAATAATTAGCACATGGCCTTTAGCATGCATCAGTGAAGTGATTAGTCTGTAATGCTGTAGAAATATCTTATTATGATTTAAAGAAAACATTGGGGGACAATGGTGGTGGTGGTGGTGGGTGGAGGGATGGGCTGTATAGAACTTATTGGATACGATATTTTAGGAAGAATAAATGCTATCTTCACAAATACAGCTCAGACTTATGTATAGTTACAATTAAGAAATAGAGAGAGAGAGATGATGGTAATTTCATATACAGCGGAACCTCTCTATTCTAGAAACTTTGGGACAAATTAAGGTGTCCTGATTAGAGGGGTCCGGATTAGAGGGGTCCTGATAAGAGGGGTGGTCTTATTTCAGGGGGTGAAGTTCTATTAATGTTAATAATAAGCTGTTATTAGGGACATAAGTGTCCTTAATACAGAGGTGCCTGTCCTCATTTCAATAGAGAGAGGTTCCACTCTATCATATTAAAGCAGATAGGTTATAATAAAGGGAAGCAGGTGAATGAGTAATGGGTTCTCCCAATCTTCATCTAGAATCTTATACATGTTAAAGTTCAGATGCAATATTCATAATTCATTTCTTTGGCAGACGTTATTACGTATTTCCTTCCGAGTTTTTAATCTATGCTTTAACCTATTTGGTGTACATCTGGATGTGATGGTACAGCCCGTGCTAGAGGCAGAGTCCCCCTACTACATCTTCTATAGATTAGACACATACAATAATATACACAATAACTACGTACCTCTGGATCTTCATCTCCTACACTCCTGACTTCTCTCCCGTATGTGATTACAGGTTATTTCAATATAGTGCTAGGGCTAGGGTTGGGGCTATAGGTGGGGCCTAGGTGGTTAGGCTCTCAATCCCACACCTCTGTAATGGATTCCAGGCTAGGTTGCCTCGGGCTAGGGCTAGGCTGTAGGTGATACAGAATTATCTCTTAGTATAGCGGAACCTCAAACGATCAATTACCCTTTGAAGTATTATTATATAGTACATAATGAAATATTGATGTATGAGAGCTTGTTTCCTTCACTACAACTCCTTGAGTGACCCCAAAATAACAATTCCTCTCCTCCAACATTAACAACAGATATTTAATATCTACTCACCCTAAGTCATTTAGCAGCCAACTTTTAATGTCGGCATTGCAAGTCAGAACAATCAATCATTATGGGTTGTCAGTTTTCTAGTGTTGGACCACAGGGAAGAGCTTCCCTTGATAAAAAAGGAGAGTGCATATAGGACAGTGCATCGTCGGTGTATAAGCAGGCCAGCAAGGAGTTTGATCTGCTAGCTGCCTTCATGACGTCACATTGACCCGCAATACCGGCTAGTGACGAAATAATAACTAGCGAGTACCCCCACACAGTGGCAATTGGTGTATATAAAAATTATAATGTAGCTATAATCCAAAAGAATAAATGGAGCGAAGTAGAAGGTACTGTTGTACTGCCTGATGTTGTCCTGGAAGTTGCTAGACTCTGCAGTAGCTATTGCTGTCAGTGAAACGGTCCTTCAGTGGTGAAGGGTAGTCACCAAGTTGATGGCAGGCTGACCTTCCCATTGTGATAGCAACTGAGGGGTTCGCTGGGGGGGGGGGGGGGGGGGGGGATCTCAATGCCTTGCAATATTGAGAAACCCTTGTCATAGGCCCCAGGTAGACTCTGCCACTTGTAGTAGCTGCTCCCTCTTCTCCTCACACTTTCTCTTCCCCTATTCCTCCTATGTATTCTCTCCTCATCACCCTTTCTCTTCCCTCTTCTTTTCCCATTTGTTCTCTCCTCAACTCTTTCTCTTTCCCTGTCCCTCTCTTCTTCTTCCATTTGTTCTTTCCTCCTCCTAAACCTTTCTTTCTTCTTTTTATAGCAAGTACCCACCATGCAGTGGCACTTGGTGTATAACTAATTGTTTCCTATTCCTCTCTTCTTCTTCTATGTCTTCTCTCTTCCTCACCCTTTCTCTTCCCTCTTCTTTTTCCATTTGTTCTCTCCTCCTCCTCAACCCCTTCTCTTTCCCTGTCCCTCTCTTCTTCTCCCATTTGTTCTCTCCTCCTCCTCAACCTTTCTCTTTCCCTGTCCCTTTCTTCTTTCATTTGTTCTCTCCTCCTCCTAAACCTTTCACTCTACTTATCTTTCTCTCTCTCATTCTCTACTCTCCTCCTTCTCAGCCTCTCCCTTTCTCTTTCTCTATCTGTCCTTTCTGTTCCTCAGAGAGCAAAGCTCTTCTATTTTTCTGTTACAAAGCTCTTCTTTCCATAGCTTGCTAAAATTTGGTCACAGAAAGAGCTAGCAATAATTAAATTTGTTGTTATTGTATAATACTTCCTAGCAACACACTGAGCATGCTCAGTGCTACATACAATGTACATGAATGACACAGAATAATACACGATAGCTAGTTAAATGGTCTCAGTCCCTGGAAGAGTCTCTGTTCTAAGCTTCAGGAATGCAGTTTACCAGTTTTGTTCTCTACCCACTGTACTTCCACTGGGACCCCTCCTGCCTTGCTGGTTGGTATCAACTACCTTCACCTTTACTGATGCCATCGATCTTGCTCTTGAGAGTGCCACATACAACTGACCATGAGAAAATAGCAATTTATTTTACTTAGCCTAACAACACACTGAGCATGCTCAGTGCTATTCATTAGCTTATGAATTATTCATGAATACGTACGTGCGTCGTCGTCGGTCGTCGTCGTCGTACAAGCGTATTATTATAATTATTATAGATAATAATAATTATTATAATTATTATTATATTATAATTATTATTATAGTCACTATCAGCAGAGAGAAGATGGGTTGAAACTGATCAAACTCCTAGCACCTGAGAAGGGAGATAAGGTTCTCGACCTTGGCTGTAAAACTGGCTATCTCTCTAAGGTTCTGGTAGACTTAGTTGGACCAGAAGGACAAGTTGTAGTGATTGACCCAGATACAGAGAGACTGAAGGTGGCCAGGGATAAATACACTGCTAGCAACTTGCAGTACTTAGAGGGGTCCAGTGATAATATCCCAGGGGGAGAGTACGATATTGTTTTCTCAAACTATGCACTGCATTGGATCAAAGATAAAGGGTTCTCTTCAAAGATATTGCACAGAGTCTGAAGAAAGGAGGGAAGTTTGCTTTTGTCACTCCCAGTTAACAGATTAATAAAGATTTTCTCACACCAGCTGAAATGTGCAGTCCAGAATCTAGAAAAGCAGTTTGCACATGCTAAAAATGGATGAATACAAGCTATTTTTTTCTTCAAGTAATTTTGAGATTATCTATTCAGAAGAACATGTACGAGAGTGGAAGTTCAATGAAGTTAAGGATTTAGTGAGATTTTGCAGCGTCACTTTGATACATGGAAGGTTTTATGAAACTTACTTCGATATTGAAGCTATGAGAAAACATCATGGTAGTGGTGAAATTGTTTCAAATCTTTACAGCCATTTTACGTAAAATGTGACAAAAACATTGTTCTCTTTTTTTTACAGTAGCTAAGTGTGAGTCAAATTTTTGATCCATTTTATTTTTAATTTTGGAGGCCAACCAACATAGCTACTATGCAAGAAAAAGTAGATAAGTGCTATTTGCCATAGTTTAGCTGCATGTGTTTAAGAGATACTTACAAAGACCAAATTATGTGGATTGAAGTAACAGTTTTTACCATAGTAATAGGTGTTAATGAATCGTTGTGATGTTTTGCTATGTAAGTAAGCATTTCTTTGTGTTGTGGTTTATAATTATTATGTCCAGCTGGTAGGATCTGACCCTTTTTTCCTCCATTCTGCTCTGCTGCTTTCTATTCTGCTACCAATCCTGACACATTCTGCTTAATTGTACCTGTATTTAATGTTCATTATTGTGGAAGAAGTAGACTTCACTATATACCATGTAACATTATAGTTACTATTTATCCTGAAACCCTGAAGGTTTAATTTCATTTGTTAAGACATAAACAGTCATTTTAATTGGTCACTTTATCTCCATGACATAATAATCATCATGTTTAGTCAGAGTGGTTCAAATCTTGTTCTTGTAAAAGAATCCTCTCTCTAAAATAATTACTAAAACATCACTCTCCATGATAAACTACTAGCCTCAATTCTGCTCACTGCTTTGACATACGTACCTATTCTGCCCAAATTCTGTGGGCAAATTTGGTCAGCTAGACCCTACCAGCTGGGCTCAGGGCTTCTTAGAACAGTAGCCCTAGCATTAATGTACGTAGGTCCCTTGCTGTTCTCAATAGTTGAATTAGTGTCAGGTGTACTGAACTTGTATAATAACTCCTTTACCTACGTATCTTGCTAAGCTTTATAGCTATGTAACAAATTTGACCCAGGTAGTGAGATAATCTTACACAAATCAACTAGCTAATAGATTCAAGTAACTGAATTGTCAAAATCTGCAGCATCATTCTCTTCATGGTAGTATGATAGTGTGGGTGGTGACCATGCAATATTTTCTCTTTAAGATTCCAATCTGGATTACTTAATAACACTGTACCTTCACACCTTGTCCTGTACTGGCTACTGAAAAAAAATTATTACATCGTTAGCAATCACAATTTCAAATGAAGATTAATTAATATAGGAGATGAAGAGGCCAGAGAAGCCATGGTCTCCTTCCACTTTTTTGGCCACAAATTAGGTAACAGCTCATCATTGCACCAATTTGTCACCTGGTCACTAAATTAGGTAATGGTCATCAATTAGGGGTGGAGCCAAAAACAGTATTATTATAACTAGTCAGGTTGTAATTTGCATGCATGATAGTTACCAAATTAATATTGTATCTATACAAGGTAATTTTAACATAAACAGTATATTATACGTATAATTATAGCTAGTCACTTTAAATTCACAACAGTGACAATTTGATAGCTATTCACACACACACACTGACACATGCAAAATTGAGCACAGAATGAATGGAGGAAGACTTTGCAGTATCATGGTCATTGGAAGGACCAAAAGATTTCTTGCCAGCATTGGCTCCTGCACCTCCTGGAATGGGCTTGGATTTACTAATACTTCTTTCCAACGTGGAGACTGTTTGTTGCTGGGTTGCAGAGATGGAATGGCTGTCTGAAGTCAATGCTTTGCTTTTTCTTCCCATTGAGTCAGTGCTGCTAAGGGATTGCTTTTGAAAGAATTCAGTGTATCATAGGCTCCAACCGTCCTGGAATGTCCAGGACAGTCCGGGATTTGTTCACATTGTCCAGTGTCCTGGATTCACCTGCCATTTGTCCTGGATTCACCTGCCATTTGTCCTGGATGCTGGAGTAGTAGAGTTAAGTACTACTATACTATACGTATGTCTATAGACACTGATTGCAATAGCTATATGAAAACTACCACTAGATCTGTAGTGTAGATCTGGTTGTTGTTGTCCTATGACTAGAGTGTAAGTTTTTAATCTAGGCAGTAGCTACAGTGCATGCATGCACAGTCAGCATCCTTGACAGGCTTGCTTTCGATACCATCATCAAATGGAGGGACTAGCTATTGATCTTTGTTATGCTTATTAATTTTGATGGGTGTGATTTTTGATGTTGTAGTTTGGGCAGGGTTAAGGCGTGACTGGTGGACGTGGCCAGTGTCCTGGAACTGTGGTTTTCAAAAAGTTGGTGAGTGGTCCGCCTATATAAAGGAATTCTTAGCTACCGTTACACGCTATCAAGCTTCCGTTCACTTATCCAGAAGCTGAGTATAATAGCAACTAGCAGCGGATCTCACAAGAAGAGTACCAAAAGATGGAAGTGGACTCCCGTATGTGTGACTTAGCTAATTAACAACTAGCTAGCTATAACTCTTGCTACGCCGCACTTAAGTTACATTACAACAATACTTAGCTAGCTTGCTGCACGATTATGAAGTATTATTCAAAAGTAGCTATAGTTATAGAAAAGTGAACTTTAAAAGAAATCATCTGAGCTAGCTAGTAGAATTTATGAACTCAAAAGGGGTAGGGTTAGCTACTTCTTCATTATAATTACTGAGTTTCTGTACTGTATATTAACATAGACATAATATTAGTTAGGTATGTAGCTACACCATTTTATGATACTGATAAAAAAGTGACAATCAGTTTATGAGCTCAGAAATGGTATATAAAATTACGTATAACAATAGCCAGTAGCTAACTAGCTACGTACTTCATTAGAGTTTTAACCTAGACGTTAAGTACATCATTTTTATGGATGGGTACAGCCCTGATAAAGTACTTGCAGTGAAGATAAGTAGCCAATTCAAGAAAGTAATGGCCAGGTAGAAGAAAGTAGTTCTTGTATTAAAACATTTCATGTAGCACAATGTTAGCTATAAGTTGTTGTTATAATAACATCTTGCAATGGTTAGCTAGCTAGCTATAATCATGCATTCATCTCCTCAATAAAAGGGGTTGGGAAGAGGGGAAGTGAGGGATGGGGAGAGAGGGATGGGAAGAAGGGAATATTGCGGTGGGAAGAGGGTCAGAGAGAGGTGGGAGGTTGCTCTCAGTCAGACTCACTTCAAGTATTTCATTATTCTTGAGTGACTTAGAGATAACAGAAACGAACTACCTACAGCTAAACACGATACAATAACTAATATCAGCACAATATTATCTATTCCTCAGCTCCTAAATATGATATGCCAATGGCTCAACTGGATCAGTACCAACCACTCCATTCCCAGCAGCAGAGTAGCAGCAATATCACTGTAAGTTTTGAGGAAACCAACCCTCTATTATATGAAATGAGGACAGCACTGAAGCCTCTCAAATTCCTTAATATAGTAGACATCATTTATAATTGGATCCTCTATCCGATCCCCTGAAGAAAGGTATTTAGTAGAACACCATTGCATCACCACCACCAAAATCTCTCTCATCTCTGTTGAGATGTAAGCCTCAATATTACCTGACACAATTATTATTCATCTTCTATTATGTCTGTCAGCACATATTCCATGAGCTAATTACCAAAGGTTCAATCCCAGGGATGGGCACCCACTTTTTTTTTCTTTTTCTTTATTTTCTTTTTAACCTTTTCTTCTTCTTCTTTTTTCCCCCCTTCACTGGTACTGTGGATTTTGTGTCTTTTGTCATGGTCCAGGAGAGAGAATGAAAAATCAATAATTCATCAGCCAATGCCTTCTTTTTAACACCTAACTGCAAAAGCTTATTCCTAGCTTCACACTTAACTCTTAGGGCCTACTAGAGCCTGGGGTCAGAGGGCACTCTGATGCTAAACTGGGAATGCAAACTTAAAGTATGATAATGTGGTGATATTAAACTCCTCACAAGCACCACTGTGTGGTGGGTACTTGCTAGTTAGCACCTGTGGTAACCCAGCACAATCGTTGTAACAGACACAACTAGCAAATGATATCAATTGCAAACAAAACAATGGCACACACGATGCCACAAAAATGCTGATAATTATTATTGTGTTATTATACAGAAGATAAGAAGGACACTTTTACAGGAACCAGATTTTAACTAAAATAAACAAACATGCTGATTATATGTCATGGAGATAAATAAAATGACAAATTAAATGACTAACTAATGAAAATAAATGTTTGATATTTATTATAATACATAATATAGTAATGAAGTCCAGTTATTGTTATTATTAAAACACTACTCTCCCCGGTAAACTGCCAGCATTACTGTACGGAGCTTCCTCACAATTATACATGCATTTTTAATAATAATTATTGTTAGATATATAGCCAGTTACTGATGACTACAGTGAGTATACCACAGCATCCTTTTGAATGGAATGCCCCTCAATTGCATGAATTATTATTATTATTATTATCCCTTCATCACTTCATTAGGTGGTGACCACTCAGCCTGCTGTTTCTCATGTCAATTACCAAATCAAACCAGATGGCTACTTGTGCCTCTCCATCTTCAGCTGTATCTGTTGCTGTTGGATCCTTGGGCTCATTGCCATTGTGTACAGTTGTCAGGTGTGTATGGATAACTTAGCAAGAGATTTTTAAAAGTGCTCATTCTCTTTCAGGTGGACTCCAAGTGGGAAGTTGGTGATTATGAAGGTGCTCGCAGAAGCTCTAACATGGCTAAAAAATGGAGTATCGCTGCCATTGTTACTGGGATAGTTCTCAGTGTATTTAATGGAGTGATATTGGGTATTAGTGCAGCCGTTAATTCTGATGACACTGATTGCACTCAACGCTATGGTAGGAGCCACTGCTAAGAGATAGAAATGTGATGCTCTTACTTTTTAAAAAGTGTGTAGTGTTGACTGTAGAATTTGTAGCAAAAAGACTCATGTTGAAACATAACTCATAAAATTATTGATCATGAAGGTACATCGGTGGTACACATTCATTATAATTGAGTTATGGAATTATAAATTAGTCAATTTGCAATAATTATTTTGAAACTTGTAAATATTTGCTGTGGGATATGTTAATCTCTTAGAGTAATCTATTTCAAGGACTGTATATAGCTATAATATTAAAGCTAGTAGCTATGCACCCAAGACACAGTGCTGGCCACAGTATAGGAAATAAATGCATCAAGGAATAACATGTCCCAAAGAAGTTAGCTATAATTATACTGTATTCAGATATAGCCTTCACAACACACTAAGTAGCTAGTGGCTAAACATACCAGATTAACTTGAAAAACAGAATTTTAGTACTATAGCATAGAATTGTTGGTAGAAACATTATATTAACTAATGTCATGAAGCTAATGACCGCTCGAGTGACCCCCAAAATAACAGTTCTTCTCCTTCAGCATTAATAACAGATGTATTTAATATCTACTCACCCTCAATCTGTCCAAGTCATTTAGCTGCCAACTTTTGATGTTGGCATTGCAAGTCAGAACAATGGGTTGTCAGTTTTCTGGTTAGGGAAGAGCTGTCCTTGATGTTTGCTTTAAAAAGTGCTGTAGTGCATGGGACAGTGTGAAAGAGGCCTAGGATCAATCTGCTATAGGGGTTGGCGAATTATGCTCATTTTTTTGTTATTATGCTATGCTAGCAATGCTCATCATTAACTAGCTACTAAAAACCTCATATTATGCTCAACATTATGCTCATAGACAGGGTCCAAAGGTCACCTCAATCACAACCACATCGTGCACACATGACATCACCGTAGAGAGAGTATTTAGTGATCTCAAAAATTCATTTAAAAAGTCCCAAAGCCAGTCAATGGAAGATTATATTGAATTGTCATTAATGTTACAATACAATAGAAACTAATGTTTTTTTGTTGTTTTTTGCCAAAAGATACCTCATTATGCTCATAAATATATTAATTATGCTAGCATATGCTAATATTTATGAAATCACCTATTATGCTCGAAATTATGTCGGCATAATTCGCCAACCCCTAATCTGCTATGCTAGCCGCCGTCATGACGTCACATTGACCTGCGCCCCCGCCCCTGCTATGATGACGACCATTGCCTAGTGACGACGACCATTAATATTGTCGATTATTATTGCCTAGTTACGACGACCATTGCCTAGTGACGAACAACACCAGAAAGTTAGTCACTGCCGTACTGAAAAACAATGCCTAATGACGACTGTCGAGTAAATAATGTCTACCTTGGATGCTGCCTACGTGTATGAAAATAATTCTTTTCAGCAGAGAGAAGATGGGTTGAAGCTGATCAAACTACTAGCACCTGAAAAGGGAGATAAGGTTCTCAACCTTGGTTGTGGAACTGGCTATCTCTCTAAGGTTCTGGCAGACCTAGTTGGACCAGAAGGACAAGTTATAGCAATTGACCCAGATACAGAGAGACTGAAGGTGGCCAAGGATAAATACACTGCTAGCAACTTGCAGTACCTAGAGGGGTCCAGTGATAATATTCCAGGGAAAGAGGGGGAGTATGATATTGTCTTCTCAAACTATGTAGTGCAGTGGATCAAAGATAAAGGTGTTCTCTTCAAGGATGTTGCACAGAGTCTGAAGATAGGAGGGAAGTTTGCTTTTGTCACTCCCAGTTATCAGGATTTTGATAAAGAGGTTCTCACACCAGCTGAAATGTATAGTCCAGAATCTAGAAATGCTATTATAAGCAGTTTGTACATGCTAAAAATGGATGAATACAAGCCATTTTTTTATTCAAGTAATTTTGAGATTATCTATTTGGAAGAACATGTACGAGAGTGGAAGCTCCATGGAGTTAAAGATTTAGTGAATTTTTGCAGTGTCACTTTGACACATGGAAGGTTTGATGAAACCCACTTCGATGTTGAAACTATGAAAAAACATCATGGAGACGGTGAAATTGTTTTCAATCCTCAAATTTTTACAGCTATTTTACGTAAAATGTAAGAAAACAAAAATCTCTATTTACTGTAACTATAGTTTCACAGCTAACAATTTTCTTGAACTACTGAAATGATTATAATGAAAA
Source organism: Diacarnus erythraeanus (assembly GCA_964016965.1). NCBI lineage: Eukaryota > Metazoa > Porifera > Demospongiae > Poecilosclerida > Podospongiidae > Diacarnus > Diacarnus erythraeanus. Next base: position 7,498,842 of record OZ024674.1, on the reverse strand, counting down.
ACATATGAACTGACTCTGCATAGACTAAAACCATAAAACAATAATAATGTTAGTTCTCGAGTTATTACAGCACATACAGTTAATTTTGGTGCTTCTAATATTATAATAATGTGTATGTATACAATATTCTTATTGTATATTACCTAGCCCTGCTGCCCTAGCCCTTACAGAGTTGTATTAATTTTGGTATTTCTAGTCCTGAATTTAACTCTCAAGCACCACTTGAATATAATTTTACCCAGATATAGCTATAGCTATATACTATTCTTGAATCCACTTATGTGGATGACATTGTAAGAGGTGCAGATATAGAAAATGATGCATTCAAGTTGTATTCACAGTCGAAGAGTAGCTATATCTATTGTGATGGAGCATTCAACATACTGTAAATTTGTCTTCACATTTACAAAGAAGGATCAATTGTGTAGAGCAACTGCAAACTTCAGAATCACAAGTTTGTTATTATAATTTTACCCTTCAAGAAGAATAGAAGTCTTGATGAAAACTATGCAGGAACTATGTATTCTGGGAGTTTATGACCCACTTGGAATCCTTACTCCAGTCACTATTTTGTTTAAAAGATAATATTTTTCCAGAAGTTGTGTAATTGCAAGATTTGCATGGTTGGTATGAACCTCTTCCAGGCGAACTGGAATGGTAGAAATTAGTGAATGACCTTTGGTGGAAGTATTATGTAACAAATTGGTGGAAGTATTATGTAACTAATTGGTGGAAGTATTATGTAACAAATTTCCTCTGAGCCTAGCTGTAGAGTTGTCCAAAATAACGGCAGCTTACTAGCTGTCCCACACGCTAACTTTTTATAGAAACTTTTTTAGAAATCTTTTACTACACACACTGGTAATACTCTGACACACTCACTACACAAAACATGGCCAACGGTTAGGGCTCGATAAATTAAGTTTTCCCTATAATGCTATTCTCAAATTCTCACTCACACCACCTATAATGCTTTTGATTTTGCCTATAATGCTTTTGATTTCGCCTATAAGCTCACAATTCAGCACTTTTATTGAACAAAAGTCAATAAACAAAAGGTTCATCACTTCCTATTATAATACTGTAGCATTATCGATGTTTCAATAATCTGCTAGGTTTGTTGTGCGACAAAACTATTAGAATATAGGTACGTATCCATTTGGACACTCAGCTATTTTCAAAGCTGGCTAGAATGTGTCATGTGGTGATAATGACATATGCTTACATACAAATTTTTAATACAACATTAATTACATTATGCAACTTAGAGATTTATTCCCAAAATGCTTCTATTTTGACCTATAATGCCAGCATTATTCTCAAATGCTTCAATGTACCTAAAATGCTCAAAAAAATACTAGCATAATTAATTTTATCGAGCCCTACCAACTGTGCGCAAATGACATGCTATAGTGAGCATGCTCAGTTATAGTTTAATGTCTCAGGAGACCACATTCCTCTCACAATCCCTAGATAATATTGTCAAAGGGTTAATGATTCTCATTTCCTCTGTGGATTTTGCGATGCATCAATCCAACCATTGTGTATCTTGTCACAGTGAGAGAAGAGAATGTCCTTATCAGCTTTGTGACAGCCAAAACTCATGTTGCACTCACACCTAGAGCTTTAGTTGTTTCATCACTACTGTGGCAGATAATCTCATTTCCAACCTTGCATAACTCAAGTTAAAGATTCCAGGATTGCACTCCATTGAATTCAGGGAATTGAGTTGTTCAAAACAAGTTACAGAAATCTGACAGGTTTTTCCAGAGCAATGGAGTCACTGCCCTGGTGAAGCAAATCCAGCAGACTTACCTTCCAGAGGGGATCATTTTCAATTGGGCTATATAGGGTTATGTAAGGATACGGTATTACAATTGTCAATTATGTAATCTCAATAGCTAATAATTATGTTACAAGCCCATCTTCTATGGTAGACCATCACAGAAAGACCGTCAGTGGTACTGTTAATAGTGATATAAAATCTTTGTTGCCTGGGCATGGTAGCCATGTAACAAATTTGGTGAGAAAATTTTATTTTACAGGGTGAGATTACATCCTAAATCAGGTAATGAGCTTCAAATTAGGTAATGGTCATCAAATTAGGGGTAGAGAAAAATAATAATACTAAGAGGAAAAACAAAACAAAACAAAAACAAAGTAAAAACAACAACAACAAGAACAACAAAACAAAACAAAAAAATAGTCAGGTTGATTTATGTAATTTGCATGCTAATTAGCCAAATATTGTACAAGGTATATAAATTTAAACACGCTTGACACACACAGTATAACTAGTCACTTAAAAATTCACAACAGTAACCCACACAAACAGATTTTATATTCACACACATACAGCAATGCTGACACTTGCAAAATTGAGCACAGAATGTTCTACACGAAGGACTTTGCAGTATCATGGTCGTTGGAAGGACTAGCAATGCCCAAAGATTTCTTGCCAGCATTGGCTCCTGCACCTCCTGGAATGGGCTTGGATTTACTAATACTTCTTTCCAACGTGGAGACTGTTTGTTGCTGGGTTGCAGAGATGGAATGGCTGTCTGAAGTCAATGCATTGGTTCTCCTCCCCATTTGATCCGTGCTGCCAAAGGATTGATAACCAGAGTTTTTGAAAGAGGCAGAATTCACCTGTGGAGTCTCACGAAGGACAGGAGGTATGTATGACCCCTATGCATTATTAATAATAATTATTATGTATGAATCACACAAAATAGCACTTAAATTTGAGTCTATAGCTTGAAAATTAACACTAATAACAGTAAAATCACCACACATACCTGTATAGCTACTGAATACAATAATACAGCTACCAAAAGACTGGAAAACTTGAAGAATTACAATTACATTCATGAGTGGGTTAATTGTGCATGGGAATGGAATGTCTACATGGGTATAAAGTACATAACAATTTTATACTGTAAGTACATCCATAAGAATATCTATACAAACCTACCTTTGCAATGATTTCATCAGCTTCCTCTGAGGCACTAAGAGATGTGGTGACATCATCTTGAAAAGAACCCAAAAGATTATACTCCTAAAGACACAATATAAGACATTTCATTTTCACCCACAGTTATAAATGCTCAGAAAGGTTTTGTCTACTGATCCGAGGCTCAATAGAATTATAAAGCACAGTGTATACAAGTTATAATATACAGTGGAACCTCACTTCTACTCACTTCAGTTATTCAGCTCCTCAACTCCAAATCGCTATAATATTAATTAAACCTTACATGTATAAGTTCTTCTACCCTAAGAACTCCTACATGTACCACCTCTGTATAAGGTCTAGCTATCCCTTCCAATGAGGACATCTCTGTACCCCTCTATTCCAACATCTTGAAATGAGGACACCTCTGTACACAGTGGAACCCCTCTATTACAACTCCATGAAATGAGGGCACCTCTGTATACATCTATTCAAACCCCAAAATTGAAGACACCTCTGTAGAGTGTTTAGAATTATAATACCTTGTCCAGTCTGATACGAAGTTGTAATGGAAGAAGATGTTTGAAGCAGCCAAAGAACATGACTCCAGTACAGCAAATGACAGTGAAAATGAAGGCCAAGATCATGATGACGGATCGAGGATCCACACCACCTGAAGGCAAACAAATACATAACAAAGTCCTGTAAAGAACTGGGGAATATATAACATAGAACACTCCACAAATATGCCACTGAATCAATAATACTATGCATTACTATAGAAGAATAATATAGAAACTGCAAGTCTTTATTTATAAGTGACTATTGAAGGCTTTATTGTATTAGATGTAATTCAAGCACCACCATAATTTAAACGTCAGCTAGCAACTAACAGCTGTTAGTAAAGCGTCACACTTCTTCCTGAATTATTTTTAGTCGGAGATTAAATAATTACAACCCACATGGACATAATTAGAGCTGACAGCTGAAAGTAAGGAGAAGAACTGGTAGCCATGATGCTGAGCTTCACATTTTTTCAGTCCAGATCAGCTAAAGTGACACTGTAATTTAAGTGCCACATTCAGAGGAAGTGCATTTTTTCAAGCAACACAGTCCTACCTGGAATTACTTTTTTCTGGCACTTGAATTACATCAGCTAGCTGCTCTAGAAACAGTAAAGTCATAAGTATGTATCTACTCCATTCTGATACGAAAATAACCAAATATTTGCTATGAATGGTAGAAATAAATACTCTGTACAGAAATAGAGGATGAAACTGATCCCCTTTCACATGTGCACAGGGTAATAACAGCAGTAGGGATGGTTCTACAGTAAAAAGTAGCCATACCTAATCTAAGGATGGAGAAGAAAAGGGTTTGAAGTTGTAAGAAAACAACTCCCACTATTACAAAGTTAACTGCAGAACGATGGAGAAACTGTCTTCCATTGAAAGGGGAGGCCTTGTAGACATAATAGATGTTGTATTTACTGGTATAGTAGGCCATGATGAAATAGAGAACACCTGGAGAGATTGTATGCAACATCAGTAAATATAACTACATCTATGTACAGTGCAATAAACTGGTTGTGTCTAAGCAGACCACCTCTGTATAACAGTCAACTGGTTGTGTCCCAAGGGTGACCACTATATACAGGTTCCACTGTATAAGTAGACCACCTCTGTATAACAGCCAACTGGTTGTGTCCCAAGGGTGACCACTATATACAGGTTCCACTGTATAAGCAGACCACCTCTGTATAACAGCCAACTGGTTGTGTCCCAAGGGTGACCACTATATACAGGTTCCACTGTATAAGCAGACCACCTCTGTATAACAGCCAACTGGTTTTACCATAAAAATGAGTCAATTATGAAATTTTCCTTACCAAACGGTACAATGATGGGTGTGGTCAAACTAAATGAGACAACCATGTTAAAGAGGACAAGGTTCCAAGCATATTCAATTCCATAGTTGAAATCAAAGTCTGCAGCCTGGAAGATAAAATATTGAGAGATTATGTTTATAAAAGACATTAATGGCATTCTCTATGTCCAGAACAAGATTACTGTTCTTCCAAGGAACTTTACACTAATTGTTAATAGAGGATCTGTCCACATTGTTAGTGTTGCCCAACACTTTACCCAACCAGCACTAGCACAACACTCGACCTTTACCCAACCAGCACCAGCACAACACTTGACCTTTACCCAACCAGCACCAGCACAACACTTGACCTTTACCCAACCAGCACCAGCACAACCCTTGACCTACCCAACCAGCACCAGCACAACACTTGACCTTTACCCAACCAGCACAACCCTTGACCTTTACCCAACCAGCACCAGCATAACACTTGACCTTTACCCAACCAGCACCAGCATAACACTTGACCTTTACCCAATCAGCACTAGCACTTGGGAGTGACAGTACTGTATTTACACATGCTCAGTACTGCATACCCATCTGGAAATATTCAAGTTGAAATATTTCACATTAATTTTTTTTTTGGAAGGGGGGGAATTTAATTTTGGATTTTACAGTATACATGATATCATTTGGTGATGATATTGCTATTCAAATCTATAATTATTTCCTAAGGAAGGGGTTGTTGTTGTTGTTGTTGTTGTTGTTGTTGTTGTTGTTGTTGTTGTTGTTATTGTTGTGTTGTTGTGTTTGTTGTTGCCTTTTATTCACCACATAACAGAATTCAATAATTTCAGTTTAAGAACATAACTTGAGTAGCATTGGAATCACAAATTTTTACAGCCATAAGTTTACCTTTTTAAGTGCTAGTTCTTTCTGTAGCCTTGTTTTAGCTCTCAATCGGTAGAATGCATAGAGAATAAGTTCTGGGAGACGAAGAAGCTTGAATGACATTCGAATGAATGCTGCAGTAATCACATAGCCCACAAAAAAGGCTCCATTGTTAGGGAGGAAAGCACATCTGCAAGGAAGATGGAGAGAAGAAGTTTGTCAGTGGTATATGACTTGTTGCTACCTACTATCTGATACAGTTGATCTCTCAAGGGGGGGGGAGGGGGGGAATTAATTTGGACCTCCAGACTTGCTATTTACACATATCTATTGTTATATTCAGTAGTAACACTCTCCCCTCCCCTCTCTCCCCACCCCTCCCCCTCTCCCACCCCTCTCCCACCCCTCTACCTCTCATTCCCTCCTCCCACCCCCCCAATATTGTTTGTAATTTAGAGTAGCTCTCCTTCCTTCCCAAACTATAATATCAAGCCACTCCCCTTGACCTGATGACCCCTCCTACATTAACTATAACCTAAATGACTCGTCATTTAAATTCTAGCAAAATGGCCATTTCTTTCTTGCCTAAAACATGCAAAAGAAGAAAATCCACTTTGTAATAATATTTATTATATTGGAATTAAATACTTAATAACATAAGGTTATCATCAATACATGGCATATTATATACCTCAATCTGTCACGCAGCACATTGCCAAAAGTGTCTTTCTTGGCTGTCTCAGCCAGTGTGTTGAGGCTGTGGAGAGAGATACATTACTAAAAAGAACTGTTGAACATCCATTCCTGACACCTCAGGACAAATTGAAGTGTTCTGATTAGAAGAGTCAGGGAGTGAAGTTTCATTAAGGTTAATGGTTAATACAATTTGAAGTGTCCTTAACTGATTATGCTGGGATTAATTTCAAATGACTTAGAGGGATTGTAGATTAATGAAGCCTACCTAGGAGTAAAATATGATTTCATGGGGTTGGGTTCCATTGTATTCAGAGGTATAGAGGAGTTCCACTGTATACAGAGCTGTCCTCATTTCAGGGAGTTGGAATCAAGAGGTTCCACTGTATACAGACTCGAGGTGTCATTTCAGTGAGTTGGAATAGAGGGGTTCACCCTGACCCCACCAAGGGGAGTCAGTACATACCTCACTCCGGGTAAGACACTACCAGGAGGAGTCAGTATTTACCTCACTCTTGGGTAAGACACTACCAGGAGGAGTCAGTACAAACCTCGGTAAGACCCTACCAGGAGGAGTCAGCACATACCTTGCCAATCCAATTGAAGGGACAACAATCACCATTATCAGAAGAAAGAAATATGTCTTCCTCATAATAGTCTGCTCACGAAATGACCTGCATTCAGTAAAGGCTAATATGCATCCCTCTAGAAATATCACTAAATGAGTTGTTTTAAATTTGAGATAGAAGGGATAAGAAATGGGAATGAGATGAGATGAGAATGAGACAGGAGGTGGAGAGATGAGAAATGGGAATGAGAAATGGGAATGAGACAGGAGGTGGAGAGATGAGAATGAGACGGAAGGTGGAGAGATTGAATAGGGAATGAGATAGGAAATGGAGGGGATGGGATAAGGAATGGGAATGAGATAGGAAATGGAGGGGATGGGATAAGGAACGGGAATGAGATAGGAAATGGAGGGGATGGGATAAGGAATGGGAATGAGACAGGGGATGGAGGGACAGTGGTGAGAAGGACTGGGGTGAGAGGGATGGGTCGGTTGAGAAGGATGGGTGATGGAGAGGGAGAATAAGGATTTTCATAGCCTCTAATAAGCAAGTCTAGAGAACTTGAGCCTTAGCTAGAAATGACATTCCACACCAACCACAAATCCTACAACACCTGCTATAGCATAAGCAATCCCCATTGGCTTAAAGAGGATACTCACTTGGTCCAGTGTGATTCTAAATAGCTGGAATAGGAGACAAGGAGTGGCATAACGGAAGCAAAGAATATAAGAAGAAGGGCTGGTAAGAAATTCTTTATAAAGGGGTTGGTTTCAGTGATGTCCTGTGGGAGAATAATAATCAGATTGGAAGGTTACGAGCAAAGGGTTCAGCACTGATACAGAATTTCATTTGTAAAAGAATGGGTTCTTGTTCATTCATTTGGATACTTAGGGTGTGGGACGGGTAGAGGGTAACAGGTCTTGTTCTATGTAAAGGAAGGGTCCTACCCAATTGAACTTACTGATGTGATGTTGACTGGTTTCAGGTCTGACATAAACTAATTTTAATTAATAAGTTTACAACTAGGATTTCATCTTCAAGGGTCAAATAATTTCAGGGGGTGGAGGGATAAAGCCATAGACCCACACACCCCCAACACATAGACCCCCTCCTACAACACATAGACCTATGCCCAACACATAGACCACCCATCAACCCAACACATAGACCCACCCACTCTACACATAAATCACTCCCCGACAATTGACCCCCCCCCTCCCCTCAACACACAGACTCATCCCTACAGATCCCTAGATAAACTTACTGGAACATGAGTAATGTTGGTGAAGATGAACCTAACATCATCAATACTAGACAAGACAATGGATGGAGTAGTGAAAAAGAAGACCAGCACAACAAGAACTAAAAAGATGAAATCAGAGAAGAATAAACTTTGGCCAAGGTTTAAAACTATAGAGGACACAGGCTCACTTCAGTATAATACAATAAACAACCCTGAAATGTCTTTAGAAGGTTTCCTAAAAGTGGCATTAGAGAGAAGTTCTTGCTTAAATAGGAAGTTCTGGACTAGGAATGACACTACTCTAGTAATTGTTGATATACTATTCTAGTAATTGTTAATATACTATTCTAGTAATTGTTAATATACTATTCTAGTAATTATTCTAGTAATTATAACGTACCAATGTTTATTAATAGCCATCTAATCCACCATATCAAGTAGGGCATTGACAAATTCTCCCTATAGAAATGACAATACAACTGTAACAACAACAACAACAACAACTCATTGTGGATAGCAAACTACTTGAATCAGACCACCTCTGTATAACAGCCAATTGGTTGTGTCCCAAGGGTGACCACTATATACAGGTTCCACTGTATAAGCAGACCAGCTCTGTATAACAGCCAATTGGTTGTGTCCCAAGGGTGACCACTATATACAGGTTCCACTGTATAAGCAGACCAGCTCTGTATAACAGCCAACTGGTTGTGTCCCAAGGGTGACCACTACATACAGGTTCCACTGTATAAGCAGACCAGCTCTGTATAACAGCCAACTGGTTGTGTCCCAAGGGTGACCACTACATACAGGTTCCACTGTATAAGCAGACCACCTCTGTATAACAGCCAACTGGTTGTGTCCCAAGGGTGACCACTACATACAGGTTCCACTGTATAAGCAGACCAGCTCTGTATAACAGCCAACTGGTTGTGTCCCAAGGGTGACCACTACATACAGGTTCCACTGTATAAGCAGACCACCTCTGTATAACAGCCAACTGGTTGTGTCCCAAGGGTGACCACTATATACAGGTTCCACTGTATAAGCAGACCACCTCTGTATAACAGCCAACTGGTTGTGTCCCAAGGGTGACCACTACATACAGGTTCCACTGTATAAGCAGACCAGCTCTGTATAACAGCCAACTGGTTGTGTCCCAAGGGTGACCACTATATACAGGTTCCACTGTATAAGCAGACCACCTCTGTATAACAGCCAACTGGTTGTGTCCCAAGGGTGACCACTATATACAGGTTCCACTATATAGCAGACCACCTCTAACAGGCTCTAACAGTCATGTAGGTCACCTCTATAAGTGAACAATAAGGTTTATGCTATTACCAACATCATTCACAGCTGTATACATACACACACATACATACATATACACATATACACAGCCTGATCCAATTAAAGGACTAACCATATAATGTCTAAATGGAATGGCGCAGGTGAAACCCACCACAAGTCAGCCTTCACCTCCTCATAAACATTAGATTTTGGCTTCACATGGAACAACTTGTAGGAGCTACAAAAGCTACAAAAAAAAAAAAAAAAAAAAGGAAAGAAAGAAAGATTAACTTAGCTGCATCTATCTCTTATTACATATTACAGTGTGTGAGTTACCACCATCTATAGCCGTAGATCTAAACTATCATAATATATCGCTCTATGTTGGAGGAGTTCAATTTTCCCGAATTAGGAAAGAATTAGGAATTTTCTTCTCCATTTACCTGGCCTGTGTCGTGAAAAGCTACAGGATGAACTATTTGAGAAAGTTGAGCTCCTCCGAAATATATTCCGGCATTTTCACATATCTAAGAGAGTGAGACCTCATGTATAGAGACTTCAGTTACAGACTGTTCTAATTATACAGATCTCCAAATTCATTGCCAAGTATTGAATAATTTTAAACATAATTATTAGAATATTGATGGTTCACTTATAATACAGACTAGCACTGGTTCCAGGTCTACATAAACGAGGTTTCACAGCACTACCTAAGAGTGATCATGTGTCATATTAGTTCATTAGCAAGGACATTAGGACATGAGTTAAAAGGTTGAGGGATAGGCTAATGTAAGGGTGAGGGTGAATGAATGATCTATCTATGTCATTCACTAACCTTTTGGCATCATTCTCTAAGCCAAAGGTAATGAACCCAATGCCTAGTCTCTTCTGTTCCTTCACTTTATCCTTCTCCTCCACTATAGATTTCCTCAAGTCACTGTGCAATTTCTCATAGTAATTCTTTGCATCAATCTAAGAGAAAACAACAAAACACAACAAAACAAAACAACAATAACTGACAATAACAACAATTTTGACAGTTCTTATACAGAGGTGGCCTGTTTATACAGTGGAACCTGTATTAGTGGTCACCCTTGGAACACAACTAGTTGGCCGTTATATAGAGGTGACCCTTGGGACACAACCAGTTGGCTATTATACAGAGGTGGTCTCTTATACAGAGGTGGTCTGCTTATACAGTGGAGCCTGTATATAGTGATCACCCTTGAGACACAACCAGTCGGCTGTTATACAGAGGTGGTCTACTTATACAGTGGAACCTGTATATGTATAGTCGTCACCCTTGAGACACAACCAGTTGTCTGTTATACAGAGGTGGTCTGTTTATACAGTGGAACCTGTATATAGTGGTCACCCTTGAGACAACCAGTTGGCTGTTATACAGAGGTGGTCTGTTTATACAGTGGAACCTGTATATAGTGGTCACCCATGATGTTATATAGGATTGCTATTAACTTACATGATAAGATTTGACACAACAGAAGAGTTTTTTCCATCCAATGAGAACAGTTTCTCTTGTTCCTAACTCATTCCGAATACTGTCAACCTCATCAAGTTTTTCAGATACTGATGATCTAACTCATTGCACAGATATTAAAAGAACAGATTACAAAGATATTGCAGATATTAAAGGCACACAAAGGTTATCCCATTTTACAGAGTACAAAAGGTTAATTCATTGTGCAGATATTAAAGGAACACAGATTACAAAGGGTTAACTCATTGTATAGCTACACAGAGTTAACTGGAATATTAACTCTAACCCCTCCATGGCAACACCAACTCTACGACAGGAGCACTTACAACTTGTTGTCCAGTGAGAAGAGGTGACTGATGTCATAAGCAAACTGGAGATCAGTTACTGTCGAATCAGGAAGAGCCTCTCTGAATATAGATAACCAAAGCTAATTATAGTCCACTTACTAAATCAGGGACATAGTGCCTACCCTCCACCCCTCTCCACCCACCTGTTTCCTATACCCTACCCTCCACCCCTCTCTACCCACCTGTTCCCCTATACCCTACCCTCCACCCTTTCTCCACCCACCTGTCCCCCTATACCTACCCTCCACTCCTTTCTCCACCCACCTGTCCCCCTATACCTACCCTCCACTCCTTTCTTCACCCACCTGTCCCCCTATACCTACCCTCCACTCCTTTCTCCACCCACCTGTTACCCAATACCTACCCTCCACCCCTCTCTCCACCCACCTGTTCTCCTATACCCTACCATCCACCCCTCTCTACCCACCTGTACCCTACCCTCCACCCCTTTCTCCACCCACCTGTCCCCCTATACCTACCCTCCACTCCTTTCTCCACCCACCTGTTCCCCAATACCTACCCTCCACCCCTCTCTCCACCCACCTGTTCTCCTATACCCTACCCTCCACCCCTCTCTCCACCCACTTGTTCTCCTATACCTACCCTCCACCCCTCTCTCCACCCACCTGTTCTCCTATACCCTACCCTCCATCCCTCTCTCCACCCACCTGTTCTCCTATACCCTACCCTCCACCCCTCTCTCCACCCACCTGTTCTTCTATACCCTTCCCTCTGTCTTTATCCTATCCCTCCCTCTTTCCCATCCCCTCTCCCCCTTCCCCCTCTCTCCTCCCTCCCCCTCTCTCCTCACTTCCCCCCTTTTCCCTCCCCCCTCCCCCTATACTGCTCTACACTCCTATCCTTTCCTCGTGTCTCTCTCTACCCCTCACCTCCTTTCCATCACTCTTAGTGTGTAAATAGTATGAGAGTACTCACTGAAGGTGCTGTAGTATGTCTTCTCTGTGAACCATGGGAGGGATCCATTGAACCATCACACTGTGATTGGACTAACACAACATGTGGCTCATTATTATAATATGTAGTGGAAAAAACACACACAGAGACATAATTATTATTATTACTTAAAGTGAAAATGACCTGATCCCAAAACAGACAGATAGTGAGAACAATGGAGGGATATTACTCAACTTTCCACTTACATATTCTAGCTGTTGTTTGCCAAGAAGGAGAGAAAAATGAAACATGAAGATGGCCGTGATTCCTAGATAGGCCAGTGAGAAGAAGGTATGGAACCACAGATATCCAGAACTATGGGGAAAATAAAATCACACAGTGGACACCAATCACAACATTAACACAGTGGGTAATGATCATCAGAAAAATAAACTACTCACTGTGGCCATATGCATGCTTATTTAGGTAGTGATGACCCCTTACCTTACATCATGCTTGTGATCACTTACACACCTACCACCTAACTATTATTGGTACCTTGGATCCAAATTAGAAATGGTTGTCTGTGGAAAACCATCAGATGCTGTAGAATAGGAAGAGAATTGGGTTAGGACATGTACAAGTAATGACTTTGGGTCCTAGCTAAAGCATGTGGTAGAACGTGGGTCAGCTGGCTTCTTTAAAGTTTGAGTTGATGTGGTTAGATTATAATGTTAGGAGGCGTAAAGGTTCTCCCTCCATCTCCTCCTCCACTTACTCGCCCTTACCCTTCCTCCCTCCCTCTCTCTCCTCCTCCTTATCTACCCCCTACCTCCATCCCTCACTCCTTCTCCTCTCCCTCCTCTTCTACAACCATCTCTCCTTCCTCCTCCTCTACCCCCCTCCCTCCCTCCTCCTCTGCCCCCCTCTCTCCCTCCTCCTCTGCCCCTCTCTCTCCCTCCTTCTCTACCCCCCTCTCTCCTCCTTTACCCCCCTCTCTCCTCCTTTACCCCTCTCCCTCTTCCTCTACCCTCTCTCTCCCTCTTCCTCTGCCCTCCCTCTCTCCCTCCTACTCTAACCCCATCTCTTCCTCCTCCTCCTCTACTCTCCCTTCCCAAGTAAGGGTGGTACACACCTAGGTTTCCCTTGGTGTAGTTGATGGGCAATATGATCGCTATGGAGATGACTGAGAACACGCAGAGAAGGAAGATGAGATGACGATGAAGAGATAGATAAAGGACAGCATCTGGACCACAACGATTTCTAATATCACTGTAACTAGAGGGTTAATAGATAATGGGAAAGGTTACTATTATCACTGTATCTAGAGGGTTAATAGATAATGGGGTCATAGATAAAAGTTACTATTATCACTGTATCCTGGGAGGGGCTACCTAAGTGTTACCTGGGAGTGGTTACCTGGGTGTTATCTGTGAGGGGTTACCTGGGAAAACACTTAAATAGTAAATCAAATAATATTTAACCCCCTTCTCCCCCAGTTAAAATGACGTCCATTTAACTAAGGACAATACTTTAACAATAGATATTCAGCTAAATATCACTAAGACTGACTCACCTCAGTTTATAGAAGAAATTGATGAACCATGTATACCATCTCTGCAAAGACAACCAACTTTTAAAAACACTATTTGGGCTATAACACTACCCTTATCCCATGGTGGACTAGAACACAACCCTAATGTGATGCCATGAGTAAGGTGCCACCCTTATCCCACAGTGGACTAGAATACAACCCTAATTCCCTTATCCCATAGTGGACTAGAACACAACCCTAATGTGACACCATGAGTAAGGTGTTCCCCTTCCTTACCTTATCTTCATAAAGCATTGTAGAAAGGCTCAAACTTCTCTCATTCCCTTCTCCTATTAACTTGGACTGTGAGGAGAGTGAGACCATATATCTAGAGAGACAAGACATGAACAGATCGTGATGGAGGAAAGGAAGTATGAAGAACTATAAAAAGGTACTTTATACAGAGGGAACAGGAGTTAAACATATCTCTCCCCTGGGTATTTACTAAGCCCAGTATGGGAGACATGGTCAGAGTACCAATGGGAGGGATATGTTGGTTGGCCTCCCGTACTGGGCAGAGTCACCACTATACACATGGACATGGCCAGAATACCAGATGGGAGGAATATGTTGGCCTATGTATATAGTGACTCCACCCAGTATGGGAGGCCAACATATCCTCCCATTGGTATTATGTATATAGTGACTCCACCCAGTATGGGAGGCCAACATATCCTCCCATTGGTATTATGTATATAGTGACTCCACCCAGTAGGAGAAGTCAAAATATCCCTCCCAGTAAGGGAAGTCAACATATCCCTCCCATTGGTATTACGTGTATAGTGACTCCACCCAGTACGGGAGGCCAACATATCCCTCCCATTGGTATTATGTGTATAGTGACTCCACCCAGTACAGGAGGCCAACATCCATTGGTATTCTGGCCAAGTCCATGTGTTTAGTGACTCCACCCAGGTTGTGAGCTTAAGAAAAAGGGTAATTTGTGAAGAAGCTTGTTATGGAAAAACTGGCATTGTAAGCATCAGAGAAAATGCTTCAGAGGATGGCCCACAAGAGCCTCTGCTTCTAAGATAGTCAAGACATGAAGGCCTTTAAAGAACAGGTTTGGGGGGTGGGGGTGGGTGGGGCTTTTTAATAAATAGAGTCCACCAGAAGTACATATATGTGGGTGGAGTTTAAGCTCTGAATAACATACTACACCATGTGTTTTAATAACCTGAAGCCACTCCAGTAACCTGAGCCCAGTAAACAAGTTGATGTAAGAAGACAACCAAACTCAACTCTTCAGTGGAGAGGGGCTGAACCCACAGCAGTCCTAGGACTGCCAGACTCCAGACAGGAGAGGGACTGAACCCACAGCAGCCCTGGGACTACCAGACCTTAGCTACAACCACTAAAACCCACATTCACATGTGCATCAACAAGAGACACACATTCAGAAATAAATACCATATTATAGCGGGAAATTTTCGAGGGGTAATATCTTCATGGTTAGAATAAAACCACGAATGTTTTACACACAAACTTTTAATTTTATTAATAATTGAGACAGCACCGAGCTGTAAAAAATTTTTTCCACGAATAAATGTGATTATTGAAAACCACGAAGATATTACTCCATGAAAATTTCCCGCTATAAAGTAATATGTCATGAGGAGAAAAGGAGCTTACTGGCTACTAGTAGCTAGACCTGCTCTGGAGTAATCAGGAAGAAGATATCTTATCACCAGAAACACGATTATAAGAACCTGCAGAAAACACATAATGTCCATATTCTAGTGGGATATATTTTAGTGGCAGTGGGATATATTTTAGTGGGATATTATTTTAGTGGGATATATTTTAGTGGGATAAATTTCAGTGGGATATATTTTAGTGGGATATATTTTAGTGGGATATAATATTTTAGTGGGAAATATTTTCACCCGCTTTGAATCATATTTTGTAAAAATTTTAACCCACAAAAATTTGATGACAATGATTACTACCTATAAAACATCTTGTCCTCAGAGGACATTGTGTATGGTATCCAGATGTAGTGAACTATCCATAGTGCCCAATAGATTTAACTATGTCAACTATTTATGTCCTAATAGTGACACTGATGTATGCTACATCTCCATGGTGACCACTATATACAGGTTCCACTGTATAAACAGACCACCTCTGTATAACAGCCAACTGGTTGTGTCTCAAGGGTGACCAAAGAAGTTCCACTGTATAAGCAGGCCACCTCTGTATAATAGCCAACTGGTTGTGTCCCAAGGGTGACCAATATATAGAGGTTCCATTGTATAAGCAGGCCACCTCTATATAACAGCCAACTGGTTGTGTTCCAAGGATGAACACTATATACAGGTTCCACTGTATAAGCAGACCACCTCTGTATAACAGCCAACTGGTTGTGTCCCAAGGGTGACTACTATACACAGGTTCCACTGTATAAGCAGGCTACCTCTGTATAACAACCAACTGGTTGTGTCCCAAGGGTGACTACTATATACAGGTTCCACTGTATAAGCAGGCTACCTCTGTATAAACAGGCCACCTCTGTATAACAGCCAACTGACCTCTGTATAAATTACTATACAAGCAACAGAGCCATGTGACATGCACTATGTGTACCACAAGGAATTGGTCAGGATACTCATCAGGTCCATGAGAATCACCTAATGGGATTTGTCTTGCTATTTGCCATGGTAATTACTGAAACTGAATGGTCAAGCTGTTAAGAAAACTGAAAGAAAGACCTGTTATCCTAAAAATAACAAAGCGTAGACCATTTCCTTGAGAATGCCCGAAGTCTTCCATTTACTATTGTTACTCAAGAGTATCAGGTCTTTGATACGTTTACCACCACACACTGGATAAATCATAAACTTATCACTTTGCTAATAATTAACTTAGAAAAGGAAATTAAAGTTCAAGAAGTATGGTGGAGGGGTGAGGTTGAGTAGGGGGAATAAGAGGGGTGGGGTTGAGTGGGGGAAGGTGAGGTTGAGTGGAGGGAATAAGAGAGGTGGGGTTAATTGGGGGGAATAAGAGGGGTGGGGTTGAGTGGGGGGAATATGAGAGGTGGAGGTTGATTGGGGGGAATAAGAGAAGTGAGGTTGAGTGGGGGGAATATGAGAGGTGGAGGTTGATTGGGGGGAATAAGAGAGGTGAGGTTGAGTGGGGGGAATAAGAGAGGTGAGGTTGAGTGGGGGGAATAAGAGAGGTGAGGTTGAGTGGGGGGGAATAAGAGAGGTGAGGTTGAGTGGGGAGAATAAGAGAGGTGGGGTTGAGAGGGGGGAATTAAGAAAGGATTGAGGTTCCTAGTAATGGGGTGGGGACAGATCCCACCCCTTTACCCTAAACACAGCACCAAAACATTATCATTGAAGTGGGAGATTGATTTCAAGGAATTCAGGAATAATGATCAAAGAGAGAGAGTAAGGATAGGGAAATATTATACAAGAGAGATAAGCTCTAGGTTTAGAAAAGTATCTATTAATACTAGGTGAACTTAAGCTTAACTATCTATTCATGGAGAGGCAGAGGGTTGGAGAGTATTCATACTAACAGAATATATACATACCCAGGGTATCCATGCTCCCTACTAGGAGAACAGAGTATATAGATAATTGTTAGGAGACACATAGATACATTACTAGGGTAGCCATGCTCTTCAGTACGATAACAGGGTAGAAATATACCCAAGCTCACAGAATATATACATACCCATAATACCCATTAGGAAAAAAGAACAGGGTTTAGAACCCTTTCTCCTGATATATTATGTAGAAATGCTTCTCCTGAGAGAGAATTTCACGTCAGGTCAACTACATTTATGTACATCAAAGAAAAATTGAAGGCATAGGTTTACTCTGAGGTGACTATAGCAATGGTGTCCTACCACTCCTTCTACCACCCTCTCACATCAACAGAACAACCTGTCAACAGCTACTAACAGTTGTGAAAAGTACACAAATCTATCCAGATATAAATATCTAAATGAAATATTTCTTCCTTACCAACCAAACAGCAAAATCCAGTCCAAGTAACTCGGGAATTCTTCCAGTTGCCAAGTCTTCCTCATCTATCTGTAACTCACAGGAGGTGTTACTGCCATTGGGTATAGAAGTGCTAAAAACTCCTACACTCATTATTGCTCAAAGTCTCCTATAAATACTTTCACCACACCTTACTGGAAAACTTTAGCTAGCTATATCTCCTTCAGACGAGATACCACCCGTAAAACAAGTGGGAGATCGCAGAGGAGTTTAAAGGTCAATCTTGGATTCTTGGTTACAAGTACGCGCAGTGCGTGGTTGTGCGCCAAAGAGGCGTGGTTGCAGGCGTGGTTGCAGGCGTGATTGCAGGCGTGGTTGCAGGCGTGGTTTCCATAACTTCGCGCGCGACTGTTGAATTTTTGCGTCATAGAATTCGAAATGCATTCGAGAAGAAGGAGCTATTCACGAAGTTACGAAGAAGGAAGTTGTAGTGCCGTTATTGGAAGCATTGGAAATACAATAAAATTGGGGCTGCAAAATTTCCAGTACTGTGTGTGCAATATTTTAAACAAACTTTGCAGTAGGCGAAAAGATTCATATTCATGAGTATGCCAGTTGATATGATGTTGGAGGCCATGAAAGTGGTCTATACAAAGTCTCGCTCGAGGTCTTCATTGCACAGCAGAACATCACTATCTAAAGGGTCCCAATATGGCTTCCTGGGACGTCCTTCACAATCTCAGTTGCCAGTATCATCTATTAGAAATGAGGCCTCAAGAGAGGATAGTGACTTCAGTGTCTCTTTTTCAGTCAAGGTAGCAACTGATTATTATGCAGTCTATATTGTCATAAATAATTATTACTGGGTTTTCATAGCTAAATCTGTGATATGTAATAGGAAAATGAAAAATCTGTTTGTTTTCTTTCATAGCCCATAGCTAACTATACTAGCTAATGTAGGGTACTTTCATTATTCAAACAGCAGACTAATAATAAACTAATCACATTGTTGTGGTCTTCAGGTAAAATTAATATTAAAGTAGTTATTTATTGTTTTTTTGTTGTTGTTTTTTGTTTTGTTTTTGTTGTTGTTATTGCTATTATTATTGTATAGTTATTATTATTATTATTATTATTATTATTATTATTATGATGATGATGATGATGATGATGATGATGATGATGATGATGATGATGATTATGCAGATGATGATTATGCAGTATAATGATCATCCTATGGCTATTCCCTTTATCTGGTAAAGGGTCTAGAGATGCATCATAATTAAAAAAAATTTTGATAATGAGTTATTCTGACTAAACACATTATAAGATGATGCTTTAAACTACAAGTGCATGTTGAGTTGTCATGTTCACATGTATTAGCTAGCTATTATTATACTGTATTGCTGTTCTAGAACCAGGGAGTGTCAGGATATCATAGTTGAAAGACCAGTGTTTTAATTAGGAGCCCGTATAATAGGGGGAAAATGCTTTCATGGAAGCTAGACGTTGATGGGCTGGATCCAGGAATTTAAATTGGGAGGGGTTTTAATCACACCCACAACCACACCTCTTAAAGTTTAGGCATGGTTATGAACATGGTTTTGGGATATAAGGAAATTAACTGCAATGGTTCCCTCAAATTCTAGTTATATGGGCACTGGCAGTAAAGTATTCAAGTAGTTACTATAGATGAGTAATGTTGAGCTAAGAGGAAACTCCTGAGTCTATATAATATTAGGATCACTGCACATTCCCCCTCCTTCTCTCCTCCACCACCTCCTCCCTTCTTTCCCCTTCATTTCTTCCTTCCCCCCCTCCTCTTCCCCTTCTTTCTCCCTCTTCTCCTCTTTCATCCCCTTCCCCTGATTTACCAAGGAATTTAGGGTGTATGAGAAGGAATATTATAAGAAAGAAAATAATATTATTATAATTATATTGGTTGTAGTATTATGGTTCTGGAACTGTGCGACATTATTCGGATTTTGGTGGATGTCAGGTGGTGATGGATCGTATCATCATAAAACAACGATCAATTGCATCTTGCTTGGCCCATATTGCCACATCCAAGAAGCCCCAAAAGAGTATTAGGTGTGTGCTGGTCTTCACATCTCGTGAAATGCTAGTATATGGAACAGGTTCCAAGGTAAATGTTCATGCTGATTATATACAACACAAGCCAGGTGTCTGGAGTTTGGGCTAAGTTAAAATAATATTATTTGTATTGAAATTTGAGCTCTTTTTGTTGGAAAAATTCCTCCAGTCAGCTGGACCAAAGGAGGGGTTGCCAGGCAACCAGGAAACAGCCCTTGTGTGAAGAAGACTACTGAAGTCATTGTATAATACTAATTGTAATGCACCCACACTTCTGATTCATGCATGCTGTATATCTATAATAAAGACATGATTATAATAAATTAATACAAGTTTCCTGTTGCTGTATAGACCACTTCTTACTTATAAATAGAATACAGTGGAACCTCACAAATTCTACTGTCACTTGTAAGGAGGCTGTTGTCCTTATCTCAGAGGTTAATTTGCACTCTAAGATAAACCACATGATTTTTAGTTGTCCTTATACATATTTCAGAGGTTAATTGGCATTGCACTCTAAGATAAACCAGATGGCATATTTTTAGTTGTTTTTTTGTACAATTTGGAGGGTCCTTTATCAGAGGTTCTACTATAGTAGCTAGTGTATAGTCTTTAGTAATGTTTCATCATAAGAGTTTTAATATAGCTAATAATGCTATCTATAATATTTGTACTCAGCTAGCTAACTGATTTTCTTAAAACTTTATTGCTACAAGTTTTTTCCCCCATGAGGATGTGGTCATAAAATACAGGACAAACAGAAAATTGGCTTGCTAAACCCTTTGCATTTTGAAATAAACACATAAGCCATGCACTTTGTACTTTGTATGTAAATTTTTGAGACCTAACTATAAACTTGAAATTATTATATATTATTGTTGTTATTAAAGCACTTTGATACATGGCCCTACTTGTACTCCCAGCAAGTAAATGGGGTTGGCAGTAGTCAGCTGTCAGCCGGATATGACATGTTCAATAATTTCCTTTTCTTGTGCAGCTTCTTAGCCACAATCACATGTTAGCAAATATCGTGGTTCCCAACATCTTTTATAATACTTAAGTATTGTATAATAATTGGACACACTGTAGTATTTTGTTACCCGTAAGCTGATATCTAGGACCCAATTTCAAGCCCACCATTGGACATCTTAGGCAGGGCATTTTCCAAGAATTGGCTTTATTTCCAACAGCCACAACCACAACAACATTATTCATTTTTTGTGCCCATGAATGTGATTGAAATAGTATGTGTGTGTTGTATGATACCTCCTTCAAACTCTTATATATTCCCCAACCCTTGCTTTCATCAATCACTAGTTATAACTACTCATAAACTGACACTGTATGTCATCATATAACATAGTTTTGTATCATTATGAAACTACAGCATTCTTACTCTTACTAGCTATGTAGCTAATAATTTATTATGAAAGTTGATGATTTAAGTATATACTTCAGCCACAATTTTGAGTACCCATTTACCTGATGTAATATTGTTTACAACCATCTCTATGGATGCAGAACTGTCCAGATAAGAGCCCTCTTGGCAGTGTTTATGCTGTTCACCCACATCCTACCAAAGAAAGATACTTTGGGATTCTTGCTGACCACACACCCTCGGGAACTGTGCACTGCTTCTGCTATTCAACCTCTGATTCCGTCACTGTAAGACCACCTGTGCCAATCTGTAGTAGCCACTAAACTATAATTTAGTTAGAGGCCTCTATACATTAGATAATGGCAAATGAAGCCTAGAGAAAGATGTTCATGGAGCTAATTAAAACATTAATTGATAATAGTATGAGGAAATTGTGTACGTGCATGTCTATTCACAAGCAGGGTTGCCTGAGAAGAGAGATAAAACTCATGAATAGGACATAGAATACTAGAGTTGAGGTAGCCATTGATTCTGAAACTGAACTAATTAAAAACCTGCAAAACTAAGGGAAATAATGATCTGTTATTAAATGTGATAGTAGCCAGTACTTAATTATTTTGATCAAGCAACCACTTTATTCACAATCATACACTCAGCAGTATGTTTGGGAAAATAATTATATTGCTTAAAATCTTGGCAGCTGGCACTCATTAAACACAGCCAGCTGGCTGTATAGTAGATTGGTATCATCTTGGAATGTTGTAGACAGGTTTCACTGTGATGGGATGGAAATGAGGCAGCTTGAGGTTAATGGGAGGTTTGAACTGAGCTTCAATATTGCTCAATACTAATGTTATAGCATGAGCTTCAAAATATAAATCTTGCATTAATTGCCTTGTTTTTAAAACCTTTTACAGAGTATCGATGTCTTGTGTGGATTCCGAGAAGCTTGTATGCTTTGGTTGGAAAGAAACTTGTCTCAAGAACCATTACTTAATACTTCAAGTGAAAATGAAGAAGAAAGGGTAACTACTTCATTAGAAGAAAAATGTGACAAAGTACAGAGTAATAATTGGAGTCTACAGTCTGGTACATCAGGAAGTGGCTCAACTGGACAAAACGCTGTAAGGAAAGTTTCTTTTGCACCTTGTGAAGATGCTGAAGATGCATATCTCTCAGAAAATGCTGCTGTCAAGTTCCCATCAACATCAGATGACTTGGAGTGTGATATGGGAGGCCAAAATGGAGGGAAAGGGAAGAAATCAAGGAATTCTGCAAAGAATTACAAGTGTAAACCAATCTACAATATTCAGCCTAAACTTCCACGCAGGGATTTTCCCCCACCATCTCCTCCTGCTGGAATTCCATTATATACTCGATCGTCTCGTCAATTAAGCAGTGACAAGAATCTTCCCATGAAACAGTCATATGAAAAGGACCTATCACACTACGTGAGAAAGAAACTGTTGGCTCTTAAATTACAAGAGAAGGCTCAGAAGCGATGCAGTCGTGGACGCTTGTTGGCTGTGTCCAGCTTATCATCTTCGAGTGACCTCAACACAAAGACTTCTGGGAAGACGTCACAAGAGACAGCTGATGCTTTGCCAATTTTTCAATCCACACCTGAAGAAAATCAATCTCTGACAGATGAAAGTAATCCAACCTTTTATTGCACTCCTAAACAATCATTTTGCGATCATTCACTTGATATTAGTGGAGTTTTTGCCATAGATGGATCTAGTAATAATTGCAGTTCTCTGGAAGAATTAGTTACTCCTCAAATTAGTCCAAAGGAAGGTAGTGTGATCAAAAGCTCTACTCATACCATCAGCAATTCCTCAAGTGCTCCTTCTTTCCTTATTAACTCTTCAACTCAGCTATGCCAGTGTATATGTGATGATGACGAGTTTGGATCAGTTGAGAAGAAACAGAAAGAAGAAGGTGATCTAAGTACCTCCTCTATGAGCCATGATCAAAAAAAGTCCTTAGATCTAGTGGAGAACCATGAAGAAACTGAAGATTCATCGATGTCAATGAACTCTAACATGTTCTATGAAGCTAAAGCTGACTTGTCTCCTAGCAATACACTCTCTTTAGTAAATGAAGACTGGTGGAAAAAATTAGAAAAAAGTTACTACAATGACCCAGAGGATGAAATGATACAAATTTGCAAAAAATCCAAAACAGAGAGTGCACCAGAAAACTCGATAGTAGATGAAAACGTTAATTTTGAACCAAGTTCAATGAAGTGTAGATTTATAGCATTAGCCGATCTCTTGGACAGTTTGTATCCAGAACCTGAAGTCAGTCAGCTGACCACAGATGAATCTGCAACACATAATAGCAATGAAGAATCCACACCGGAAGAGATACTGAACGATTCATGTGAGTGTGACAAAGACATTATCTGTGAGCAAGTTGCTTTACAGATGGAACCTTCAGATGAATGCTTTGAAGAAGTTGAGGAATGTATTGAAGAGCAAGAATATCTCGAAAAAGGAAGTTATGAAGAAAAAGATTTTGAAGAAGAAGAAAGTTTTGAAGAGGAAGAATGCTCAGAAGTGGAAGAATGTTTAGAAGAAAAAGGAGGTTATGAAGAATGCTTTGAAGTGGAAGAATGTCTTGAAGAAAAAGGAGGTTATGAAGAAGGTTTTGAATGTCTTAAAGTGGAAGAATGTCTTGGAGAAAAAGGAGGTTATGAAGAAGGTTTTGAAGAGGAAGAACGTCTTAAAGTGGAAGAATGTCTTGAAGAAGAAGGAGGTAGTTATGAAGTTAAAAAACATGAAGGGACTAACTGTGACAAAGAAATGGTTTTGCTTCAGGAAAAGGTCTCTGAAAATGATGATTATAATGATCATTTGGAAGCTTGTACTGATAGTCCAGTATCCACTAATTTGGAGCTTTCAAGTGAGATTTTTGAAGATGAAAGAAGTACCAATTTGAATGAGCATGATTTGAAGAACAGTGAAATTGAAATTGAAAAGTCTTCCTTATGTTCCTCTGAAGAAGATGGCAATATGAAAGAACATACTACTGCCATCAGCAATGAAAATGAAGTGGCTTTGCTACAATCAGGTAACAATTCTCTTTCAGAAGATGAAGCATCCTTTGTCATACAAAATGACACATTTGTCCTGGACTCTTTACACTGTGCTACTGACATACTGAAGAATTCACACGATTCTTTGGCTAAATCTGTCCATTCACTCTGTCGAGGTGCATTTATCAAACAATCCAATATATCTCTTCAACTGGTTCTTCCTATTGACCATAAATGTAGCGATGAGAATGAGAGCACTGAGAATGCTTTGGTAGTGCCATCAAATTCTACAAATGATGGTTCAATGGTCAACTTGCAACTCAATAGCTCCATTGTTTACTCACCAACAAAGAGTGAAGCAAAGATTTGTATGAACTGAGTACAAACAACACAGCCATTAATAATGCTTGTTGTATTGGGATTTCATTTCTTTGCAAAAAGAATTTCATATTATTATTATTATCAGAAATTACCATTATCACAAAACCTATCATTATTTTTAGTCAACAACAGTAGTATAGGTATAATTAAAACGCGCATGCTCGGTCAAACCTCAATTGCGCATGCTTGATTTATTTGCTGCATAAAAGGTGCAGGATTATTGCACCCTTCCAGTTTTAGCACCTCAATTGTGGGGAAGTCAAGCTACTGAGCGGAACAGAAATAGAGAAAGAAGATCCCTTCTTCTTGTGAAGTTAAAGGTAACTACAATAATATACAATGCCTTCTGCTAGTTAGTTTGCTACATAAAGTGAGAGTTGTTTTACTCTACACTAAAGATGATAAAGTATATGGAAACTCTGAATAAGGACATATTGTCAAATCTCCCTTGTATGGAGGCTAAGGTTAAGATAAACCACCTTTTATTTGTTCATTCTCAGGGTCCTTTATCCGAGATATACTGTATTAGTTACTATAAATATCTTGCTTGCTAGCTATTAATAGTTCTGTGCCAACAATGGCAAAAGTCTAAACTAATAATATGAGTACCATTACCATGGTAATGCCAGTTATAGAAAAGAATTCAATGTTAACTGCTTCTTTTTCATCGTGCAGGTAGCTATGGATTCAAAACTTATAATAGTAGTTATTAGTATCTTCATGTTCATCACATTTGATGTCACTCAATCGAAGTCATTACCGTCTGTCACAGTCCTGAACTGCAGTGCTTTGGGTGGGTACAGACCAATAGAAATTTTGAACAGCAGATATCAAATCTTGCAAAATGGCACCTTGTGCTGTCCTCTAGACAGATACGATAGCAATGGACAAGATCGTTGCATTCCAAAGGAGGAAATAGAAGATGTTTGTGGTGAAAAAGGGCTTGAATATGAACCATGTTTTCATTGTTTCACTTGTGCAAAAGTACTTGGAGAATCTTGCAAAGGCCTGCAATTCACACATGGTTTATGCAGAAGCAAAGATCTAGAATGTATTGGTACAGATATAGACGAAGCTGGGGTTGGCGCTTGCACTACAAAGGGTGGTCCCCCCCAGAACAAGACAAGTGGGGAAAGATGTGGAGGAAAATTTGACAGTTTAGGAATCTGTGGTACTGATTATGAATGCATAAAGAATAATAATACAAATGATGGAATTTGCACCATGAAAGGTGAGAATTATCAAAGTTAAGGTTTGACTTGTTGATCATTTGGGGAAAGAGTGGTGTTCTAAATGTATTCTTAAAAGAGTATCCTTTATTAGAAGCTTTATGAATTACAATATATATATCTATAGAGGATATCCTTAATTATGGTGAGCTCCTAAACAGACTTAATAGAGTGTGATCATTTGGGGAAAGAGTGGTGTTCTAAATGTATTCTTAAAAGAGCATCCTTTATTAGAAGCTTTATGAATTACAATGTATATATCTATAGAGGATATCCTTAATTATGGTGAGCTCCTAAACAGACTTAATAGAGTGTGATCATTTGGGGAAAGAGTGGTGTTCTAAATGTATTCTTAAAAGAGCATCCTTTATTAGAAGCTTTATGAATTACAATGTATATATCTATAGAGGATATCCTTAATTATGGTGAGCTCCTAAACAGACTTAATAGAGTGTCCCTTAGTCTGAATTAGAGTAGCGAATGATATAGATACATCTGTAGCTAATTTAGGACATACTTTGTGGTGGGAATATATTAGTGATCTAATTGTGTCCTTATTTAGGTAAAGGCATCTTTTATAAGAAGCTAGGTTATTATTGCCCTAATACAAGTGTCCTATAGAGAATATCTAGTATTATGAGTGCCAATAATTTTAAGAGAAGCCAGGCTATTTCATTTATTATAAGTGTCCTAAAATATAGAAAGTGTCCTAAAGTATAGGGAGTGTCCCAAAGCACAGGGAGTGTCCTAAAGTGTAGAGAGTGTCCTAAAGTATAGGAAATATCCTTAGTTCAGAGCATCCTTATGAGAATTGATGTCCTTATATGTATTTTGATCAAAGTTTTATCAAGTAGCTATGCCATCTGAATAAAGGACACATTGGATCAAACCTACCGTCTCTTGTAAAGAGGCTGTCCTTATCACAAAGGATGATTACATTATTATGGTACATTTTTAATTGTCCGAGATTGTCAGAAGGAGATAACACACCTCCCATACACATTCATCCTCTATGCACCAGATTCCTTAAAGTAAGGTTACATGTATGTTACATGCAGTAAAAGACAAAGGCTTTAACGAGACTTGCGGGGGAAGCTATGGGGAGTTAGGAAGATGCAGTGATGGGTATCGTTGCACTGTAGAAGAGGATCTGTTTCTGAAGGAAGGAAAAAGTATATGCGGAATATGTCTTCTAAGTAAGCTGTAGTTAAATGTTGCATTTTAGGCTAGATTATACTTTGGCCTCTGATTGAGACCTCTTTTGGCAGCAAGGGAAAGGAGAGCTTATTACACAAACCACACAGAAAAGCTGGGGATTCATATATTCTACCACATTTTTATCAGTCTATGTGCATTTTTTGCAAGTGGGTATCTTCAAATCACTATGATTTCTAAGCTATGACAACCTATTTAACAAGTGTGTATACAGTGTGTACCAGGATCTCTCCCTTGTTGCAGGGTTGGAAGCTAATTATAACTGAGAATGCATGCATGCACGCACACGCATGCATGCATGCATACACACACGTACACACAAACTATGTTAGGAGACATAGCTACAGATAATAGCTGGTGAAATGGTGGCTTAGTATAAACACATCACTGTGGTTGTAATGGTAAAATTAATATTAATTAATACAATAACACTATTGCAAAACTTCCACTGAATCAAATAAACATATGTACTTCATTTTCTACAATGTAAACAGGCAAAGATCAAATGGCTAAGTTTGCCTGCTTCATCCTTCAAATGTGGCTTTTTTAGCTTTGAATAGGAGACATAATCATGACAAGGCTTCTATGGTGAAGGGACAGTCCATCTGGAATGACCCTTTCAGCAAACAACATGAATATCTGATACTTTAATAATAATTGCAATGAAATATGAGCTGATTAATTAGCTGTCTCTGTATTATAGCCAGCCACATGTCTTGTAAGGGTAAGTCCGTGCCAAATCTTGGAAAGACACCACTTGTGAGCCTTGATATTATTGTTATGGCTAAACTGGTTGAAAAGAAGTCTTTTTGATATCCTTGTAATTCTTTATTTGTGTTTAATCGATATAGCTAATTATCAACTGTCGTCATAGAGACAACCCTAGAAAGTAGAATAGGTGCTGGAGATTGAATACTATTATGGGCTTTGGGTTGGCTTTGAATGTGGGACCAAAATACATAAAGTTCCTTTTTTGTGTGTCACAGAGAGTAGAGCCCATGAGAACAAAATATGCCACTTGTGTTTAATTAACAAACATTTTTAGTGCTTCTTTTGTTCCAATTCACTGTATAACTTGAACTACTAGCTAATAGACTATAAACTCATCACTGGAAATCTCTGATATAGTCATGTAATTAGCTAACTGAACTACAATAATTTTTTTGCTAGCTATGGCCATAAACTGGCAAAAATTTAAAATTCTAGCTAATGACAACAGAAAATGTTAACGTAACCTATGACCTTTACTCCTAGCCATTGACCTCATTCACCTTATAACCCCACTGCCTTGTTTTGACCACACTAGACACACACAGGAGGAGGGATGAACTTTATAATTGGGTAGAAAGGCCCAGAACCCTATTCACTTCAAATTAAATTGACCACTGATAGCCCACTATGATTTAGCATGTTTTCAATAAAAACACCACTCTAATACTGACAAAATTAATAGAGAAGGCTCGTTTACTCCTATATGCTGCTTTAGCTACAGTAGAACCCCTCTATTCTAACCCCCTGTGCCTCTAAAAGAGAACACTTCTGTGTACGGTGAAACTCCTCTATTCCAACTACCTGAAATGAGGATACACCTCTGTATAGTGGAACTCAACCCCCTGTAATGACTGTATACAGTGGAAATCCTCTATTCCAACCCTGAAATGAAGACACCTCTATTATAACTTAAATTTGTTTTATCTTGTGTATTAACATTAATAGAACTTCAACCCCTGAAATGAGCCCACTTATCATGACACTTTAATTAGTCCAAGGGTGTCCAAAAATCATTGTATCTATTAATATTGGAAGCAAGCTACATGCAAGTGGTTAGATTAAAACATGGAACTACAAAAATGGTAGTACAGCTAGTTAAATTAACTATAGTGTCTTGAGCTAGCTAAGTATTTTTATAACATCACACCTGTACTAGCTATAGTACATAAAATACTAAGCTCCTCATAAGTGGGGAAAAGGTGTTTTCTTGTTGCACCCTGCCACATGCACTATTTGCAGTTGTTCACTGCAGAACTGAATAAACACACAGTGCAGTGTTGGTCTACTCAAGAAACTGTATGTTATGAGAAAAGAGGGGTGCTTCTGTGTGTAAATGCCCTTACATTACCTCATTACTATTACATCAACACCATACCACTAGCAACAATCTCTCCTAGTGGGTAATAATAATGATGTAATGTAAGGAAATTATACACGTAGAAGCATCCCAGAAAAGAGCATTTTTATTGAGACCTACCCATTAAGACTACTCTTCATGAAAAGAACACTTTCAGGGGTGGATCTGGGATTTAAGAGGGAGGGGCCTGACCCAACATGTGATTGTATGGCCACTGTTTATGTGTAGAGGGTTAGTGCCTTAGTGATATTTCTCAAGAGGCCGATTATTCAGCTAGCTAGCTACTTAGCACATGTCACAAGGGTGCTTGAAGCCATGGAGATGTGGGGAGGCTCACAGTGTCTACAGTGAAACCTGACTGATTAGACCACTCCTAACACCTTTCTATTTTGGCCACTAGGTTGGTTCCCTTGTAGTTCTGATTATGACCTCCATACAGAGACCACTTTTCTATTAATGGTACTTTTTTGCAGGGTGGTTTCTATAGCTAGACAGGTTTCACTATGTATTCCTGTAAGTAATAGAGGAAACTCTCTGACTCCAACCAATGGTTCCAGTCTCACACTAATACTACTTCCTTATTACAGCCATGGTGTACCATTACCAGTGGTGTTGGTGTCCATTAGTAGTGGTGTGCCATTACTATAGTGGTGTGTCAATGATGTACCTTCTCTATCAGGTACACAATCATCACTTTGTTGTGGCTGGAAATTGTTGGTTTGAAGTGGTCACATATTTTATTTTTTCCTTCCTTCAGCTTATGCGTTGTTACATGAGTCAAAGTTTTTCTGAATAGCTATTTAAATAACATGACTGTTTGGAAATAAATAGCTAATTTGAAGGCAGCTGTTAGCTAAATGTTAAATTGCTTAGGTTTCTACGTAGGTAGAGATATGTCACTGTGGATATAGCTAATAAATTATGTAGCTATATATGTATGTATGTGTATGGTAGATATATAGTCAGTGTTACTATGCCAAAGAAGAAAGCAAACCAACTCAAAAAGTCTACTTATTTTTATTGCAAGCTCTAGTTAAGTCTTCACCTGTTAGCCAGCTAGCTTGCTAGTAGCCAAATTTGCCTTTATTATCTACAGTGGTACCCCATTATTCCAAACCCCTGTAATGAAGACACCTCTCTATTCCAACTCGCTAAAATGAGGACACTTTTGTTTATAGTGGAAACCACCCTTGAAATGAGGACACCTTTAAGCAAACTTCAGGAGTATAGTTAGTTTTTATGACTATTCCAGACACCTTGGGACAAATTGAAGTTTCCTGATTAGAGCTTCATTTCAGGGGGTAAATTTTTATTCATGTGGATCCATAAGCTCAACAGGTTCATTTTTCCCCCTTTTATTTTTTTTTGTGAATTTGAAGTAGCTAATAGCTATAATGAAACATGTTCAGTTGCTAGAAGTACATGGTCTGTGTACAGGTGTGTCTATATCGCTCTATTGGTAAATCTGTTTTGTAAGTAGTATTGGCTTAGAATCTTTTTCTAAGGACGAAGAGCCCAGAGTTCAGATGACAACAATGCTAGCTATTTTAAAGCATAATTCAACAGTTTATATCACTTTATACCCCCTCTTTCCTCTTTATTCCCATTATTCCCCTTTTTACCCCTTCATCCCCCTCCATATTCCCCCTTTTACCCCTTAGTCCCCCCTTTATCCCCCCTCCCCCCATATTCCCCTTTATACCCCTCATTCCCCTATATTATATTTTCCTGTATTCCCTTCATCTTCCCATTATTATATTCCTCTTTACATGACCTTTATACCGCCTCATTTTATCCTTCTAAGAATGAGGTAATTAGGTCAGAAGGATCATTTTTAAAGTGGCTAACATCCAATATCATGTTGTAACCAGTTAATGATGTCAATATAATTATTAGCTAATAAGATTACAATAGTTATCTAGAGGGTTTATAGTCATTTTGTAATCAAATCTTGGGGGATCTTGTGGGAAGTATTCTCTCCACAACTGTACAGCTGGGATTATGTTGTATACCACACCAACACACATAACATATAACAGGCATTTGGTGGTAGTTGTAAACATTTTCATCAATACTCAATACTGGCTGAAAACACTAGATATAATTTACTGTCATGGATTAGTTAAAACAACAAACACACAACTACATAAATACTATTATTAGCTAGCTACACTGTCATGCCTTGCAGGACATGGGTGTGACACAAGGGATAGTAGGCTAGGGAGTTAACTAACATTACACAGAGGCACATAGTTAATTGTAGCCTTGCCTTGAACATTATTGTGGCCCTTATTTGGAACACACTTACAGATTACTTTGAACATACAGCTCATTGTGGCCCTTATTTCAAACACACTTACAGTCCTTACTTTGAACATACTTACAGTTCATTCACACACACTTACAGTTTAGTGTGTTCTTACTATGAACATACATACAGCTCATTGTGGCCCTTATTTCACTTAAAGCTCAATCCTTTGAGGATTGCATTGTAGTCAATTTCATGATGTCATAGGAACACAATTCCTTAATCACTGAACACTCTGCCTTTTCATTTATCCTCCAGATACCAGTGCAAATGTGTGTTTCAAAGACTGCACTAAACGATCTACCACATGGGTTTGTGGAACAAATGGAGTTTGGTACCGTAATATATGTTCTTTACGTCAGCAAAATTGTTGGCGAGGACTTTTGGAGCACCCAAGGATATATAAAACATCAAAGGAATCACTTTGTGGAGAAGGTCAGTAAATCATAAATTAATTCATTGAACAGTCAGTATGATATAAATTTAAGTCTAAAAGAAAGTTTGCAGATAATTCCGGGTACCTAAATGACTTTAGCTGGGATGTCAGGGCCCTGGGCAGATTTGCATTACATAACTATGATGTCATCAGGATAAATGAAAGGCGGGGTTAGGAGACTAGAAGAATGTGTCTTTAAGCAATGGTGTGCACTACAGATAATTAGAAGGAAGAAGGTGGAGAAGGAAGTGGATTGGCCTCCTTCCCTAAGCCCTTTTCCTATATCTCCCCTTAAATAAGAGGTAGTGTTACCCTAGCATGTGTGTGGAGATGGCACTTGTAATAACTACATACAAAGCAATTTTTGATTCAGTTAGTGAAAATTAAGACATAATAGCTAGCTAATTAAGCCCAGTCAGTTATATGGCTCATATGATGCAAGTTCTCAGCTCCTTGTGTAGATAGACCACTGTCTTAAAGTCATCCTGTTACACGTAATTTTATGTAATCTCGGTATACTAATTAAGAATTAGAAAAAAAGTGGATTAATTAACTATAAATGCATTTTAGTATTGCGGTAAACCATCTAATCTGATTGGTCTGTTTCACTAAAAGCTGGTTACTTCAACTTGGTTACTATACGTATATTGGCATGCAAATAGTCAAGGAGAGTTTTTGACATGGATCTAAGAACACTCCTAAAGCTAAGACTAGTTTGGTGGTTTGTTGGAAGACAAGTAAGTAAAGTGTATTAAGTCAGCAAACCACCAGCAGATGGTGATGTTATTCTCTGAAAACCTCATGCATGTTGGGAGTTTGGCCTCTGTTGTACATATACAGCAGTGGTGACTGGGTTACGGAATTCATTGTCAAGCTTTGTAGGAAGTTACTAGTTCTAAAATTGTTAATTAAACAGATCTCATATCTCTTGTTTGGTGGTAAAGATGGTTATAGCTACTAAAGTCACCTAGTTAGAGGACTGTTGAAGTGGGATTGGAATAGAGAGGTTCCACTGTATACAGAGGTGTCCTCATTTCAGGTGGTTGGAATAGAGGTGTTCCACTGTATACAGAGGTGTCCTCATTTCAGTGGGTTGGAATAGAAAGGTTCCACTGTATACAGAAGTGTCCTCATTTCAGGGGGTTGGAATAGAGGTGTTCCACTGTATATAGAGGTGTCCTCAGGTTAGAATAGAGGGGGTTTATTGTATTCGGAGGTGTCCTCATTTCAGGGGTTGGAATAGAGAGTTTGCACTGTGTATACAGATGTGTCCTCATTTCAAGAGATTGTATACAAAGGAATCCTCATTTGAGAAGGCTGGAATAAAGAGGTTCCACTGTATGCACATTAAATGAGGACACCTCTGTATAAAATGGAACTCTATTTCAGCCCTCTCAAACGAGGACAGGGGGGTTGATAAACTACATAAGGCTGGAATAGAGACATTTCACTGAAGTATAATATTAAGATGTTACTTTTCAGGAGTTCGAATAAGTTATACTGTGACAGCAAATAAAGTATAGCTATTATGTATAGCTAGCTACATACTTAAGTCAAAAGAGGAAAGTAATTTTGTCTGCATATTAATTTGCCACAAGTTTAGAGAGTCAGCACCATGACCATATCTGAAACAACATCATAGTATAGTGCAACCTCAACCCCCAGCTATTGCATTATACACTGATCTAGAGTATTGGGAATAAGTAAGAGTTTGGACAAACTGAAGCCCGTTGAAATAGCTATGAAATATATTTTCTTTGACGTTAGTTGATGATTATGTAACAGCTATCCTATGTTTACTACAGATATATTTTTGAGTTCTAAGCTTAGACAATAAAAGTTGAGGTTATATCTTGTTTACTGTGGAACTGTGGATGTGTGGGGGTGATGTACTGTGTCTGGGGGCTCAATGGATTGTATTCAAACAATCTAGCAAATCAAATCAATGCTGCGTTGTGATATAATATTATGTAATGTGCCTTTAGTATGCAATAGAATTTTTCTACTGAATAAGGTCAATCTTGTGGAACAACTGAAAAGTTACCATCTTTATTATTTCTTATAAATTAACATCCAAGATAAGGACATACAACACTCCCTGCAATGGATAATAGACCTGATTCTAATGTGTCCTTTATTCAGAGGTTCCTCTAAGAATAATATACTATGCACTTGTATACAAATAATATTGAACCTGTGCTCCACAATACAGCGATTTTTAGCCACATGAAGTAGAATACATCATTGATATCCAATTAAGAGAAACATCTTTATTGCAGCTCCCTGAATTGAGGCTCTGTATACAGTGGAACCCCTCCCCCCCCCCACCACCACTAAAATGTGGACACCTCTATAAATCTACTCTTTACTATTTACTAGCAACTATTCAACAAATTAGATTAGAAGCTGTGTTTATTGGATGTGTGCCAACAATAGTAGTATCCCCAAAAACCTCCTTTTGCAACATTCAAAATAATAAGGACCTTGTTTTCTCCAGTAAAATCCTCTATGTAAACAGCAGTAGTTTACCTGAATGTAAGAATCTTTAGATAACAAAGGTATAGACAATGTTTTGAAAATGGGGAAAGAGGAAAGGCTTTCAAGAGAGGCTAAACAGGCTTTGCAGGTCTAAGCTCAATCCCTATGAATTTGGGCTCTCTTGGTTGCCTTTTAGAATAACCTTAAAGCAAAAGCACAACTAGAAAGCTTATTTTAAGAGGTACATTTTGGTACCAGAATGAACTTCATAGGTGATTGCATTCTGAAGTTAAAAAGAACCTCGTGAAGGTAATTACCTTTTTTTTAATAAGTCCAAGTTTCACAATAGCTTAATTAGTCAAAAGGTTAAATTTGACAAAAAGCAAGCCCTTCTCCATTGTAATGTCAAGAAGAATAACTTCTAAGCCATAGGGTATATGCTGACATTAGTTCCTCTGCCCAAAGATGACCAATAAATGCAAGTTCAACTCCTTAGTGGCAACCACTCACCCATTCAGGATATACATTGTGGTTTCATGAAGTGTTTTTTGGTCACTCAATAGTCCAGCCACTAGTCTGCAGTAGTAAACTTAATTCAATGAGCTATAAACTAAAAAGGAAAGTATTTTTAGTGAGCGAAGAGCGTTTTGTATTATAAAGACCAGTATAATATAATTCAGCCTTGTGCCAGATAGCTACCAAACTGTTACACCAAACCCACATTATATAAACATAATTCTCATTATGAATATTACCTCATTCAATTATCGTCTTGTATGGTTTGTGGTGACTGAGATACTTGATGTCTAAATAGATTTCATTTTCCATCAGGTGTCCTAGATACTGAGTAGTAACCAGAATGCTTGATTAACTTCACATATGTGGTTTGTGGTAACCCAAATGAAGTTTTGATGTCTTGGGTGCCAACTATAATACACCTACATATAAAAATTTATCATGTGTTTTTGAATAATATAGCTATTACTTAATTAATCTTGTTAGTACTTTCATGCTTGATATCTTCCTTTGAAGATTTGCTTCAGTAATTTAAAACAAATACTGTAGAAATCTATAAAGGAATCCCTTTGAAATATTGACAACCTCAGGACAACTAATAAGCCTTTTAGTATAAGTGAATACCCTCTGAGATAAGGAGAGTCTCACTAATGTGACAGTAGACCTGATCCCAATGTGTCCTGTATGCAGGCTGTATGATATGATATCAGTAACATCTTAATGTTTTATTAATAACGAAAGATTGTTGTTCTACAACCCTCCCCTCTCTTCCTCTCCTAACTCTCCCCTCTATAGAGTAGCCACTTCACACAGACATTCTGAGGTGAGCCCTTGGAGTTGGTCTGAGAAGTTTGATCAAGTTATTTTTAAATTAATGAGTATTGATAAAGCATTCCTTTTTCAAGTAAGAATTTGGAGTCACAAAATAAGCAGAGAGTTATGGCTACTTATGCAACTCAAACCTCTTTCTTAACACCTCTCTATTCTTCATTTCCTGTTTAAGGTGCCAAATGTCTGTGTGAATAGGATATGTAGAGGACAGGATAGAAGGAGAGGGTTGTGTTGTACAAGCATTTTACATAGCTATATCTCTACAAGGGACAGTAGACCTGATCCCAATGTGTCCTTTATAGTGTCCTGTTATAGTTATAGTGTCCTGTTATAGTGTGTAAATTAACCTCTGAGATAAGGACAACCTTTCACATGGGACAATGAACACATGTTTTTCATTCAGAAGTTTTACTGTCTAATGAATGTTATGAGCTAAATCCCAATATAAAATATTATATCTATGACGAGGAGAGCAATTTAAAGATTATTGTTCTGACTAACAAGCAGACAAAGAGTAACCAATTGAATTTGTGGTGACAGCTCCACCACATCACTTCTTTTGCACCACTTGATTGAAGTACCTCAGTAATTGGACTCCATTTGACAATGCTTGTCTGTACATCTTGAGGTTCACACAGATATACACATTCTAAAGTATATATTAAAAAGGTGTAATCAATCAGATAGCTAATTAACTTAAGTAATGTGATTGTTGTCTCTACCGAAGGTTTGTGATGTAAACCAAATAATGTCTGTTTGAGGTGGCGGGATATCATTTTGAGCTTGATAACAGTTGGCCACAGCCATGTATTGTTGTACATAGCTTCTGAAGTCTATCCAAGATGAAGAGACTCTCTTTAAGTATAGAATGTGTATCATTCAGTTCAGTAATATTGTGTTTCTTATAATTTTCAAAGTTTCTGTAGCTATATAGTTTAAACACTTTATACCAAAGAGGGCACCTCTTTATACAGTGGAACTGACCTTCTGAATAGAGTACACCTCTGTGTACAGTGGGATCCCTTTATTCCAATCCTCTGAAATGTATAGCTATAGCTATGCAGTGGAACCCCTCTATTCTAACTCCCTGAAATGAGGACAACTCTCTATCAAATGGAACTCTCCTATTCTAACCCCTAGAATGAGCCTAAAGAGGGGGTACATACCTCTGTATATAGTAATATCTCTGTTCCGATTCTTGTTACTGCAGCAAAATTCTTTATGTTGTGAACACTAGAGCTAATCCTCTTGGAGGATTTTGTCACTTTGAAAACTATTGTTCAACTCTTCCTATGATCAATATAGAGTGAGACTAGAGCTTGTATTAAATGGTTTTAACAAGAGTCTCTCAATAACTAGCTAAATAAGAGCAGTACATAAAATATACAACAATATAGCTATAACAAATCAGAGATATTCAGAAGAAGACAGGGTCCTTAGGAACACACCTGACCAGCTTCTTCTTTAGTAGCTTTGACAACCACAAGAACATGCATTCCCAACTATACTCCTGTAGATGGCGGATGCGGTTCATCTATACGACGAATCTAACCCATTGAAATGCTCATAAATTGAATTACACCATCATTGTGTTGACAGCCTTGTAGTATAACAGCTGATATCTACAACAATAGCGGTAGAGAAACACCACAGAACTTTATAAGCAACCTTGTATTTCTAATGCCTCTTGGAAGAGCCATCTGGAAATTTACTAAAATGTAGTGTAATAGTACATTGTGTTTCTGCTTTTTTGGTATAATTAGCTCTTAGACAAGGTTGTGGGATGTTGAAGAATTATTAGTGTGTGAATTGGGCTGTGTCTATAGACAATATATAAGCACATCCTGAGAAATGGGATAATGAATTCATGATTATCGTGTAAACTGGCTTCTTGTGGATTGTAATTCTTTTGTAAAGAGGCTACCATTTTCAATGTTGTTATAACTGCACACCAAATGCTCTCTAGATATTTATAAAGGACGTATTGAGACTCCTCTACAAAGTAACCTCTTTAAAAGACACATAGGGTCTTTGAAAATAGTTTTTTTTAATAGGCTGTCATGTCCTTACATAATTAACTCACTAGTTAGGGATGGGATAAGAGTCCTTCTTGTATCTAAGGAATAGTTATTGTAGAGTAGCTCCAACCAGATGGTCCATTCTAGCTACATAGCTATCTATGATTAAGGTAGACTGAATAGAAATAGCTATATTAGTAAGGTTGTCTGTCCAGAGTACCAGAGGTTTAGCTGTATAATTGTACCATTAGCTAATAATAAATCTCTTGAATAGAAGCAAGTTTCTAACGTATGTTTATAGCTACATCACTACACTTACCAAAGCCCTAGTCAATTATTATTTGAGATACCAACTTCTATGTAGGGAACCGTAAACCTTCCAACTATATACTGATATCTTATCCATTAGCTAAAAATGATAGCCATGGAGTCATATTCATTGCCTAAAAATCCTCACAACTAATATTTTTTATGCAGTGCCAACAATTCCAGAACCAGGATCAACTGAGATTGAGTCAAACTGCTCCACTAAGGACAAAAATTCAAGTAGTGATTTTAACCTTTGAACTTTGTATTTGAAGGAACAATGATAGCATGCATTATCACACAAATGATACAAGCATTACCACATGTTACACGATGTTACACACCCCTATTATTAACTTCTAATGACCAAATACGATCTATCTTTCAGTTTAATCACTTCATATTGTGAAGAACTTTTTCTTTATTCTGTATTCATGATTAATTTTTTTCCGCAGTAATTTTTGACATAAAATTTGAATAGTTAACTTCTTAATTAATTTTTACAAAATCACAATGACTGGTTTTCTCAGCCAACTGTAATTATTATAGTAGAAAATAATTTTAGTTTTGACCACAATAAACTCTTTGAATATTAATATACTAGGGGCAAAAGTTATAGCTACTACTCTCATCACAACGGCACAGTACCTATAATCTCATTTTACAGTACCAGTGGAACTACATAAAGGACACATTGGGATTAGGTATACAGTCCCATATACACCCATAATTATATGACAGAAAAGGCCACACCTCCACAAGGACTGCTACTCTCATATTGTCCACACAGGAGGAAGTTGATAAGGGAAAGAGAATGTGAAGATTCTGAAGAAAGTGAAGATGTGCTGACATAGTAAGTATTATAGTAGCCATTATAATAACTTACCAGCAAATAATAATAATATTATTCTCAGCTACAAGTAAATACTCATCTAATGTAATTTTGGCAGTGTTTCTATACCCACAATAAATTTTACACATGAAAATTAATTAAATAGAGGAATGAATAAAAATAATATTATTATTATAGTTAGTTACTGTTTTATAAATTTTCGTAGAATTATTTTTTTCACCCAATTCAATTACACAAACAAAAATTTCCCAAAATAATTACGGCATATCCAATCAATAATTATAGTCTTGTATATTGTTACTAACAACATCTTGAGAATATGCAATTTGAAAATAGTGGAACCCCATTCACTTTGAAATGAGGATATCTCTGTAATAGTCTGTATAAAGTATATAGCTTACCTCTATTCAAACAAGGACATCTAAGTAAACATTGTAACCCATTTCCTACAAGCATATAGCCGGTCTAAGCTCCATTGAATACTTATTCTGCTTTTAAATAAAGCA
Source organism: Diacarnus erythraeanus (assembly GCA_964016965.1). Classification (NCBI taxonomy): domain Eukaryota; kingdom Metazoa; phylum Porifera; class Demospongiae; order Poecilosclerida; family Podospongiidae; genus Diacarnus; species Diacarnus erythraeanus. The sequence continues at coordinate 7,459,331 of OZ024674.1, read as the reverse complement.
ATCAATTGGCACTAGCTGCCCGATTTTTCTTGGTTTGCAGGAAGATATGTAGGGAGAGGGGAGGGGCATGTTTTGGATGTCGGATCTTTACTATTTGTATGTACTAAGCTGCCATTAGCTACTGAAGTTCATCACAGATAATGCATAATGGGAGGGAAGTTGTTAATATGTTTCCTTTCACTTTGATTCTCTTTCCAAGATATTTTTTTATTCTCTCACCTGTTTTATTACTGTGTTATGAGTAGGGTATGGTTATCCCTACAAAGATAATCTATTCATTGTATATAGGTATAAAAATGTAAAAAAATATCCAGGTCATTAGCTTTCTTTGTTAACTTATTAATCTAAATTAAAATTTTTAGACTCATTTTAGTCAAAGCTCAAAGAGTTTTGGTCAAAAAAATACAAAATTAAAGTTCAAGCTCTTTAATAAATAGCTAGACCTAGTTCTATACAGGCACAATTTTGATTGCCTTGGGTAGGGTCTGGTCATTCCTATATCTGCTACAGACACATCTTCCTTATGCCATCCTAGCTATAGTGACACTGTTAGTCTTTGTACTCACACCTGTAGTATTACTTCTATTGTATCCATTTCAATGTTTTCAAAAGCTTCTGAATATTATATTCCCATTTTATTGGTACATCCTCCACACCTTCATGGACTCCTGTTACAAGAACAGAACTGAACCAGGCACTCATGACTGTCGATGGTTTGTCTCTTTATTCTATATTGTACGTATTCTGATATTTCTATTTGGTCTATTCACTTTAAACTCGATATATTTTTTATAATGGGTTCGATGCGTTTAGTATTATTAATTTTTCTATTTTGATGATGAATATTTGTCCTTTTAAGACTGACTTCAGCCACTACACTGACATCAATGTCATCTTTATAATCCTTCTTGCTTCATGCTATGTAACTGTCAATATTGTTAATTCAAAAGTCCTGATATGATTTGGATTTTTCATTTATTCTCTCTACGTGTTTTCAAGCACAATTAATTAGATAATAATGAATGATTATAGCTATTATTTTAAAATTCCCAAAGCTATTTTAACAAAAGAATGTGTTAGTGTCTTTAGAGATACTAAAAGAAAATTATAACTGGTAACCAGCTATTTTTGAAGTTCATGTGCATATGGCTGACTGGAGAATTGTTACTGTATGTTCACACTACTTTCACTTCTTAATCTGGTGTCATGTGAGTCAGAAAAATGGAATACATTTGGAAGCTGGTAATAAGTTTACAAGTCATTACAAGTATAAACATAATTATCTGTTACTAGTCAAAAATATTTTGAAGATCAGCTCTATATAACTTTCCATATTTTTGTTCAAGTGACAGTCCACATCTTTGTGTTTTCAATGATGATGGTCAGACTAAATGTGGTGATGTACCTTACAATATTCTACAAGTGTGGCGGTATAATAATATCTGCAATGATGTACAAAACACTACATTTGTATTCCAATGAAGTTATGTGCAAAAGAGAATTATTCAAAGATGGCTCACTTTGAGGAAAGTGTAAAGATGGCTGGTATATTCATTTAAGTTAGCACAAAGTAGTTAGTTGGATATAAAGGTGTCCACATTCTAGGTGTGTAGAAAAGTGGAATTCCATTGTAACCAGTGTAAATACAGGGTGAACACGGTGAAGTATTGAATTGGAGATTGGGACTCTAATTATCAGAATAGAACATGCTACCACTAATTATTATGGGAATTTTTTTTCATTTATTATTTACTTCAGTTTACTAACTTTCTTGTTAACTCTTCCCCTATGATTATAAATAAATCTGTACTAAAGTGTAGAACTATTTAACTGTCTTTGTTGATAAATTGTGGGAAAATATCTTAAATTGTTATGCACACACTGCCTATGTAGCATCTACCTGTTTATACTTAGTCAGTAAAAAAACATTTAAATTGTGCCTACATAAGTTTTCTTACACAGTGGAGCCTCTACATATTGCACAAGTAACAGTTTTAGAATGCAGATTATATTCTAATAAATAGAGTGCAAAACTGGGATGACCTTATCAACATTCCACTTTCTTCAATGAGAACAGGAGACTGTTGAAGCAGCGTGCAGACTTTAGAAAAACAACTTTCTAAAAAATACGTAGTTGACTAGAGCTACTGAATAATAGTTATTATAAACATCATCTGTAGTGTAATAAAGAATTGAATTAACTAAATTGCCACAGTTTTCAGTTTAGACTTAATTTCACTACTTTTAGTTACTGGCTACTTTGAAATTCACTGGTAGCTAGCTATAATTATGTCTGACTGGAGAATTCTTGTTTTTCTTTTGCTTCTTAACCTGGTGTTTTGTGAGGTCAGAAATGATGAAACCCACCAAGAAAGTGGTAGCAATTGCAGTATTCAAGACCTTTTAAGTTTTCCAGATATTGTGAGTATAAACACATCTGTCACAAATCAAAAATATTCTGAAGATCAGTTCTACAATTCCTATTCTTGTTCAAGTAATGACAGCACAAGACTTTGTGTTTTCAGTGATGATGGCCTGTCTAAATGTGGTGATATACCACACGATATTCTACAGTGTAGCGGTCAAGGTAACATCTCTGTGTTGGACTGTCACTGTATCACTTACCATGAAAATGAAAAGGAGTCACAAGCAGAAATTGGAACCTGTGTATATAACTGTGTCAATACAAGCCAAATAATTAATTTCATTGCTTCTGTGTATCATATACTACCGAAAAATACTACAGATTCAAATGAAGTTATTTGCGGAAAGGAATTCTCCAGAAATGGTACACTCTGTGGTAAGTGTAAAGATGGTTATTACCCTCTTGTTTATTCCTTCAATTTGACCTGTGTTAAGTGTCCTCAAGGTAGAGCTAACTGGTGGAAATATATGCTCTCTGCATTTCTTCCTCTTACAATTTTCTATTTTATTGTTGTACTTTTCAAGATAAATATCACTTCCTCGCACCTCCATGGTTTCATTTATTTCAGTCAAGTATTTTCTATGCCTGTTATAGCACGATTTATTACATTATCTTTTAGCAGTAATTCGCGTTACCTGAGAGGTTGGAACATTGTTGGGTCCTTATATGGAATTTGGAATCTTGATTTTTTTCGTGCTTTTGATCTTGGTATTTGTTTGGGAACTGATACATTGCAGACTCTCTCCCTCGACATAGCTGTGGGGATATACCCTCTACTGCTTATGGTGTTGTCATATATTTTGATAGACTTATATGATCGCAATTTCAGACTTTTAGTGATTATCTGGAAGCCTTTTCTAACATTTTTCAGTCTTTTTCATAGTAATTGGGGACTCAGGACATCTGTAATCGATGCATATGCAACATTCTTTCTTCTGTCAAATGTGAAGTTTCTCAGTGCCTCATTTGATCTTCTTCTTCCAGTTAAAGTGTATCAGCTTTCTTCAGTTAATGGTTTTAATTATACTTGGCGACTTTATAATGATGCAACTATTCCATATTTTGGTGAGATCCACCTTCCCTATGCTATCCTAGCTATAGTGACACTGTCTATCTTTGTACTCACACCTATGGTATTACTTCTACTGTATCCATTTCAATGGTTTCAAAAGCTTCTGAATATATTCCCATTTCGTTGGTACATCCTCCACACCTTCATGGACTCATTTTATGGATGTTACAAAAATGGAACTGAACCAGGCACTCGTGACTGTCGATGGTTTGTCTCTTTATTCTATATTGTACGTATTCTTGGTTTCTTAATTGCTGTATTCACTTTAAACTCAATGTTTTTTATGTTTGGTTCAATGTGTTTTGTATTATTTGCTATTTTAATGATTAATATTCGTCCTTTTAAGACAGACTTCAACCACTACACTGACATCAATGCCATCTTTATAATCCTTCTTGCTTCTTTCTATGTAATTGTGGTAGGAATTAATACTGCTAATTTCAAATGTCTTGATATGATTTTGATTTTTAGTTTTCTTTCGCTAATCTTTGGAATTCTCCCTCTCCTCTATATATCTGTTATTGTCTTGTATTGGATATTCAAGCACAGGAAGTTTGGATTTGAACTGCTCAGAAGAATTCGTGCCTTGAGACAAGGCTATGACTGGTGGACATTGGAATAGATTATATAGCTACTTTGAGGACTTGTTAAACAAGTAGAACTTTGTGTTTAGAGTTAATACTTATAATGCAAGTTGATTTAGTTGTACTCTCTAGTGGCTCAGCACATCACTTCTTATTCAATATTAATTTTTGTTCCTATATTTATCAAGAAAGAAAACAACTCTTAGTCATACATAAGGTGGGGGGGGGGGAGGGGGGGGGTGCACATTTCGTCAATCAAACAAACAATCAGTCATAATAGTGGTTTTCACTGTCAAAGTTTTGATTAGAAAAATGGTGAAATTTTAGTTTTAACAGCAGCTTCATGCAGGAGGGAGTACATTCTCCTCCTGCACCCTCTCAGCCTTTGGCATACAATCAAGTTCTTACGTATTTGCTCTGTGAATTTTTTTAGACAGCAACCTGGCAACACTGCTTTGTACATGAAATAACTTTAGCTCCATAGAGTGAGAAGTTTAGATTATAGATCAGTGCTCTGTTGCATGTTTATTTCTGGCTATCCCACATTCAACATCAGTGACCTATCCTTCTTAATACATTCCTTGCTGTTTTAGCCCTATTGTCCACTCTGCCATTCTGAACCAATACACACACTCTGCATATAACATTACGTTCTTTGGTATCTTTACTCTGCCACGCAATTTATTAATAATAATGCGTAAAAGACATCATCCAGGTCCACAGATACTGTAAATCACTAGGTTCCAAATAACTGTTGAAGAGAAGTCTGTGGACTATTTCAGATAACTAAATGATGGATATTAGTCATAATTGATTCTATTTACCTGTTCAGAATAAAAAAATAATTTCGCCTGCCAAAAAATAAATAAAACCCAGTCCATAGTTGATATACAGGAAGTAAGTTCTATAAAAAAATCAGAGTTGTTCAATATTTCTTTTCTTTAGATATTTAGAATTCAAGATAGCTAGCTAAGTTTGTAGAAGTATATCATTAAAATTCTAAATTGGATAAAATTGTTTATGATGTTGAATCACAGGTGATTTCACTGATAAACAAATGAAAAGCTGAAGTTCCTCTAGGTATGCATATAATATGCCACAGTGTTACGTTGAATTCACACACCTCTTCTCCAATTAATATCGGCTACAAGGAACCCTTTACATGAAAATAGGAATTCTCAGCAGGGAATAGCTACAGTATGTTATTGTCTATTTTATGGTACAAATACAAGAAAAACTAATTAAGGCCAGTGACCTTTCATCTAGTGAGTAATGCCAAATGAGTATTAACATTGCATCCATACAGGTGTGGACAAGCTGCGAAGAAAGGACCTCAACAAGGTAAGTGTATCAAGACTTCATTCATTTCTTGTAGGAGGATCTGACTTCGGTACATGACAGTGGGAAGGATAATACTGAAGGAAAGTATGGTGTGAGGTTACATTTGCTATCAACCCCTCATAAGTGGCTCAATGATAAATAGTGCACAACAATAGCTGAAGCAATTGGTACAAAAAAATAGATGGTTTTCAGAGCCAACACTGAGAAAATTCAAGCCAGTTTCCATGCAGGTTCTTCATGTTAATGAAACTACTTGATCGCTGTGTCGAACATTAGCATAAACAAGAATCTGGCTTAAGAGTGATTATAGACATAGGGTGAAGTCAATAAGGTGTGATGTAATGTCATCCACCAGTGAGTGATTATAGACACAGGGTGGGGACAATAAGGTGTGGTGTAATGTCATCCACCAGTGATTATAGACATAGGGTGAGGACAATAAGGTGTGATATAAAGAGACCTAGCTTACTAGGAAACTCACAAATATTAAATTTTATTATCTGACTCACAACAAAATTCATTATGACTGTGAAATATACATACTGTGTTGAAATCCTAGTCATTAAAGCTGTAATAGTAAACTCTATTCCTATGTCCACCAGTCATAGCCTTGTCTAAAGGCACAAATTCTTCGGATCAGTTCAAATCCAAACTTCCGGTACTTAAATATCCAATACAAGACAATAGCAGATATATAGAGGAGAGGGAGAATTCCAAAAAGAACAATGAGGGCATGAAAAATCAAAATTGTATCAATATTAGCTATATTCATTCCTAACACTGCTAGATACCATGATGCCAGAAGCAGTATAAAGATGACATTGATGTCAGTGTAGTGGCTGAAGTCAGTCTTGAAAGGACGAATATTTAACATGAAAATTGCAAATAATATTAAACACATCGAACCATATGCAAAAAACATGACGTTCAAAGTGAATAGACCAATCAAGAGAAGCAGAAAGCGTATGATATAGAATAAAGAGGCGAACCATCGACAGTCACAAGTGCCTGGTTCAGTTCCATTCTTGTAATGGCCATAAAATGAGTCCATGAAGGTGTGGAGGATGTACCAACGAAATGGGAATACATTAAGAAGCTTTTGGAACCATCGAAATGGATACAATAGAAGTAATATCACAGGTGTGAGTACAAAGACAAACAATGTCACTATAGCTAAGATAGCATAAGGAAGGTGGTTCTCACCAAAAAAAGGAATGGTTGCATCATAGTACAGCCTCCAACTATGGTGAAAACCTTTCAAAGAGGAAAGCTGAAATACTCTAACTGGAGCAAGAAGATCAAATGATATACTCAGAAATTTCACATTTGACAGAAGAAAGAATGTAGCATATGCATCGATTACAGATGTCCTGATTTCCCAATTCCTACGAAAGAGACCGAAAAAAGTGAGGAAAGGCTTCCATAGAATCACTAAAAGTCTGAAATTGCGATCGTACAAGTCTATCAAAATATACGATAACACCATAAGCAGGAGAGGATATATTGCCACAGCTATGTCGAGGGAGAGAGTCTGCAACGTATCAGTTCCCAGGCAAATACCAAGGTCAAAAGAACGAAAAAAATCAAGATTCCAAATTCCATACAACAATCCAACATACTTTGTGACTGTCAGATAATTTGGGTAATGCCTCAAACTTCGAATAATGATACGTGCCATTGCAGGCATAGAAATAGCTTGACTGAAATAAATGAAACCATGGAGGTGTGAAGAAGTGGCATTTATCTTGAAAAATACAACAATAAAATAGAAAATTGTAAGTGGAAGAAAAGCAGAAAAAACAAATTTCCACCAGTTAGCTCTACCGTGAAGACACTTGACACAGGTCAAGTTGAATGAATAGGCAAGAGGGTAATATCCATCTTTACACTTACCACAGAGTGTACCATTTCTGGAGAATTTCTTTCCGCAAGTAACTTCATTCGAATATGAAGTATTTTTCGGTAGTATATGGTACAAAAAATCACTAAAGTCAGTTTTGTTTATATTGAAACAGTTATACATACAGTTTCCAATTTCTGCTTGTGATTCATTTTCACTCTCATTGTAAGTGATACAGTAACAGTCCAACACAGAGATGTTACCTTGACTGCTACACTGTAGAATATCATGTGGTATATCACCACATTTAGACAGACCATTATCACTGAAAACACAAAGTCTTGTGCTGTCATTACTTGAACAAGAATATGAATTGTAGAGCTGATCTTCAGAATGCTTTTGATTTAATATGACAGATGTGTTCATACTTGAAATGACTGGAAAACTTGAAGGGTCTCGAACACTGCAATTATCACCAGTTTCTTGATGGATCTCATCTTTTCTGACCTCACAAAACACCAGGTTAAAAAGTGAAACAAAAGCAAGAATTCTCCAGTCAGCCATATGCAAAGTGAATTTCAAAGTAACCAGTAGCTAACTAGCTAGTTATTTAAGTGAAATTTCCAAATGGAAATGAAGTTAAACTGAAACAAACAGAGCTTATTGACTTCTTTATAAACACTTACAACACAAAATGGTTTCAGATGATGTTTATAATAACTATTATTCAGTAGCTCTAGTCAACTGTAATCTTTTAGAAAGATAGTCCTTTTTTCCAAAAGTCTGCACACTGCTTCAACAGTCTCCTGTTCTCAGTGGAATGTGGAAGATATTAATTAATATTATAAGGTCAACATGCAGAGGTGGCTTCAGGAGAGGGCAAAGGGGGCAATTGCCCCTCCCCCTTTTCAACATGTTGTGGCATAATAAGTTCATATTGTAACAAACACATTTTTGGTGTGTGGCTGCTAGCTGTGCCATGCAGTGATTATAGACACTTTACATGCGAATGTCCATAAGAATGAGATAGAGAGCCTGGCATGTGCTATGTCTATAGCATTTTACTGCTTGTGAGCCACACTTGCCTGTTGGCTATAATATTATATCAAAATATAGGCCTCCTTTTTGCTGTGCACACAATAGTAATGGCTGTTACTTTTATTTTGAAAAGATTATCATTATTTTTTATTTACATACATACATAGTGATGCACTAAACTAGTCACAATTTGATGCTTTGCTATCAACTATAAAAAGATTGTGTGAAATGTCCACTTTTGTCAAATTAAGTCATAATTATATGAATCATACATTCTGATCATTATTCACACACACTGCCAAGCTTCATGCATCCTGTACACTGTAGGGTTTCATCTAGAAATTTTTTTCTGATGAAGATTTAGACACAATATAATATTATTATTATTGACTTTTTAAGCAACAAAAATCTCAAAGAATATAACTTTCAAACTTTGATAGAAATTTAATGCATTGTGCAATGCTTTAAGGGGGTAAGGGAAGTTAAGCATTTTGAGGGCGAGGGGTGGGTGGGGGGTGGGAAGTTGATCCATCTGGGGAGAAAGCTTCCCCTGCACCCCCCTTAGATGACACAGTGACTGTTTACATAGAAGTATAGGGCTAGGGCTGAATTTGTATAGGAAGAACCAGAATTAAGTTTCTGTAGAGTATGTTGATGTTCCTGCTGTGTAAAAACATCTAAAAGAGATAGCTATATATAATATACATGTAAACTATACTAAAAGATTTGAGTAGTTCCAACTAACTAGGAAGCACGAAGAGATGGCCATGGGGTACCTTATCAAGTCTATCTTTCACCTTCCACCTTTTATGTTGAAAGATACACTTGCAAAAGTGTGCATACCTAGAAATGGACAATATTTCTTATAGTTGAATAGAGCTACAGAAAATTGTGATAAATTTTATCTAGAAAATTAATAATTCAGTGTGGAGAAACTCTATAAAGAAAAGTAGCTAAAAACATATTCTATTAGTTTCAGTTGCTCTGTCTAAATGTAGTGATACACCATATTTATTATGATATTCTATAAGTGTGACAATAAATCTACACTGATTCTGTGTACCAAATTACAAAAATATTTTGTTCAAATGAAGTGATGTGTGAAAGGGAATTACTCAAAGATGGCTCACTTTGTGAAAAGTTTAAGGTTGACTAGTATTCATTTAAGTTAGTACACAAGTAGTTATTTGGAAGTGTCCCCATTGTAAATGTCTAGAATAGAGGAGTTCCATTGTAGTTAGTGTAAATACGTACAAGGTGAAGTAATTATAATATAATAACTGTGATTGAAACTTGTACCAGAATAGAATATACGTACTACCACTTATTAATGTAGTTATATTTTCTGTTTACTAACTTTCTTGTCTACTTTTCCCCTGAGGTGTTCTGATTATACAATCTAGATTGTGTCTGTATTTTAAATTCTAAAAGTGTAGAAGTGTACATTTTCTACTTGTGCATTAAATATACTAGCTAGTCATCTTTCCACTTTCCACCAAGTGAACCATTTTTGATAAACTCATTACTTCATTTAAATAACATAATGCTATTGTAGTTAAAGGGAATTTTATTCCTGTATTTATTTTCGTTTACTAACTTTCTTGCTTACTTTTCCCCTGAGGTGTTCTGTTTATATGATTTAGATTAATGGATTAATGTGTTAAATACTAGAAGTGTAGAACTGTGGTTAGCTGTCTTTGTTGAAAGGAGTATGGTGTTCACCATTTTTATGTGGTTTTCTTTGATTCTAAACCTGGTGTTCAGTGAGGTCATACAGGAGGGAATTGAAATAAAAAAGGATTGTAGCACTGAAGAATTTCAAGTCATTTCAAGTGCGAACGGCTCTGACATAAGTCAGAAATATTCAAAAGATCAGATCCACAATTCTTATTATTGTCCAAGTAATGACAGCACAAATCTTTGTGTCTTCAGTGATGATGGTCTGTCTAAATGTGGTGATATACCACACGATATTCTACAGTGTAGCAGTCAAGGTAACATCTCTGTGTTGGACTGTTACTGTATCACTTACAATAAGAATGAAAAAGAGTCACAAGCAGAAATTGGAAGTTGCATATATAACTGTGGATATACTGACTCAATTTATTCTCTGTATCAAATACTACCAGAAAATATTTCAGATTCTAATGAAGTTATTTGCGGAAAGGAATTCTCCAGAAATGGTACACTCTGTGGTAAGTGTAAAGATGGATATTATCCCCTTGTTTATTCCTTCAATATGACCTGTGTTAAGTGTCCACATGGTGGAACTAACTGGTGGAAATTTGTGCTGTATGCTTTCCTTCCTCTTACAATTTTCTACTTTATTGTTGTATTTTTCAAGATAAATGTAACTTCTTCACACCTCCATGGTTTCATTTACTACAGTCAATCCTTTTCCATGCCTGCACTGGCACGTCCCATTACATTATATTTGAAGCATCATTCAAACTACCTGATAGTTTGGAAGTACGGTGGGTTATTATTTGGAATTTGGAATCTTGATTTCTTTCGTACTTTTGATCTTGGTATTTGTTTGGAAACTGATACATTGCAGACTCTCTCCCTCGACATAGCTGTGGGGATATTCCCTCTCCTGCTTATGGTGTTATCATATGTTTTGATAGATTTGTATGATCGAAATTTCAGAATTTTAGTGATTCTTTGGAAGCCATTTCTCAGAATTTTCAGTCTCTTTCGTAGGAATTGGGAAATCAGGACATCTGTAATCGATGCATATGCTACATTCTTTTTTCTGTCGAATGTGAAATTTCTTAGTGCCTCATTTGATCTTCTTGTTCCAGTTAAAGTGTATCAGCTTTCTTCATTTAATGGTTTAAATTACACTTGGCGACTTTATTATGATGCAGCTATTCCATATTTTGGTGAGACCCACCTTCCATATGCTATCCTAGCTATAGTGACACTCTTTGTCTTTGTACTCACACCTGTGGTATTACTTCTATTGTATCCATTTCGATGGTTTCAAAAGCTTCTGAATATGTTCCCATTTCGTTGGTACATCCTCCACACCTTCATGGACTCATTTTATGGTTGTTACAAGAATGGAACTGAACCAGGCACTCGTGACTGTCGATGGTTTGCCTCTTTGTTCTATATTGTACGTATTCTGATATTCTTTGTTGCACTATTTACTTTTAATGCGATGTTTTTTATATATGGTTCAATGTGTTTAGTATTATTTGCTATTTTGATGATGAATATTCATCCATTCAAGAGTGACTTCAGCCACTACACTGACATTAATGTCATCTTTATAACTCTTCTTGCTTCATGGTCTGTAACTGTGACAGGAATTGATATCGCTAGCTTCAAAAGTCATGATGTGAATTGGGTTTTTTATGTACTCACTCTAACCTTTGGAATTCTCCCTCTCCTCTATATACCTGTTATTATTTTGTATTGGATATTCAAGCACAAGAAGTTTGGATTTGAACTGATCAGAAGAATGCGTGCCTTGAGACAAGGCTACGACTGGTGGACAGTTGAATAGCTTTGAGGACTAGATTATGACACTTAAACATGTAGAACTTTGTGTGTAAAGTACGTAATTACAATTTGTCTTAGTCATACTCTCTAGTGGCTCAGCACATCAATTCATATCTCCTATAAAGAGAACAACTCTTAGTTGCAAAAGCAAACAGAAAGACAATTGAACAGGAATATTTATATTTATTTTGTTGTTTTTAGCTAATAAGTACAAGAAGCAACAAATTGTGAAATTGCACAAAAATTTCTATATCAAGAAAATATTATATTTACAAGATATCGCAATGTGGCATTTTTCTAATTCTATATCATGAACTATAGTCTATAGAGACATCGAAAGGACTCATTAAAGCTATTTCTAAGATACCACAGATACCGTAACTCACTGGGTTCCAAATTACTGCAGTTTAAGAGTCTATTGCAGATAACTTAATGTTAGCTACTTATTTTGTCATAATAATAATAATGGTTCTAGCTATTTAGTTACCTTTTCAGAATGAAAAATTATTTTCACCAGCCAAGAAAATTAATGTATGTCTGGCAATGCTCCATAGCTAGTACGTATCTAATAATATCAGAGCTGTTCAATATTTCTTTCTTCAGATATTTAGAATCTATTTTTATTTTAATCTATGACAGAACTTATAGCTAGATTAATAGATAGCGGTCATATAACAAGAATATTATTACAATTGAAAAATATCTTAAATTGTTATGCGCACACTGCCTAGCTTCTACCTGTTCATACTTCCTAGTGTGATCAGCAAAACATTTGACATGTACTTTTCTTACACAGTGGAGCCTCTGCATATTGCACAACTACTACCAGCAGTTTTAGAATTCAGATTATACTCTAATAATAATTAATAAACAGAACTTGATGACCTTATCAAGTCAAATATCTTCCACATTCCACATTCTTTAATGAAAACAGGAGACTGTTGAAGCAGTGTTTACTCACTGTAAGACTTTAAGAAAAAGGACTAATTATATATTATATCTTTCTAAAAGATTATAGTGGACTAGAGCAACTGAATAGTTGTTATTATAAACTTTATCTGGAGTGTTGTAAATGTTAGTAAAGAAGTAAATTATCTATAATTATAATTGTTTCAGTTTAGCTTCAAAATTTGGAAAATTTCACTAAATAACAGGCTACTGGTTACTAAATTCACTGTGTATATGGCTGACTGGAGAATTCTTGTTTTTCTTTTGCTTCTTAACCTGGTGTTTTGTGAGGTCAGAAAGGATGAAATCCATCAAGAAGCTGGTAGTAACTGCAGCATTCGAAACCTTTCAAGTTTTCCAGATACTTCGAATATGAGCACATCTGTCATGAATACAAAATATTCTGAAGATCAGCTCCACAATTCTAACTTTTCATATTCTTGTTCAAGTAATGACAGCACAAGACTTTGTGTTTTCATTGATGATGGTCTGTCTAAATGTGGTTACATGCAACACGATATTCTACAGTGTAGTAGTCAAGGTAACATCTCTGTGTTGGACTGTTACTGTATCACTTACAATGAGAATGATAAGGAGTCACAAGTAGAAATTGGAAACTGTATATATAACTGTGTTAATATAAAAGAAAGTTACTTCATTGATTCTGTGTATCATATACTACCGAAAAATGCTTCAGATTCAAATGAAGTTATTTGCGGAAAGGAATTCTCAAGAAATGGTACACTCTGTGGTAAGTGTAAAGATGATTATTACCCTCTTGTTTATTCATTCAATTTGACCTGTGTCAAGTGTCCTCAAGGTAGAGCTAACTGGTGGAAATATGTTCTCTCTGCATTTCTTCCACTTACAATTTTCTATTTTATTGTTGTACTTTTCAAGATAAATACAACTTCCTCACACCTACATGGTTTTATTTACTACAGTCAAGCTATTTCTATGCCTGTAATGGCATGTTACATTATTTTAATCTTGAAGAGTCATTACCCTAAATATTTGACAGCCACAAAGTATGTTGGATCACTGTATGGAATTTGGAATCTTGATTTCTTTCGTTCTTTTGATCTTGGCATTTGCCTGGGAACTGATACATTGCAAACTCTCTCCCTTGACATAGCTGTGGGTATATATCCTCTCCTTCTTATGGTGTTGTCATATGTTTTAATAGATTTGTATGATCGCAATTTCAGAATTTTGGTAATTATGTGGAAGCCTTTCCTCACATTTTTCAGTCTTTTTCGTAGGAATTGGGAAATCAGGACATCTGTAATCGATGCATTTGCTACATTCTTTCTTCTGTCAAATGTAAAATTTCTTAGTGCCTCATTTGATCTTCTTGTTCCAGTTAGAGTATTTCAGCTTTCCTCATCAAAAGGTTTTCACCATGGTTTGCGGCTTTTCTATGATGCAACCATTCCTTATTTTGGTGCGACCCACCTTCCTTATGCTATCCTAGCTATAGTGACGCTCTTAGTCTTTGTACTTACACCCGTGATGTTACTTCTATTTTATCCATTTCGATGGTTTCAAAAGCTTCTGAATATATTCCCTTTTCGTTGGTACATAATCCACACCTTTATGGACTCATTTTATGGTTGTTACAAGAATGGAACGGAACCAGGCACTCGTGACTGTCGATGGTTTGTCTCTCTATTCTATATTGTACGTATTCTGTTATTTTTAGTTGCTTTATTCACTTTAAACTCAATGTATTATATAACGGGTTCGATGTGTTTAGTATTATTTGCTATTTTGATGCTTAATATTCATCCTTTCAAGACTGACTTTAGCCACTACACTGATATCAATGCCATCTTCATAATCCTTCTTGCTTCATGTTATGTAACTGTGGCAGGAATTGATATTGCTAATTTCAAGAGACATAAGATTATTTGGATGTTTTACATACTTGTTATAATCTTTGCAATTCTCCCTCTCCTCTATATATCTGTTATTGTCTTATATTGGATATTCAAGCACAGGAAGTTTGGATTTGAACTGATCAGAAGAATGCGTGCCTTGAGACAAGGCTACAACTGGTGGACATTGGAATAGATTAGCTACTTTGAGGACTGGATTAGGAACTTAAATATGTAGAATTTTGTGTGTACAGTTATTAATACATGTTGACTAATTTATCAATTAATTTCTAAAAAAAATTTCACCAGCCAAAAGAATCCAACTGTTTGCTCCATTGCTGATACAAGAAGTAGTTCTACAGAGCTGTTCAATACTAATATTCAGAATTCTTAACAATTCTTCGAGGAAAAACTTAATAAACAGAACTAGCTAGCTAAGAACATATTCAATTTGGAAGAATTTCACTTGAAAAATTAATTCATAAGTCGTCACATTAGTTACTAACAGTGCTTTCAAGCACAATTAATTAGATAATAATGAATGATTATCTTTTATTTAACGCAAATTTCCCAAAGTATTTTGTTATGTATAAACTTCAAGAATCAAGAATCTCTTTTTTAACAAAAGAATGTATTAGTGTATTTAGAGATACTAAAAGAAACTTATTACTGGTTACCAGCTATTTTTGAAGTTTATGTGCATATGACTGACTGGAGGATCATTATTGCATGTTCACACTACTTTCACTTTTTATTTGGTGTCATGTGAGGTCAGAAAAAATAATGTTGATAGTAGCCAAAACCTTTACTAATTAATAAACTACACTCAAATTCCTAACTTTAAATAGCACACAGCATAGCACCAATAAAAGCTGGCTGCACCCATAGCACAATGCCCTCGTATGATTCCACAACAGGAAATGATGTCCTTATTTCTTAGTGTACTTTAATGGAAGTTCTACTATACAGACATAGACGAATACACTGGTCTCATTAGACATCAGAAGAAGGCATGAGGAAGTCAGACATATTCTGCTGTTTTGATAGAATAATAATTATTGTTCATTTGTTCATTGAAAGATTTCACCATTCCTTTATTCTGTGGCTAACGTTTTGGCAGGTGGTTCCTGTTTTAGCATTGCATAAGCTGTATGGTTATTTAAACCCTTAAATCTACTATTATACTGAAGTATACACTGCAATAGTATCATTATTGTTGCTGATCATTGTTTATCCTGTCTCGTCTCCATGTGATCTTGCCTTCACTATTAGAAGCTAAGACAGGTACTTAGGAATATCATGAAAGTTGAAGATGGCAGATTCCATGGTATATCGATCAATATCTCTGTATTTGTGTATTTCACTATTAATTCTTGATCTGGCTTGCTGTGAAATTGGAAATGATAGTTTGTGTCTGAAGACTGAAGATAATAACTGCAACTTTCAAGATTTCTCATCTGCAGAAGTCAGTTCTGGAGATGTCGAAGCTATTAGTGGTCCAGTGGAAATACATAATCTTTATAGCTCTAATCACTCTACTTGTTCAAGTGAAAATGGATCAGATTTCTGTTCTCCTTGGCATTACTGTGACAATGGAGAATGCACATGTGGTGAGGTACCTCATGGTACACTACACTGCAGCAAAAATGGTGAGCTGTCAGTCCTGGATAGTTTCTGTGTTACTTTTAACACAAGTCAAGGTTTAACTGAAGCTGGAAAATGCATTTTTAACTGTCAAAATCACAAAGTGAATGATTCCAGTGACAATATATATAGAATTCTTCCTAAGATTCCTTCTGAATTGAATGAAGTGATGTGTGGGAATCAGTTTAACAGAAATGGTACACTCTGTGGAACTTGTAAAGATGGCTACTTCCCAAAAGTATATTCATTCAATATGACCTGTGTAAAGTGTCCTCATAGTAGAGCTAACTGGTGGAAATTTGTGCTTTCTGCTTTTCTTCCTCTTACAATTTTCTACTTTATTGTTGTTCTTTTCAAGCTAAATGTAACTTCATCACACCTCCATGGATTCATTTACTACAGTCAAGCCATTACTATGCCTGCAATAGCACGCTTTATTACATTAGCTTTGAGGCATCGTTCAAATTATTTGAGAGCTTGGAAGTATGTTGGGTCCTTTTATGGAATTTGGAATCTTGATTTCTTTCGTACCTTTGATCTTGATATTTGTCTGGGAACTGATACATTGCAGACTCTCTCCCTTGACCTAGCTGTGGCAATATACCCTCTCCTGCTTATGGTGTTGTCATATGTTTTAATAAAAATTTATGATCGAAATTTCAGAATTTTAGTGATTATCTGGAAGCCTTTTCTAACATTTTTTGGACTTTTTCGTAAGAATTGGGAAATCAGAACATCTGTAATTGATGCATTCGTTACATTCTTTCTTCTGTCCAATGTAAGATTTCTTAGTGTATCATTAGATCTTCTTGCTCCAGTTAAAGTATATCAGCTTTCTTCATCGAAGGACTTTAACTACACTTGGCGACTTTATTTTGATGCGACTATTCCATATTTTGGTGAGACCCACCTTCCTTATGCTATCCTAGCTATAGTGACGCTCTTTGTCTTTGTACTCACACCTGTGATGTTACTTCTATTGTATCCACTTCAATGGTTCCAAAAGCTTCTGAATATATTGCCTATTCGTTGGTACATCCTCCACACCTTTATGGACTCATTTTATGGCTGTTACAAGAATGGAACTGAACCAGGCACTTGTGACTGTCGATGGTTTGTCTCTTTATTCTATATTGTACGTATTCTGATATTCTTTGTAGCTCTAATCACTTTTAATACTATGTTTTATATAATTAGTTTGATGTGTTTAGTCTCATTTGCTATTTTGACGATGAGTATTCGTCCTTTCAAGACTGACTTCAGTCACTACACTGACATCAATGTCATCTTTATAATCTATCTTGCATCATGGTATTTAACTGTGACAGGAATTGATATTGCTAGCTTCAGAAGTCATGATATGATTTGGATTTTTTATGTATTCACTCTAATCTTTTCAATTCTACCTCTCCTCTACATATCTGTTATTATCTTGTATTGGATATTCAAGCACAGGAAGTTTGGATTTGAACTGATCAGAAGAATGCGTGCCTTGAGACAAGGCTATGACTGGTGGACATTGGAATAGATTAGCTACTTTTGAGGACTGGATTATTACACTTAAAACATGTAGAACTTTGTGTGTAGAGTTAGTACATGAGGCAACAATTATAAATTAAGAAATTATGTAGTCTTGTAGTTGTTACTAACACAACTTGAGAATATGCAATATGATTATAGTGGAAAACGCTGTATAAAGTGGAACACCTTTGTATACAGTAGAACACCACTATTCTAACCTTCCGAAATGAGGACATCTCTGTAAACAGTGTAACCCCTCTATTCCATTTTCCAAAAGTAGCCACTAAGCTCCGTTGTACACTTTTCTGCTTTTGCACTGGCTAACAGTCATTCTGCAAGCAAATTTTGACACTAGCTGCCTGATTATTTTTGGTTTACAGGAAGTGAAAGGGTAAGGGCATGTTTTGAATGTCAGACCATTATCATTCATCTGTTCGTACTCACTGTTAGCTACTGAAAGTTCATTAAAGATACACCCTTAATAGGAGGGAGCGCTTTTGCTGTGTATTTGTTTCTTTCATTTTCTTTGCAGAAATTGCATTCCATTTTCTTTGCAAAAATTGCAATTCCATTTTCCTAACAGAAATTGCATTTCATTTCTACATTCCCATCATTTCCAAGATATTTTTTATTCTCTTACCTGTTTTATATGTAGGGTATGGTCATCCCTAGAATGCTATTATAATTATTGTGATAGGTATAAAAATTATATTCATTACTATCCAGGTAGTTTAGCTTTCTTTGTTAACTTGTTGATCTAAACTACACATTTTAGACTCGTTTTAGTTTGTTTAAGTGTTTTGATCAAAGAAATAAATTAAAGTTCAAGTTCTCTAATAATAGGTAGAATTTTGTATTGCCTTGGGTGGGGTCTGGTCATTCTTACATCTGCAACTGTACTTTCTGACTACAGCTTAAAAGACATAACAGAGTAGCTATACCACCACCACTTTATGGATTTAACAAAAATGTTCCAAAACTTGAAATTTATAAGTTGGAAATACGTAGGTATAATAATATTATAGTTAAAAGTTTTGAGTTGAAAAGAAGATAAAGACAGGGTTCAAATTTCAAAAGGGTCTTAGTATTAGGTAACATGTCTTTATCTTTTTCTTTTTTAAAAGTGAAATACACCATTTTTGTTAAATTAAAGGTGATTAATATCTTAAATTGTTTGGCTCAAATTGCTTAGCATCCACAGCTGTTCATACTACCAACAGTTTTAGAACTTGGAATATACTCTACACTAGATGGGTGAAATGACCTTATAAAGTCTAATATTTCACCTTCTTCAATGAAAACAGGAGACTGTTGAAGCAGTGTGCAGACATTAGAAAAAGGACTATCTTTCTAAAAGATTATAGTTGACTAGAGCTACTGAATAATTGCTATTATAAACTTCATCTGCAGTATTGCAAATGTTCATAATAAGTGAATTAACTATAATTGTTTATTTAGACTACCTTAATTGATATTTCACTTGTTATGGGCTACTTTGAAATTTACTGTGCATATGGCTGACTGGAGAATTCTTGTTTTACTTTTACTTCTAAACCTGGTGTATTGTGAGATCAGAAAAGATGAAATCCATCTAGAAACTGGTAGTAATTGCAGTACTTTCAAGTTTTTCAGTTGTTTCAAGTATTAACATGTCTGTCATAAATCAAAAATATTCTGAAGATGAGTTCCATGGTTCTAACTTTTCATATTCTTGTTCAAGAAATGACAGCACAAGACTTTGTGTTTTCAGTGATAATAGTCTGCCTAAATGTGGTGATATACCACACGATATTCTACAGTGTAGTAGTCAAGGTAACATCTCTGTGTTGTACTGTTACTGTATCACTTACAATGAGAATGAAAAGAAATCACAAGCAGAAATTGGAAGCTGTATGTTTAATTGTTTTAAAATAAGAAAAACCGACTTCATTGATTCTGCATATCATATACTACCAAAAAATTCTTCAGATTCATATGAAGTTAGCTACTTGCAGAAAGAAATTTTCCAGAAATGGTACACTCTGTGGTAAGTGTATAGATGGATACTATCCTCTTGTATATTCTTATGATTTGAGCTGTGTTAAGTGTCCTCAAGGTAGAGCTAACTTGTGGAAATTTGTACTTTCTGTTTTTCTACCACTTACAGTTTTCTACTTTATTGTGATATTTTTCAAGCTAAATGTAACTTTATCACATCTGCATTGTTTCATTTACTACAGTCAAGCCATTACTATGCCTGCAATAGTACGCTTTATTACATTAGCTTTGAGGCATCGTTCAAAATATTTCAGAGCTTGGATGTATGTTGGGTCCTTATATGGAATTTGGAATCTTGATTTCTTTCGTGCTTTTGATCTTGGTATTTGTTTAGGAACTGATATATTGCAGACTCTCTCCCTTGACATAGCTGTGGGGATATACCCTCTCTTGCTTATGGTGTTGTCATATGTTTTGATAGATTTGTATGATTGCAATTTTAAAATTTTAGTTATTCTATGGAAGCCATTTCTCAAAGTTTTCAGTCTCTTTCGTAGGAATTGGGAAATCAGGACATCTGTAATCGATGCATATGCTACATTCTTTCTTCTGTCAAATGTGAAGTT
Source organism: Diacarnus erythraeanus (assembly GCA_964016965.1). Classification (NCBI taxonomy): domain Eukaryota; kingdom Metazoa; phylum Porifera; class Demospongiae; order Poecilosclerida; family Podospongiidae; genus Diacarnus; species Diacarnus erythraeanus. The sequence continues at coordinate 7,438,928 of OZ024674.1, read as the reverse complement.
TCTTAGTGTATCATTTGATCTTCTTGTTCCAGTCAAAGTGTATCAGCTCTCTTCATTTATTGGCGACTTTATTACGATGCAACTATTCCATATTTTGGTGAAACCCACCTTCCTTATGCCATTTTAGCTATAATGACGTTCTTTGTCTTTGTACTCACACCTGTGGTATTACTTCTATTGTATCCATTTCAATGGTTCCAAAAGCTTCTGAATACGTATATTCCCATTTCGTTGGTACATCCTCCACACTTTCATGGACTCATTTTATGGTTGTTACAAGAATGGAACCGAACCAGGCACTCGTGACTGTCGATGGTTTGTTTCTTTATTGTACGTATTTTATTATTCTTTGTTGCCCTATTCACTTTTAATACAATGTTTTATATAATTAGTTTGATGTGTTTAGTCTCATTTGCTATTTTGACGATGAGTAGCTATTCGTCCTTTCAAGACTGACTTCAGTCACTACACTGACATTAATCTCATTTTTATAATCCTTCTTGCTTCATGTTATGTAACTGTGGCAGGAATCGATATTGCTAACTTCAGAAGTTGTGATATGATTTGGGTCTTTCATGTACTTACTCTAACCTTTGGAATTCTCACTCTCCTCTATATATCTGTTATTATCCTGTATTGGATATTCAAGCACAGGAAGTTTGGATTTGAACTGATCAGAAGAATGCATGCCTTAAGACAAGTGGTGGACATTGGAATAGATTAACAACTCTTGGACTGGATTATGACTAGAACTTTGTGTGTGGAGTTAATACTTATAATTTTTAATACAAGTTGACTTAGTGGTATTCTATATTTGGTCAGCACATCACCTCATACCCAATATTTTGGTATTTTATCAAAAAAGAGAACAACTCCAAAAACAAACAATATAACAAGAATCTTTACTTATTTTGCTACTTCTCAAGTTTGTTGTAAGTACAAGAGGCAACTATTAAAAATAATTGTGAATTTATACAAAAATTTTTTCTATATTATACATTGAGAAAGTTGCTACTTCTCTTCCAAATTATCACTAGGAATTTTTGCTTGGGGGGGGGGGGGGGGGGGGGGAAGTTGACAGGAGGGGGTGTATTGGGGTGGGGTCGGAAGGGAGGAATCATGCAGTGTTACACTTTTTAGCCTCTATAAGCTACAGTCCAGAGGAGTAGGCAGGAATTCCTATACTGAGGTAGGAGCTAGGGTTGAGATTTGTGACCACATAGTGTGCGAAGCGTGCCATCTAGCTTCATGCGTCTATAACTCTCGGGGTTTCATCTAGGAATCTTAGAATGGGGTTGAAGTTGATGAGGTCATTATGCAGTGTTGCTCTTTTAGCTTTTATAAGCTGAAGTGTACACTTCCAGAAGCCTCAGTGAAATGAAACTAGTGAAAACAAGGCTCAGAAATAAATTGTGTGATGAAACATTAGATGAAGCCATGAGGGTGAGCATTGAGGGGCCAGAAACTTTAGCTAATGGATGAAGATTTAGACACTATTAGCTATGACTTTTTAAGCACCAAAAAATCTTGAAGAATATAGCTATAGCTAGCTATGTCTAATTTCCATCTGGGGGGAGCTTGTTTACATAGAAAATTCTGAAACAATAGGAAGAACCAGAAGTGTATGTAGATGTCCCATTGTGTAAGGTATATGTACACAGGGCTGTGGTCTACCTTATCAAGTCTATCTTCCACCTTTAACCTCCTTTGTTGTGTTGTAACAGTATGCAGATTTTAGAAAGTGGACAACATTATAGTTGAATAGAGCTACTGAATAAAATTGTTATAAATTTCAGTGAGAATATTATGCCAATTTTGTATTGAAGGCCCAGAGAGACTATTAAATGAAACTCTAGAAGCAGTCTGTGAAGATCTGGACTTCACTATTTACCATGTAACATTATAATTACTATTATTATCTTGAAACCCTGAAGCATTGTTACACATTTAATTTCATTTGTTGGATATAAACAGTCATTTTAAGTATTTATCTCCATGACATGATAATCATCATGTTTGTTTATTTTAGTCAGAGTGGTTCAAATCTTGTTCTTGTAAAAGTGTCCTCTCTATCTTCTGTATTTTAAACTCTAGATAATAACACTTTAAATACCACTCTCTATGATAAACTACTAGGAGGATGCCCCTGAACCACCTACACTGCTTGATGCTAATGAATCTCACAGCTTCCCCCCTAAACCAAAAATTTCTAGAAAGAACACTGAAGTGATATACCATATTACTATTATGATAATTCTTAAGTGTGACAATAAATCTACACTGCTTCTGTGTACAAAATATTTCTGATTCAAATGAAGTGATGTGTGTGTGAAAGGGAATTATTCAAAGTATGTGTAAAGGTGTAAAGATGACTAGTATAATATTGAAGCAATTATTTAACATATCAGTATAAAAGTGTCCCCATTCTAGATGTCTAGAATAGCTATTGTAGTTAGTGAAAATATGTACAAGGTGAAATATTGTATTGGTGTTTATTATAATAATAGAGAGATTGGGACTTTGTACCAAAATAGAATTATTATGCTACCACTTATTATTGTAGTTAAGGTTTTCATTATCTGTTTAATCTACTTTTCCCATGAGATGTTCTGATTATAATCTAGATTAAAAATAACTAGTATAAGGTGTAATGATTGCTAGTATATTCAATACACAACAAGTAAAAGGTGTCCCTATTTTAAATGTCTAGAGTATAGGAGTTGTATTACATAAATACAAGATAAAGTATTGAATTAGTGCTTATAATATCAGATATTGGGACTTTGTACCAGAATATAATATGCTACAATAGTTAAGGGAATTATTTATTTCTGTTTACTAACTTTTTTGTCTACTTTAACCCCCCAAGGGATTTTGATAATAATATAATGTGTCGGTATTTTAAATACTAGAAGTGTAGAACTGTCTTTGTTGAAAGGAGTATGGCTAACGAGAAAGTGTTCACCATTTTTATGCATTTTTGTTTGTTTCTAAACCTGGTATTCTGTGAGGTCATACAGGAGGGAATTGAAATAAAAAAGGATTGTAGCACTGAAGAATTTCAAGTCATTTCAAATGTGAACAGCTCTGACTTAAGTCAGAAATATTCAAAAGATCAGATCCACAATTCCTATTATTGTCCAAGTAATGACAGCACAAATCTTTGTGTCTTCAGTGATGATGGTCTGTCTAAATGTGGTGATATACCACACGATATTCTACAGTGTAGCAGTCAAGGTAACATCTCTGTGTTGGACTGTTACTGTATCACTTACAATAAGAATGAAAAAGAGAAATTGGAAGTTGCTTATATAACTGTGGATATACTGACTCAATTTATTCTCCATACCAAATACTACCAGAAAATATTTCAGATTCTAATGAAGTTATTTGTGGAAAGGAATTCTCCAGAAATGGTACACTCTGTGGTAAGTGTAAAGATGGATATTACCCTCTTGTTAATTCCTTCAATTTGACCTGTGTCAAGTGTCCTCATGGTAGAGCTAACTGGTGGAAATTTGTGCTTTCTGCTTTTCTTCCACTTACAATTTTCTATTTTATTGTAGTATTTTTCAAGATAAATACCACTTCTTCACACCTCCATGGTTTCATTTACTACAGTCAAGCCATTTCCATGCCTGCATTGGCACGTACTACTACATTATATTTGAAGCATCATTCAAATTACCTGACAGTTTGGAAGTATGTTGGATCATTGTATGGAATTTGGAATCTTGATTTCTTTCGTACTTTTGATATTGGTATTTGTTTGGGAACTGATACATTGCAGACACTCTCCCTCGATATAGCTGTGGGGATATACCCTCTCCTGCTTATGGTGTTGTCATATGTTTTAATAGATATGTATGATCGCAATTTCAGAATTTTAGTGATTATCTGGAAGCCTTTTCTTAGAGTTTTCAGTCTCTTTCATAGGAATTGGGAAATCAGGACATCTGTAATTGATGCATTCGCTACATTCTTTTTTCTGTCAAATGTGAAATTTCTTAGTGTATCATTTGATCTTCTTGCTCCAGTTAAAGTGTATCAGCTTTCTTCATCAAATGACTATAGCTACACTTGGCGACTTTATTTTGATGCAACTATTCCATATTTTGGTGAGACCCACCTTCCTTATGCCATCTTAGCTATAGTGACACTGTTAGTCTTTGTACTCACACCTGTGGTATTACTTCTGTTGTATCCATTTCAATGGTTCCAAAAGCTTCTCAATGCATTACCTTTTCGTTGGTACATCCTCCATACCTTCATGGACTCATTTTATGGCTGTTACAAGAATGGAACGGAACTAGGCACTCGTGACTGTCGATGGTTTGTCTCCTTATTCTATATTGTACGTATTCTGGGTTTAATAATTGGTCTATTCACTTTGAACATGATATTTTTTATCTTTGGTTCAATGTGTTTAGTATCATTTGCTATTTTGATGATGAATATTCGTCCTTTTAAGACTGACTTCAGCCACTACACTGACATCAATGTCATCTTTATAATCCTTCTTGCTTCATGTTATGTTACTATGGCAGGAATCGATATTGCTAGCTTCAGAAGTCATGATATGTTTAGGATTTTTTATGTAATCACTCTAACCTTTGGAATTCTCCCTCTCCTCTTTATATTGGTTATTATCTTGTATCAGATATTCAAGCACAGGAAGTTTGGATTTGAACTGATCAGAAGAATGAGACTAGGCTATGACTGGTGGACATTGGAATAGAATAGCTACTTTGAGGACTGGATTATGACACTTAAACATGTAGAAATGTCACAGTAATACTTTTCTTCCAACCCTTACAAACTTTTGACTAAACCCCCATCATGTAATGCTTGCCAGAAGCACCCGGTTTTATTCAAGTTCCAGGCATTTTCTTTTTTCAAGAGTTATCCAAGTTCCAGATATATATCTAAGTCTTCCTTCTTATACCCCACTAATATCTCTGGCATTCCCTCCTTCCAAGAGTCCACTGTCTCCCTTTAACCACCCCCATACTCACCACACACTTTAAATTACTTGCTGTTATACTGTTTCTTCCACTTATTCAATCAACCATTGCTGCCCTTAAAGTCACCCTACCCAGCTATTTGTCTAGCGAGTTCTAGTCCTCCTGGATAAATGTTTTTGTAGCTGTTATTATTATACAAAATATGGAATTGAAATTTTGAACTTGTGATTGGTAATGGTTTGCTTCTTCATGTTTCTCATCCATATTTTAATCTTTTCTTCAATGTATTTTGTCATCAGTTTAAAGGTAATTGTCATTATTCACTTTGTAATTGTTGAGCCTTTCAAGGATAACTCGAGTCACTCTCTCTTTTTTTTTTTTTTTTTTTTTTTTTTGTCTTGTGCTATGTCAGTGTTATAAGTATTAGCTTCGTTTTTCTAGCTATTTTTGGAGGTTTCTGCCATTATCATATTCAGTCACAGGAAGTTCTCATTTGAATTGATCAGAAAAGTGTGTGCATTGATATAATGTTATCACTGATTACCTTTTTGCAATAAAATATTTTTTATTACATAGCTATTAGGAGGTCTCCATAATTAGAGGGTTATACTATAAATTAGGGGTTCTTAATAATTAGGAGGCTCTCCATATATTAGAGGGTTGTACTATAAATTAGAGGTTCTTTATAATTAGGAGGTCTCCATAATTAGAGGGTTGTACTATAAATAAGGGGTTCTTTATAATTAGGAGGTTTCCATAATTAGAGGGTTGTACTATAAATAAGGGGTTCTTTATAATTAGGAGGTCTCCATAATTAGGGGTTCTTTATAATCAGGAGGTTCTCTATAATTAGAGGGTTGTATTACAATGGGTTATCTATTTAGGGGCTGTACTATCTTATTATTATTACTACACCAATATACTATCTGAATATCAACAGGACATAAATATTATAGTGTTGTCCATGTGTGAAGGGTTTATAAACATAAATTAATAGATTTGTCTAAAAATATCAATAACTGCTGAGAGGCTGGCTTGTTCCCCCCAAACAAACAATCGCTCAATAACTAAGTACGTATGTACTAGCTGGTTATGTACTGTGTACTCTATATCTATAGTACACAGAACTGGAATGACCTTATCAACTCAAATATCTTCCACGTTCCACCTAGTTCCACCTACTTCAATGAAAACAGGAGACTGTTGAAGCAGTGTAGCTACAGACATTAGAAAAAGGACCATCTTTCTAAAAAATTATAGTTGTCTAGAGCTACTGAATAATAGTTTTTATAAACTTCATCCACAGTATTGAAATGTTCATAAAGAAGTTTACTAGCTACATGTAATTGCTAATTTCAGTTCCTAAATTTGTGAAATGTTTACAGGCTACATCGAAATTCACTGTGAATATGGCTGACTGGAGGATTTTTCTTTTTCTTTTGCTTCTTAACCTGGTGTTTTGTGAGGACCGAAAAAATCAAGAAACTGGTAGTAATTGCAGCAATCTAGACCATACAAGTTTTCCAGTCATTTCAAGTGTAAACACATCTGTCATAAATCAAAAATATCAGCTCTACAATTCTAACTGTTCATATTCTAGTTCAAGTAATGACAGCACAAGACTTTGTATCTTCAGTGATAATGGTCTTTCTAAATGTGGTGATATACCACATGATATTCTACAGTGTAGCAGTCAAGGTAACATCTCTGTGTTGGACTGTTACTGTATCACTTACAGTGAGAGTGAAAATGAATCACAAGCAGAAATTGGAAGCTGTATGTATAACTGTTTAAATATAAACAAAACTGACTTTAGTGATTTTGTATATCATATACTTCCGAAAAATACTTCAGATTCTAATGAAGTTATTTGTGGAAAGGAATTCTCCAGAAATGGTACACTCTGTGGTAAGTGTAAAGATGGATACTATCCTCTTGTATATTCCTTCAATTTGACCTGTATCAAGTGTCCTCATGGTAGAGCTAACTGGTGGAAATTTGTGCTTTCTGCTTTTCTTCCACTTACAATTTTCTATTTTATTGTAGTATTTTTCAAGATAAATACCACTTCTTCACACCTCCATGGTTTCATTTACTACAGTCAAGCCATTTCCATGCCTGCATTGGCACGTCCTACTACATTATATTTGAAGCATCAGTCAAATTACCTGACAGTTTGGAAGTATGTTGGATCATTGTATGGAATTTGGAATCTTGATTTTTTTCGTACTTTTGATCTTGGTATTTGTTTGGGAACTGATACATTGCAGACTCTCTCTCTCGACATAGCTGTGGGGATATATCCTCTGATGTTGTCATATATTTTGATAGACATGTACGATCGAAAATTCAGAATTTTAGTGATTTTGTGGAAACCCTTTCTAATATTTTTCAGTCTTTTTCGTAGGAATTGGGAAATCAGGACATCTGTAATCGATGCATATGCTACATTCTTTTTTCTGTCAAATGTGAAATTTCTTAGTGCCTCATTTGATCTTCTTGTTCCAGTCAAAGTGTATCAGCTTTCTTCATTTAACGGTTTAAATTACACTTGGCGACTTTATTATGATGCAACTATTCCATATTTTGGTGAGAACCACCTTCCTTATGCCATCCTAGCTATAGTGACACTCTTTGTCTTTGTACTCACACCTGTGGTATTACTCCTGTTGTATCCATTTCGATGGTTCCAAAAGCTTCTCAATGTATTCCCATTTCGTTGGTACATCCTCCACACCTTCATGGACTCGTTTTATGGCTGTTACAAGAATGGAACTGAGCCAGGCACTCGTGACTGTCGATGGTTTGTCTCTTTATTCTATATTGTACGTATTCTGATATTTTTAATTGCTCTATTCACTTTAAACTCGATGTATTTTATAATGGGTTCAATGTGCTTAGTGCTATTTGCTATTTTGATGATGAATATTCGTCCTTTCAAGACTAACTTCAGCTACTACACTGACATCAATGTCATCTTTATAATCCTTCTTGCTTCTTCGTTCATAACAGTGGTAGGAATCAATGATGCTAGCGTCAGAAGTCATGCTATGATTTGGATTATTTATGTACTTGCTTTAACCTTTGGAATTCTCCCTCTCCTCTATATATCTGTTATTATCTTGTATTGGATATTCAAACACAGGAAGTTTGGATTTGAACTGATTCAAAGAATGTGTGCCTTGAGACAAGGCTATGACTGTTGAATATTGGGCTACATTGAGGATTGGATTATGACACTTAAACTTGTAGAACTTTGGGTGTAGAGTTAATACTTTTATAATACGTGTTGACATAGTTGTACTCTCTAGTTGGTCAGCACATCACCTCATACCCAATATTGTTGTTCCTTTTTTAATCAAGAAAGTAAACACTCTTAGTCATATTTAAAACAAACAAACAATATTTTTATATATTATTATAGAACAAGAATGTTGTTATTTTTCAAGGTGGTGGTAAGTACAAGAGGCTACTATTAAAAATTGTGAATTTGCACCAGAATTATTCTACATTGAGAAAGTAGCTATGTTCAGCTACTTCTCTTCCAAGATATCGCAATGTGGCATTTTTGTAATTCTATCTCATGAACTATAGTCTACAGAGACATCAAAAGGACTTTTTAAAAGCTATTCCTAAGATACCACAGATACTGTAACTCATTATCTAGACTCCAAAAATTACTGAGAATTTTGTGGTCTATTTAAGAAAATTAATAATGATGAATATTAGCATAGTTACTTATTTAGCCCTAATATTGTTCATTTAGCTACCTGTTCAGAGTAAGAAATAAAAAAGAACTTCATTAGCCCCAAAAAATCCATCCATAACAGAAATAAATAATAATAATAATAATCAGAGCTGTTCAATATTTTTTTCTTCAGATATTTAGAATCCAAATAGCTAGCTAGCTATGTTTATAAACTATTCATCAAACTAAAGTCTACCTAGCCATAGCAAAGTCTTTCGAGTGAAGTGCTCTCTATCTAAGTTGCTTGTAGGAAATTTTGATCATTATGCACGTGCTCACACATTGCTAAGTTTCGTGCATTCTGTATACTGATTACATAGTATAAATTCTAGAACCTTTGAAGGAACTAGAAGTGTCTGTAGAATCATAGGCCTAGCAGTAAATTTACCATAGGTAAGGCAAAAAGCTGATCTTTTGGCCTTGGGCCACAGTGAGGGGAAGAGTGTCACAATGTATGCAGGAGGAAAATGTGCCCCCTTTTGCATGAAGCATGGAAGCTAGCATAAAATAATTTTATTTTCTATTTGCATCATGATGCATAGCAAAAAAAAAAAAAAAAAAAAAAACACTCATATTATTAATAGAATTTAGGAAACTTGCTTCTCCTGTAATCAATGTATCAATGTTAGAAAATTCATTAGCTATAATTATAACATAAGTCCAGAGAATTTGTAAGATCTTTATGGGCATTCATTATCATCAGTGCATTCAGTCTTTCCAGGTGCATTGTTCTATCAGGTGGTTTTTGATAGGTTGCATGGCAGAAAAGGAACCCTCGCTGATTGCAGGTGCAACAAAAAAAAGACGCTTTCACAATTTGTGAATACAAGCTTCTCTCTGTTCCTGACATTCACTTCACCCGGTTTATAATGGATTCAATGTAGCTGCTAACCAGGGGGAAGGGGCGGGGTACATATGGCCCACCTGAGGTCAGAACATAAATCAAAACATAAGCCTCCATTCATGCCATGCACATGGCTATGTTGCTTTTTATTTTGAAAAGATTGCCATTTTTTATTTACGTGGTGATACTCTTGATGATACTCATGGTGATACTCGTGGTGATACATGGTGATACTCAAGTTGTGATTAGTAGCAACTAATCACAACTTGATGCTTTTTACTGTGGGGACAAGTTATTGATGGTACAGTCCTCTAACACAACTCAGGTTACTCAAGTAAAAATTAATTGCCCACCCCTGCCTGTACTAGATAGATTATACAATACAATGGCAAAGTGGGCTGTGGTTTCATGATAAATCTGAGTGAGGCAACTGCCTGTCTGCCTCACCATGTACTAGGCCTAAGGGAATATTTGTGGATGTTTCACTGTGAAAGAACACTTAAAATAAATAAAAATACAAGTCAATTGTACAGAGTTCCTCTAAGGAAATAGCTACTTATGATGTGACAGTTGTGAAATGATCTGATTAAGTTTAATTATCTTCCACACCTTCTTCAATGAAAACAGGAGTCTGTTGAAGCAGTATGCAGACATTAGAAAAAGGACTATCTTTCTAAAAGATTATAGTTGACTAGAGCTACTGAATAATTGCTATTACAAACTTCATCTGCAGTGTTGTAAATATGTTCATATAGCTAGAAGTGAGTTAAATATAATATTATTGTTTCAGTTTAGGTCACTTATTACGAAAATTTCACTAAAAAACTAGTTACTGGTTACTTTGAAATTCACTATGCATATGGCTGACTGGAGAATCGTTGCTTATCTTTCGCTTCTTGACCTGGTGTTTTGTGAGGTCGTACAGAATGAAATCTACCTAGAAACTGGTAGTAACTGCAGCATAGGAGACCTTTCAGTCATTTCAAGTATGAACATGTCTGCCATAAATCAAAAATATTTTGCAGATCAGGTCCATGGTTCTAACTTTTCATATTCTTGTTCAAGTAATGACAGTACAAGACTTTGTGTTTTCAGTGATGATGGTCTGTCTAAATGTGGTGATATACCACACGATATTCTACAGTGTAGCAGTCAAGGTAACATCTCTGTGTTAAACTGTTACTGTATCACTTACAATAAGAATGAAAAGGAATCACAAGCAGAAATTGGAAACTGTATGTTTAACTGTTTTAAAATAAACAAAACCGACTTCAGTTATTCTGCATATCATATACTACCAAAAAATACTTCAGATTCAAATGAAGTTATTTGTGGAAAGGAATTCTCAAGAAATGGTACACTCTGTGGTAAGTGTAAAGATGGATACTATCCTCTTGTATATTCCTTCAATTTTACCTGTGTCGAGTGTCCTCATGGTAGAGCTAACTGGTGGAAATTTGTGCTTTCTGCTTTTCTTCCACTTACAATTTTCTACTTTATTGTTGTATTTTTCAAGCTAAATGCCACTTCTTCACACCTTCATGGTTTTATTTACTACAGTCAAGCCTTTTCCATGCCAGCACTGGCACGCCCTATTACATTATATTTGAAGCAACATTCAACTCTCCTGACATTTTGGAAATATGTTGGATCCTTATATGGAATTTGGAATCTTGATTTTTTTCGTCCTTTTAATCATAGTATTTGCCTGGGAACTGATACATTGCAGACTCTTTCCCTCGACATAGCTGTAGGGATATACCCTCTTCTGCTTATGGTGTTGTCATATGTTTTAATAGATTTGTATGATCGCAATTTCAGACCTTTAGTGATTCTCTGGAAGCCTTTTGTCACATTTTTCAGTCTTTTTCGTAGAAATTGGGAAATCAGGACATCTGTAATCGATGCATATGCTACATTCTTTCTTATGTCAAATGTGAAATTTCTTAGTGTATCGTTTGATCTTCTCGTTCCAGTTAGAGTATTTCAGCTTTCCTCTTTGAAAGGCTTTCATCATAGTTGGCGGCTTTTCTATGATGCCACTGTTCCATATTTTGGTGAGACCCACCTTCCTTATGCTATCCTAGCTATAGCGACACTCTTTGTCTTTGTACTCACACCTGTGGTATTACTTCTATTGTATCCATTTCAATGGTTCCAAAAGCTTCTGAATATATTCCCTTTTCGTTGGTACATCCTCCACACCTTCATGGACTCATTTTATGGCTGTTACAAGAATGGAACCGAAGCAGGCACTCGTGACTGTCGATGGTTCGCCTCTTTATTCTATATTGTACGTATTCTGGGTTTCTTAATAGGTCTATTCACTTTAAACTCAATGTATTATATAACGGGTTCGATGTGTTTAGTATTATTTGCTATTTTGATGATTAATATTCGTCCTTTTAAGACTGACTTCAGCCACTACACTGACATCAATGCTGTCTTTATAATTCTTCTTGCTTCATGGACTGTAACTGTGACCGGAATTGATATTGCTAGCTTCAAAAGTCAAGATATGTTTAGGATTTTTTACATATTTTCTCTAACCTTTGGAATTCTCCCTCTCCTCTATATATCTGTTATTATCTTGTATTGGATATTCAAGCACAGGAAGTTTGTATTTGAACTGATCCAAAGAATGTGTGCCTTGAGACGAGGCTATGACTGGTAGACATTGGAGTGATCTGTTTTTATTATAAAATGAAGTGATGTTTTAACAATAAAGATCATCACAATCACTAGATAATTTCTTTTAGTCAGTACATCACATACACAACTACACATCATAAGTAATTAATACTGAATTTTAATTAACACTTTTCTCAAATTTTGACAACAATAACAAAATATTATTATTTTTTTTGTTTGTGGCAAAATGCATCTCTTAAATTTACTCATCCATGTAGCTATCTCTAATTAAAGACACTACTAGCATTAATTAAAGGGATAATTGTTATAATAATTAATACCTTTCTTTGACTTAATTTCTAGTTCAGAATTCAATTTCAATAGGATTAGTATAATACCTGCTTACAACATTATACTCATTCCTCCTCAAACCTCTGTAGGAGGTCAATATCCTCAAATTTCCCAGCTTTCACACTTCAAAAAATAAAGTTTTGAACAGTTTCTTTTTTCAAACTCTTTATACTCATTTCCCTCTCCTGTGAAGGAGCCCTACTGATATTATGGACATAATATATTTTTTATTGAAGAAATAATAACATTGCTTTTAATTAAAAAGTCACAAAAATTGAATAATATGTATATCAGTGTTTCCTTTTATTGTTTCAGCTGCTTTACCTTCAATTGGTCCATCAAGCAGTGATAGTTGAAGAAGAGAAAGTTGTGATGTATATTGGAATTTATGGAAGAGGGTGTGAATATTTATCCTGACCACATCCAATAGCTATGTCTATTTTCCACCTGTACATAGCTAGGTGTAGGAAGTTGTTTTGGATTAGGGGGGCTCTGGCACTGTGCAATGCACAGTACTTTCTATGAGATCCAGGGGCACGTTCTCCCTGAGAATTTGTATGCTCTTAAACAAATTTTGGTACAATCTAATCCTATGAGCTCATAAAACTAAATAAAGTGTTTACAAAAATTATATTCAAAAGTTTTATAATACTTGATAAACGCAAAAATAACACGATGCCTTTTTCAGAGGAAGCTTCATTGAAATCATTTATTTCATATGTATACACAAAGATGTTTAAAGGAGGAAATTGATATTTAAACTGACATTCGCCTCATTTCTATACCTGGTTTTATTATCGGGTTCTAATTTAGCCAGTAGGGTCTAAATTGCTAAATAAACAACCAGCTTTAGTTTATCACACCACCTTTCCGAGTAATTAGAATATCCTGTTGGCCAATTGGGGGGGGGGGGGGGGGGGGTCTAGAATGTTGTTTATTGTTTTAACTAGTTTATGTGTAAATGTATGTATACCCTTCATTATTATTATCACTACTATTAGCTAAAATTAGAACCTGCTAAATCCTTCCTGGCCTCAAATCGCGAAAATTAGGACCCGCTAATAAAACCAGCCTTAAGGTATTTAGCTATAGCCATAAAAATTATAACGAGTTGTATAATTTTTATGACTAGTTGGTGCTATTACTCAGTACTTAGCTATTTATAGTCCATATTAAAAAAGGGATGACTGCTGCAGTTGAACTGTATGCATGTTACACAATCCTAAGTCACTATGTAGATACATAACAGACTAGCTAACTGCTACTACAGGTAGCTACATAAAATCCCAAAAGTCACTAGACTCATTCATCTGCACTTAGCTAGGCTTAAGAGGAACAGATGAAGTTGCACTGATGAAGACTTTAAAGAGACAGGCAATGAAGACTTTGGAGTAATAGATGAAGTTGTTGTTGAAGGCTTGGGAGGAAGAAATGAAGTTGCCAATGGAGACTTTGGAGAGACGGGTGATGAAGACATTGGAGGAACAGTTAAAGTTGCTGATGAAGACTTTGGAGAGACGGGTGATGAAGACTCTATTTCTACACTGTAATCTATAATGTATATAATCTCTTCCCAGGAGTTTCTGCACTAGGAGCTTTTGTCCTAGGGTATAACCTCCCTCCCCTTAGAACTTTCTATACTGTCATCTTGTCATCTATGGAGTATGTAATCTCTTCCCAACAGTTTCTGTATTATATAGGAGCTTCTGTCCTAGGCCCCCATAGAATTTTCTACACTGTAGTAGATACATAATCTCTCACAGGTGTTTCTGCACTAGGAGTTTCTGTCTTTGGATCTAGCCTATTATTTTACTGTTTAAAAGATTTCACTAAACTACATAGCTAGCTAAGCAACATCTTTGAGTGAAGTGCTCACTATAATCAAAAATATGTACACATTTACACATTGCTAAGCTTCATGTATATTAATCTAGAACCATTTAAGGAACCTGAAGTGTCTGTAGAATATGTGGATGTTAGAACATTGAATACAAGTCAATTGTTTTACTAAAAATAGAGTTCCTCTAAGGAAATAGGAAGTGACAGTTGTGGGATGACTTTGTCAAGTCTAATACCTTTTTACCTTCTTTGTTGAAAAAAGAAAAATACAGTTGCAACAGTGTGCATACCTTAGAAAATGGACAATATTATTTCTTTAATAGTCAAATAATGTTACTGAATAGTGTTACAAACTTTATCTAGAAAAATATAATAATTCAGTGTAAAGAAACTTAAGCACATAGCTTAGAGCATAAATTTGGAAGAATTTCACTTGAAAAACAGCATTAGTAAAAATGTTTTCATAACATTACAATGTTGGGGGGGAGAAACTAATCTGATGTTAGTACATGTATCAGTATTTTATTATTATATGCACCCAGGCTATAAGAAATGCTGACTGAAGACTTGAACAGTGTTTCAAATTGAGTAAAATACCCCTAACTATAAAATTATGTATGCTATTGTATTTTATTTGGCTGGTAGACAGCATAAACTGTCAAGGATATAAATCTGAACCCTACATACTTGCACCAAACTAAATGGGTCTGGGGATAAATATACTTATCAGAATTTTTATCTGTTCAGAGATGGCTAGTTTAACTGGATAATAACATTAGCTATAATAAGTCAATTCAACGAGGTCCCATGGATGCATTTTAATAAGTCAATTGCATTCGACGGGGTCCCATGGATGCAAAACTATCAATGATAGACTCATAATGTAGCTCTATTGTGATATCGTTTTCCACAGAAAGGATTATTAAGTTCTCAAGTCTCTCTTGAGCCATTGTTGATCGAAGGTTGTTCTTAACAATGGTGAGTTTACTAAAGCTCCTCTCGCAGGATGCTGTTGTCACTGGAAGTGTGACAAACAAACGGTAAAGTTGGTAAAGTTCTCCATACACTCTGTGAAGGTCAGTCTTATGTAAAACTTGCAGTACATCCAGCACTGTTTTGCAGTTTTGAAGACAGTCTCTCCTAGATACCTTAAAAAGAGATTACTCAGTCTTGAGTGCTGATCCATTCATTCCATAAAAGTCTGCTAGTTTCTGTAAGCTGCTTTCAGATTCTTGCTCCTCATCCAACTTGAGCAATTTTTCAGGCTGAAGATAGCTGAAAGAAACTAAGAGGTTTTGTGTTTCTTGTGAGAATCGCCGTTCTATTTGTTCTGTCATAGAGTCCAGCACTTGATAGTAAAATTCCACTCGATACTTGCTTTCAACTGTTTCATGGTGATACTCAGTATGCCACATCATGTCAAGACGTTGACAGACTCTCTTCCTCCGTGTGGCTAGCATTATGGAAATATCAGCACCTGACATTTCTGCAAGAGAAGTAGCTGTCTCAAAGCATTCATGAAACTTTTCTTCATTTCTGTATCTCCTTAAAACACTGAGTGTGGCCTGTATGGAAGAAACTGCTGCTCCGAGATCAATTTGCTTTGATTGTAGATACTGACTGACAACATTAGTATGCTCAAGGAGCTGCTTCAACACAACCATAGCCAGAAGAAACTCAAAGCTTTGAAGTTGATGCAACAAGCCTCTAGCATCAGCTGCAGCCTTTGCCTGTGATGTTTCATCATCAATAGCATGAAGAAGTTTGAAAATTACTTGCAAATTTGCCTCTACTGCCCTAATGGCTTCAAATCTACATGCCCATCTAGTATCACAAAGCTGTTTGATGTTAAGTCTTCCATCAGCCACTGCTTCAAACTCACGTTGCATGGTTTGAAACAAGCTATGTCGACAGGTACTTAGGCGAATGAAACAATACAAAGATTCATGTGTTCCAAAAAAATTCCTAGCCATTTTGTTGCTCTTCATTGCATCCACTAACACTAAGTTGAGGCAGTGTGCATAACAATGCACATATAGAGAGCTTTGGGTGACTTGTGTTTGACTCTAGCTTGAAGACCTTGATACTGTCCACTCATGTTGCTGGCCCCATCATAGCACTGGCCTCTTACTTGTGACAGATTTAGATCATGACTTGTCAAGGTATCCTTCAGCAGCTTGAATAATGTTTCAGAGTCAGTTCTTGAAACAGCACTTAAACCAATTAGACGTTCTTGGATGATTTCTTCAGTATCCACAAATCTAATCATGACAGATGCCTGTTCCTTTCCAGATACATCTGTAGTTTCATCCATCATGACTGTGAAAATCTTAGCAAGTTTGACATCTTCTACAATTTTCTTGAGTACAAGGTTTCCCATAGCATGAATAAGGTCATTTTGTGCTCTATTAGAAAGATATGTGCAGTTTCTTGCTCCATTTTCCATGTACTCAGCAAAGACCGGATCCCATCGACTTAACAAATCCACTATCTCCAAGAAGTTTCCCCTATTAAGTGAATCCTTCTTCTCATTGTGACCTCTGAATGGCATTCCACATTTTGCCAGGGTTTTTGCTATATCTGTTAATCGTGCAAGGTAGCATCTATTAGTCTTGATTTCCTGTTGCCTTCTTGTGAATTCTTCCTCTCGGCGTTTGTCCAACAAAACATCTACATGTCTGTCTATCTGTAGGAAATGCTCACGAGCACATTCTGCATATTTGTGCTGAGTACTTTTGTAATGTTTTTTAATTTTTTCCAGTCCCTTCTTCCAGTTAGAAACACCAATAGTTATCCAGTTTGGCTCATTTCGTTCTCTAAGTTCACTCTCAAACAACCGACAAGCAAAACAGTACATTCTATCACTTTTTTCAGAGTACTCCAGCCAACCTTGCTTCTCTTATGTCATACCAGCCTGGGTTGAATGATAAATTACCATTGCTGAATTTCCGCTTGGGAAAGTTGCAATTACATGGTTGGGTGGGACCTTTGACCACTATCTCCTTTTTGAGAGCTACATTTCCGAGTGGCGGGACTGGAAGATCATCAGGTAAGCTATTAGAAGAACCTAAATGCTCATACGATGAACTGTTCGTCGTTGAAGTAGCAATAGAAGAGCTACTACTAGTGGCACTCTTAGTTCTGGAGTCCACTGTGGCTGTGAGTAGACTTGGGCCAGGAGCGTTGCTTGATTGTTTGTCTTGACTGGTGAAGTATCTTCTTATGTCCATTTTAATGGATCAACTGAACTATACGGACCAATTGTACCATGGTACTATTGAATTATGCGCGCGCTAATTAATCATGTGCTGACTTCAGCAGGTCAAGGGTCAAGTCAATTCAGAAAGATTATTGTGGCATGAGTCTGGCGCTAATTCTACTTCAGTATGAATTTGAATCTGGATGCGAAGGGGCAGTATTAGATAGAACATCAATATAAAAGAAGACGGTGATTAACATGGCATTAAGTCTGGCATTATTCTTAAACTGGATACCAAAGGGCAATGTCTCGGTAGATATTGGAAAGTACATCATCACTTTTCTTCCCATACCTCTCTCTCCACATATATTCGTCCAAGTAAGATGGAAGTTGGGATCTATGGCAGCCTCGCATTCTCTTGAGCTTTATCTTCGCTCTGTTCCAGTATGACTCTATGTGGTTTGTGTGGACACCAGAGAGAGCAACAAATTCTATTGAGTGGTTGACTGTATCATGTCCCATGATGGAAGGCAAGGCTATTACATTATTGTAAGCAGCCCAGCAGTCAGACCAAATGACTGTCCCTTGGTTCACATGGGCTTGAATGATAGGCAGGAGTGTTGCAGCATCCCTCTGTCCTACTATTTCCATGTAACCAAGGGCTGGATCTGTGCTTGTGTCGCACATTCCAAAAACCCATACATCTTGTTGTGATGGCCTGCCTCTATGATACTGGAAGATGTACATTTGTATTGCAATGGTATCTTGTGTAAATTATGTATCCATTACCTTTGGTTTGTGTGATTCATCAATGGCAACAACTTTTGTATTGCCTCCAAGTTTTATAGGGGGATCAACTGTGCAGAGCCTGTAGCTACACACATCTCTCATCCAAGAGTAAACTTGGATAGCTGTGTGCAAGGAAACCTCGGTTTCAGTGGCAGCATCCTTAACAGGGTACTGCCTTGCCCACCAGTGCATCAGGAGGAGCCATTTCTGGAGGGTAATTTTTTGATTTTTCAAAAAAACTTCCCTTTCTCACACTAACACCTTTGCGACAATCTGGGCATCGCCAACGATAGCCATCACTGATGTCTGATCTGGCTTGGATCTCCATCATAGTTCCACAGGAACATTGTTTTTGTCTGGCAAGGACATTTTTTCCCTGCAAAAAAGTAATGATGGCTGGGGTCCCCCCAAAAGCTATATGTCCAAGCTCTAGCAGAGACATTCTTTCCCGCGTTTTTCCCGCCAGAATTTTTAAATAAATTTTAATTTTGACCCTTGACCTGCTGATGTCAGCACATGATTATTAGTGCGCGCATAATTCAATAGTACCAATGGTCCGTATAGTTCAGTTGATCCCATTTTAATACTAATCTACACAAACACTTGGCTTAGTTAGGCCCTTAGTTAGCTAAAGTATGCACGCTAGCTAGGAGTTTTTAGCAGCTAGCTCTGCTAGTGAGATCATGTGATCTCTGGTAGGCCACACCCATTAAATTTGCCATGTTGAGGGGGCGTGCGCCCCCCTACGCCCCCCATTAGTACCGCCAGTGTAAGTAGTATGATAATTAAACTCTGAAGTATACACTGCAATAGTATCACTATTGTTGTTGATCATTGATAATCTCCATGTGATCTTCCCTTCAATACTAGAAGCATGAGTGTCTGATAAAGTTGAAGATGGCAGATTCCATAGTATATGGATCAATTGCTCTGTATTTGTGCACTTCGCTATTAATTTTTGATCTGTCTTGCTGTGAAATTGGAAGTGATGATAGTTCGTGTCTGAAGACTGAAGATAATAACTGCAGCTTTCAAGATTTCTCATCTGTAGAAGTCACTTCTAGAGATGTTGAAGCTATTAGTGGCCCACATAAAAATCTCTACAGCTCTAATCACTCTACTTGTTCAAGTGAAAATGGATCAAATTTTTGTTCTGCTTGGCATTACTGTGACAATGGAGAATGCACCTGTGGCAAGGTACCTAATGATATACTACACTGCAGCAAAAAGGGTAACCTGTCAGTCCTAGATACTTTCTGTGTCACTTTTAATGCAAGTCAAGGTTTAACTGAAGCTGGAAATTGCATTTTTAATGTTGGAATTCACATGGGAAAAGATTTCAGTGAAAATATACACAGTACTCTTCCTAAGATTCCTTCTGAATTGAATGAAGTGATGTGTGGAAATTGGTTTAACAGAAATGGCACACTCTGTGGTAAGTGTAAAGATGGCTACTTTCCAAAAGTATATTCATTCAATATGACCTGTGTCAAGTGTCCTTATGGTAGAGCTAACTGGTGGAAATTTGTACTTTCTGCTTTTCTTCCGCTTGCCATTTTTTATTTTATTGTTGTACTTTTCAAGCTAAATGTAACTTCTTCACACCTCCATGGTTTCATTTACTACAGTCAAGCCATTTCTATGCCTGCACTGGTACGCTCTCTAAGGCTTCATTCAAATTACCTGACAATTTGGAAGTATGTTGGATCATTGTATGGAATTTGGAATCTTGATTTCTTTCGTTCTTTTGATCTTGGCATTTGCTTGGGAACTGATACATTGCAGACTCTTTCACTCGACATAGCTGTGGCAATATACCCTCTCCTGCTTATGATGTTGTCGTATGTTTTAATAGATTTGTATGATCGCAATTTCAGATTTTTAGTGATTCTATGGAAGCCATTTCTCAGAGTTTTTAGTCTCTTTCATAGGAATTGGGGAATCAGGACATCTGTAATTGATGCATTCGCTACATTCTTTTTTCTGTCAAATGTGAAATTTCTTAGTGTATCATTTGATCTTCTTGCTCCAGTTAAAGTGTATCAGCTTTCTTCATCAAATGACTTTAACTACACTTGGCGACTTTATTTTGATGCAACTATTCCATATTTTGGTGAGACCCACCTTCCTTATGCTATCCTAGCTATAGTGACGCTCTTTGTCTTTGTATTCACACCTGTGTTATTACTTCTGTTGTATCCATTTCAATGGTTTCAAAAGCTTCTGAATCTATTCCCATTTCGTTGGTACATCCTCCACACCTTCATGGATTCATTTTATGGCTGTTACAAGAATGGAACGGAACTAGGCACTCGTGACTGTCGATGGTTTGTCTCTTTATTCTATATTGTACGTATTCTGGGTTTAATAATTGGTCTATTCACTTTTAACATGATGTTTTTTATCTTTGGTTCAATGTGTTTAGTATTATTTGCTATTTTGATGATGAATATTCGTCCTTTTAAGACTGACTTCAGCCACTACACTGACATTAATGTCATCTTTATAATTCTTCTTGCTTCATGTTATGTTACTATGGCAGGAATCGATATTGCTAGCTTCAGAAATCATGATATGATTTGGATTTTTAATGTAATCACTCTAACCTTTGGAATTCTCCCTCTCCTCTTTATATTGGTTATTATCTTGTATCAGATATTCAAGCACAGGAAGTTTGGATTTGAACTGATCAGAAGAATGCATGCCTTGAGACATGGTTATGACTGGTGGACATTGGAATAGATTAGCTACTTTGAAGACTGAATTATGACACTTAAACTTTGTGTGTTATATTTATACTACGAGTTGACTTAATTGTACTTTCTAGTTTGTCAGCACATCACCTCATACCTATTTTTACTCCTATATTTAGAGAACAACTTTTAGTAAAATAAACAAACAATAGAACAAGAATGGTTACTTATTTTGTTGTTTTTCAAGGTGGTTGTAAGTACAAGAGGCAACTAGTATTAAAAATTGTGAATTTACACAAGAACAATTATACATTGAGAAAGTAGCTATGTTTAGCTACTTCTCTTCCAAGATACCATCATTTGGAAAAGTGTGCACAATTGATGTCATGTTATCACTGATTACTTTATTGCAATAGAATATATTTTTTTATTACATATTTCGAAAGAGGACAATATTATTATTATATGTTATTTTTCATTTATCACAAGTTTCTGCAGTGTACTCTAGAGTATTAAGGTTTTGTACATTAAAAAAAATAATTTTTTTCTAAGGTTATTGCAACCTGAAAACATTGTATAGATATCGAATGTGTTTGCATTCTCCACACTACAATACCTTGTCAATTACATTGGTACACTGTATATAAACATAATTTAAACTACATAGCTACTAGCAGTACACTGATAAAAGACTCTTTGAAAAATGAACAACCTCTTTACTGAGGACAACTAAAAATGGATATACAATCTAAGTATTAATCATCCTCTAAGGTAAGGATGGCCTCTCTACAAAGGACAGTAACCCTGATCCCAATGAGTTCTTTATTCAGATGTTCCACTATACGTAGTAGTATTGTCTTCACTCTTCACTCTTTTATACATCTTTCAGAATTCTGGAGTAGACACCTGTGCTATAAATGTACATCAATTCATAATACCAATTAATATATGCCAGACTTTCAGTGAGTTTTGCTACAAATATTAAAACCTCTGAAGAAGACATCTTGCATGTTATTTATTTTTGCTTATCCAGTTTACTTTCATTTCTATTGAATCTTTTGCAAACACACGTTATAATCTATATACACAGTTTTCAAACTCAGATGATTACTTGATTGTAACTTTAGACAAACTCTTAAAATTATGGGATTGTACTATAAATTAGGGGTTCTAGGCTCTCCATAATTAGAGGGTTGTACTATAATTTTTAATAATTATAATTATGACTAGATTTGTTGCTGTTACTCAGTACATATATTGTTCTTACCATCTTATTTTATATCTTTGTCAAAATTCAAGAAAATGAGAATATTATAGATGTCATTAATTCATAGAACTATAATACTGAATCATGTCATACTAATGGTTAGTATGTTAAGGGAGGAAAAATATTTCTTGGAAATGATGGGAATGTAGAGCATAAAGTATGCAATCAAGAAGAAACCAAGGGAAAGGAAACTGCCATACTTACACCACATGAACCTTCCTTCCTATTATATATCCTACTTTAGTGAGATGGATCTTGATGAATTTTCAGCAGCTAATAAATAGTTGTGTCCTTATACTCCAAAACTAACTCCTCCCCTATCCATATATACTATCCTGTTGTGTTATTCACCAATTGTAAGCATAGCTATGTCTTTAAACAGCTGAACATATTGAATAGATTGATAAATGTTAGCTGAAAAGGAAAGAAAAGTGTTATGGGTGGAATCTGGTCATTTCTACATAAAGAGCTTGTTACCACACTCTCTGATAATGTGCATTCCATTATGTCTATTATGTTGTATTCATGTAAATGTAAGATGGGCCAGAAATATATAATTATATAACTGCCACTTATTCGTATGTCTTAAGATCCACCATATTCACTGACAGAAGGATGCTACATAACCTGTTACACTCAGCTAAGTGTCAGTATTGTGTGATTACTTTCAATTTCATCATAATAACACTACATTAGATACATACATGTAGAATAACAGATTATGCCCTAAAATAATCAATATCTGTAAAGTGAAATGATAACATTATTTTAATAAGGCAATCTGAAAAATAATCATTCTCTAAGAAAGCTGTAAAGTATTACACCCTAAAACTCCCTACCTGAGGATAATTATTATATTTGGTGAGGTTTGAGTAAGCTTATTGTCACATTCTTCACATCTACACATGTATACTATCTGAATAATAATATTATTACTATACATGACATAAATATAATGTTGTTCATGTGTAAACGGTTTATAACCAGATTTGTCTAAAAATATCAATAACTTGCTTGTTCAAACAATCGCCCAATAACCAGCTAGCATGCATTACTCTAATATTAGTACACAGAACTGGGATAACCTTATCAACTATTCCAAGCCTCACCTTCTTCAATGAAAACAGGAGACTGTTGAAGCAGTGCGTAGACATTAGAAGGACTATTCTAAAAGATTATAGTTGACTAAAGCTACTGAATAATTGCTGTTATAAACTTCATCTACAGTGTTGTAAATGTTCATAAAGAAGTTAACTGGCTATAATTATTGCTTCAGTTTAACTTCAGTTACTTAATTTGGGAAATTTTACTAAGTAAATGTTTACTGGCTACATTGAAATTCACTGTGAATATGGTTGACTGGAGGATTTTTGTTTTTCTTTTGCTTCTTAACCTGGTGTTTGGTGAGGTCAGAAAAAAAGAAATCTATCTAGAAACTGGTAGTATTCAATACCTTCCAGTCATTTCAAATGGGAACACATCTATCATGAAATATTCTGAAGATCAGCTCCACAATTCTAACTTTTCATATTCTTGTTCAAGCAATGACAGCACAAGACTTTGTGTTTTCAGTGATGATGGCCTTTCCAAATGTGGTGATATACCATACGATATTCTACAGTGTAGCAGTCAAGGTAACATCTCCGTGTTGGACTGTCACTGTATCACTTACAATGAGGAATCACAGGCAGAAATTGGAAGTTGTATATATAACTGTTTCAATACAAACAAAACCGACTTCAGTTATTCTGTGTATCATATACTACCAGAAAATACTTCAGATTCAAATGAAGTTATCTGTGGAAAAGAATTCTCCAGAAATGGTACACTCTGTGGTAAGTGTATAGATGGATACTATCCTCTTGTATATTCCTTCAATTTGACTTGTGTCAAGTGTCCTCATGGTAGAGCTAACTGGTGGAAATTTGTGCTGCATGCTTTTCTTCCACTTACAATTTTCTATTTTATTGTAGTATTTTTCAAGATAAATGCTACTTCTTCACCTCTTCATGGTTTCATTTACTGCTGTCAAGTCTTTTCTATGCCTGCACTGGCACGTCCTGCTACATTATTTTTGAAGCATTGTTCAAATTACTTGACAGTTTGGAAGTATGTTGGATCCTTGTATGGAATTTGGAATCTTGATTTTTTCCGTACTTTTGATCTTGGCATTTGCCTGGGAACTGATACATTACAGACTCTCTCCCTCGACATAGCTGTGGCGATGTATCCTCTCCTGCTTATGGTGTTGTCATATATTTTGATAGACATGTATGATCGAAATTTCAGAATTTTAGTGATTTTGTGGAAACCTTTTCTAACTTTTTTCAGTCTTTTTCGTAGGAATTGGGAAATCAGGACATCTGTAATCGATGCATATGCTACATTCTTTCTTCTGTCGAATGTGAAATTTCTTAGTGCCTCATTTGATCTTCTTGTTCCAGTCAAAGTGTATCAGCTTTCTTCATTTATTGGTTTAAATTATACTTGGCGACTTTATTATGATGCAACTATTCCATATTTTGGTGAGAACCACCTTCCTTATGCCATCCTAGCTATTGTGACACTGTTTATCTTTGTACTCACACCTGTGGTATTACTTCTATTGTATCCATTTCGATGGTTCCAAAAGCTTCTTAATGCATTTCCATTTCGTTGGTACATCCTCCACACCTTCATGGACTCATTTTATGGCTGTTACAAAAATGGAACCGAACCAGGCACTCATGACTGTCGATGGTTTGTCTCTTTATTCTATATTGTACGTATTCTGATATTTTTAATTGGTCTATTCACTTTAAACTCAATGTATTATATAATGGGTTCGATGTGTTTAGTCTCATTTGCTATTTTGATGATAAATATTTGTCCTTTCAAGACTAACTTCAGCCATTACACTGACATCAATGTCATCTTTATAATCCTTCTTGCTTCATGCTATGTAACTGTGGTAGGAATCAATGATGCTAGCTTCAGAAGTCATGATATGATTTGGATTATTTATGTACTTGCTCTAACCTTTGGAATTCTCCCTCTCCTCTTCATATCTGTTATTATCTTGTATTGGATATTCAAGCACAGGAAGTTTGGATTTGAACTGATTCAAAGAATGTGTGCCTTGAGACAAGGCTATGACTGGTGGACATTGGAATAGATTATCTACCTTGAAGACTGGATTATGACACAACATGTAGAACTTTGTGTGTAGAGTTAATACTTGGCTTAGTTATACTCTCTAATGGCTCAGCACAACCCAATATTTTTGTTTCTACGTATTTTAATCAAGCAACTCTTAGTCATATTTACCAAAAACAAACAATAGAACAAGGATGGTTACTTATTTTGTTTTTCAAGGTGGTAGTAGCCAAGTACAAGAGCCAACTATTAAAAATTGCAAAATACTGAGAAGTTTGTGGTCTATTTCAGAGAGCAATTAATTTTAATAATGGATATTAGCATTTACTTATTTACCTAGCGAGCGTATGGCAAGCCATTAATATCAAAAATATATTCCATAACGTACGTTCCAAAACGTACGTCAGAGACTAAACTTACGCCATTAGTATCAAAAAATATTAAATAACGTACGTCTCGAACGTACGTCTGAGAGGCTCAAACGTACAAGATCTGGCTGGCTAGCTAGAGCTCCCAATGACTGACGCGCGTGCGTGACAGTAAGTAGGTACATTAATCACGTGATTAAACAGATTATAGTTAAGTTCTAATACTGAACAAAGAGATATGTTCTGTTTATTATCCCAATAACTGCAGCAACTATAGAGTATAGCTTTTCAGTTCTTCATCTAATAATTATGATCAGTCATGCTTCTTCATACACACAGAGTCTGAGACATCACTGATGAACTAGATATTGC
Source organism: Diacarnus erythraeanus (assembly GCA_964016965.1). Taxonomy (NCBI): domain Eukaryota; kingdom Metazoa; phylum Porifera; class Demospongiae; order Poecilosclerida; family Podospongiidae; genus Diacarnus; species Diacarnus erythraeanus. The sequence continues at coordinate 7,412,728 of OZ024674.1, read as the reverse complement.
TAAAATTATTTTTGCCAATTCATATAGACTCAGAGTCAACTATTTTCTTGCAACAAATCATTTTATATAGTGTCCTATGCTATAGCACAAAGATTCTTACCCATCCCTAATCATATTCCCATTCAGGGTGTGTACCCCTATGCTCCAAAACATCTTTCTACACCTGGAGACAATTGGGAATAGCTAACCAAAATTATTGAGTACATTGTTGAATGTGTATTATTGTTCAAGTATCAATGAGTACATAGTTAAACAGTTCAGAAGAGCAAAACAGTTGAGAGAATGCTCTATTTCAGCTTAAAATGGTAGAATTTTTATTCATAGTTGGAATAACCATTCCTTTAGAAGTAACTAATCACAAACCCATGTTTGATATTGCAGAATTCAGGCATTGAAGCACTGGACTTTTGTTGATGAGTGTTGATCCAGACAATAATCAATGATCAGATTGGTGTTGTGGTTTCAGAGAACAGAATAAAGTTTTCTGATGCAGACAATAGAGCACTGAAACTAGCCATTGGTCCACTTGGTGTGTCTGATAATCATGGCATTGATATCTATGATCTCCACTCTAAACCAATAGTAATTTTTCCTTCTAAATTATTATACCTGTCATTTTCTGAACTAGCTAATGATGCATCATAGTTAGAATTCAGTATGATGTATAGGTAAAATAGCTAATTATTATTATTATGAAACATCATTCACACCTTGAAGTTCATAGTTTTACAGTACATCCATTCTCCATCATCAAGATGGATTGAAACCCGAATTGTGAAAAATCATCATAGTTAAAACCTTCAAATGAGTTCAATAGTTGTAGCACCTTCAAATGAGTTGCTTCTGCCAGGAAGCAGAAAGCATATCTAGCTGCACCCCACATGGTTCATAGCCATTTCATCAAGGAATTCTAGACATTCATGAACTAGCTATTATTTTCCTCTTTATAAATCAATCACATCTTCATTATTATTATAAGTTAGCACAATTGACATGTTGCACATCAGAAACTGCATCAACTGACTTCATATACATTATAGCTCCACCTGAACAATCAAAAATGTTTGCTCATTAATTTGTTCCCTTGAAATACTTATACACCAGGGTATATATGTACTTAGCTGTATAGTATCCATGTCAATGTGTAGCTATTGGAAAAGTTGGGGACTAATGTGCACAGCATTGCATGTGATGTTTCTCAATAACAATTAATGCCCCTCTATTCTTTCCACATTAGCACATGCTCAAATCATCAATATGCAAATAAAAATGTTGCATCAGTATTCCTATTAGGGATAACCCCCCCAACTAGGGAACTGGAATATTATATCTAAGCACTTTTTCTTTTGCATTTGATGACCAAGTGAACTTTCCACCCCTATAATAATGCTGTTTAGTACACAGGTGCCTACTTATGGTGACACAGGAGACTAGAAATGCAAGATTCAGCAGTGATTCCATTGTACCTCCTATTTATGGCATGCAGTGTTGAAGTTATGATATAAATATGTCTTGAATATACAGTATACTATTATAGTTGATAGGAAATGAAGATGGTATCCACTTTATCACTCTCCATAGTATAATATGTTTCTGGTGACAGCAACTCCAATGTTGACAAATTCAAGTCTTTACTAGTAGTAGGTGATTATCGTACACTTTAGTTGGTTTATCAAAATAGCTACTTCTGACAAAGGCATTATGAGTAAGTGGATGAGGTAATGACATCGAAAAGGGGAGATATCCTTAGCAATAATGAAATTCTATTTAGAGAGAGCAAGCAATAATTTGGTCAATGTGTGGAATAACTCTGCCAAAGATACACTATTATAATAAGTAAAGGAAGGCAGGCTCTATGAAACCATTATAAATGAGACAATTCTAACCTGGCCTAATTAATGGCTAGAGGTATGAATGTATGACCAGGTTCAGTCTCTAGCTTGTCCATTTCCCTTTTCCTGTGCAAAGATATTAGGTGGATCAAGGTGTTAGCCTAACTAGTGGTATCCTACCTTCATACCTAGTAGCACTTTTATTGAATACAGTCACCCAAAAGTACACCATCTCTATGGTCAGACTGTACAAATTTTGTCTTCAAAGAGAACTGTACGTACAAGCAGTATGAAAAAAAAAAAAAAAAAGGAAATAAGAAGCATTTTTTTCTTTTTTTTGGCGATTTTCGGACGTACGTTCGAGTTTCTCAGACGTACGTTATTTAATATTTTTGATACTAATGGCGTAAGTTTAGTCTCTCAGACGTACGTTTTGGAACATACGTTATGGAATATATTTTTGATACTAATGGCTTGCCATACGAGCGAGCTATCTCTTCAGAGTAATCATTAGCCTATCTGTCGGCGGAAGTACACGTAATAATCAGAGGTGTTCAATATTTTCTTTCGTCAGATATTTAGAATCCAAATTGCTAAAATCAAAACTGTCCAAGTTACTTGTAGGAAATTTTGATTATTATGCGCATGCTCACACATTGCTAAGTTTCATGCATTATACATAAGTGTTCATAGTCCTAGCAGTAAATTTAGGCAAAAAGCTGATCTTTACGCTCAGGAGACTGTTGAAGCAGTGTACAGACATTACAATAAACACTACCTTTCTAAAAGATAGTTGACTAGAGCTACTGAATAATTGCCATTATAAACTTCATCTGCAATGTTGTAAATGTTCCTGTTTCACCTTAGCTAATTACAAAAATTTCACTCTAGCTAGTTACTGGTTACTTTGAAATTCACTATGCATATGGCTGACCGGAGAATCGTTGCTTTTCTTTCGCTTCTTGACCTGGTGTTTTGTGAGGTCGTACAGAATGAAATCTATCTAGAAACTGGTAGTAACTGCAGCATAGGAGACCTTTCAGTCATTTCAAGTATGAACATGTCTGCCATAAATCAAAAATATTTTGAAGATCAGGTCCATGGTTCTAACTTTTCATATTCTTGTTCAAGTAATGACAGTACAAGACTTTGTTTTCAGTGATGATGGTCTGTCTAAATGTGGTGATATACCACACGATATTCTACAGTGTAGCAGTCAAGGTAACATCTCTGTGTTAAACTGTACTGTATCACTTACAATAAGAATGAAAAGGAATCACATTGGAAACTGTATGTTTAACTGTTTTAAAATAAACAAAACCGACTTCGGTTATTCTGCGTATCATATACTACCAAAAAATACTTCAGATTTAAATGAAGTTATTTGTGGAAAGGAATTCTCAAGAAATGGTACACTCTGTGGTAAATGTAAAGATGGATATTACCCTCTTGTTTATTCCTTCAATTTGACCTGTGTCGAGTGTCCTCATGGTAGATCTAATTGGTGGAAATTTGTTCTGTCTGCTTTTCTTCCACATACAATTTTCTACTTTATTGTGTTTTATTTACTACAGTCAAGCCTTTTCTATGCCTGCACTGGCACGTCCTATTACATTATATTTGAAGCAACATTCAACTCTCCTGACATTTTGAAAGTATGTTGGATCCTTACATGGAATTTGGAATCTTGATTTTTTTGTCCTTTTGATCTTGATATTTGCCTGGGAACTGATGCATTGCAGACTTTTTCCCTTGACATAGCTGTGGGGATATAGTACCCTCTTCTGCTTATGGTGTTGTCATATTATGTTTTAATAGATTTGTACGATCGCAATTTCAGACCTTTAGTGATTTTCTGGAAGCCTTTTGTCACATTTTTCGGTCTGTTTCGTAGGAATTGGGAAATCAGGACATCTGTAATCGATGCATATGCTACATTCTTTCTTATGTCAAATGTGAAATTTCTTAGTGTTTCATTTGATCTTCTCGTTTCAGTCAAAGTGTATCAGCTTTCTTCATTTAATGGTTTAAATTACACTTGGCGACTTTATTAAATGCAACAATACAACTATTCCATATTTTGGTGAGACCCACCTTCCTTATGCCATTTTAGCTATAGTGACGCTCTTAGTCTTTGTACTCACACCTGTGGTATTACTTCTATTGTATCCATTTCAATGGTTCCAAAAGCTTCTGAATATATTCCCTTTTCATTGGTACATCCTCCACACCTTCATGGACTCATTTTATGGCTGTTACAAGAATGGAACGGAACCAGGCACTCGTTGATTTGTCTCTTTATTCTATATTGTACGTATTCTGGGTTTCTTAATTGCTCTATTCACTTTAAACTCAATGTATTATATAATTGGTTCGATGTGTTTAGTATTGTTTGCTATTTTGATGATTAATATTCATCCTTTTAAGACTGATTTCAGCCACTACACTGACATCAATGCTGTCTTTATAATTCTTCTTGCTTCATGGTCTGTAACTGTGACAGGAATCGATATTGCTAGCTTCAAAAGTCACGATATGTTTTGGATTTTTTACATATTTTCTCTAACCTTTGTAATTCTCCCTCTCCTCTATATACGTATCTGTTATTATCTTGTATCGGATATTCAAGCACAGGAAGTTTGTATTTGAACTGATCCAATGAATGTGTACCTTGAGACAAGGCTATGACTGGTAGACATTGGAGTGATCTGTTTTTATTATAAAATGAAGTGATGCTTTAACAATAAAGATCGTCACAATTACTAGATAATTTCTTTTAGTCAGTACATCACATACACAGCTACACATCATAAGTCTTTAGCTAATTAGAATTAATAATTAACACTTTCTCAAAAATTTTGACAACTTGTATGTAGCAAAATGCATCTCTAAAATTTATTTATCCATGTAGATATCTCTAATTAAAGACACTACTAGCATTAATTAAAGGGATAAAGTTATTTTGTTATAATACTTTTTTTGACCATTACTATATAGTTCAGAGTTCAATAGGATTAGTATAATACCTGCTTACAACAATTTATATACTCAAACCTCTGTAGGAGGTCAATATCCTCTCAGCTTTCAAACTTCAAAAAATAAAGTATTTATTTTTTCAAACTCTTCATACTCATTTCACTTTCCTGTGAAGGAGCCTTACTGATGCTATGGACATATTTTTTTTATTGAAGAAATTTGGTGTAGTATCTTCACTACAATTTGCATGATAAGAAACTCACAATTATTATACTGAGGTATAGATAGACTAACTGACTGACAGACTTATAACAATATTAACAGACACAAAATGATACTGAGCATGCTCACTAAAAATCAATTAAACTGCAGCTGAACATAATTACACACTACATTTGGGAAATAATAACATTGCTTTTGATTAAAAAGTCACAAAATTGAATAATATGTATATCAATGATTCCATTTATTGGTTCAGCTGCTTTACCTTCAATTGGTGAGATGCAAGCAGTGACAGTTGAAGAAGAGAATATTTATGAAAGAGGATGTGAGTATTTGTCCTGACCACATCCACATAGCTATGTCTATTTTCCACCTGTACATAGCTAGGTGTAGGTGTAGGAAGTTGTTTTGGATTATGGGGGCTCTGGTACTGTGCAAAGCACAGCACTTTCTATGGGATCCAGGTGCATGCTCTCCCTGAAAATTTTGAGAATTTGTATGCTCTTAGACGAATTTTGGTATATACAATCTTGGGCAGATGTCAGTTTAAATGTCAATTTCCTCCTTTAAACATCTTTATGGGGGCGTGTATACATGAAATAATGCAATTTCAATGAAGCTTTCTCTGAAAAAGGCATCATGTGTGTTATTTTTGTGCTTATCAAGTATTATAGCTAATACTTTTGAATATAATTTTTGTAAACACTTTTAGTTTCATGAATTCATAGGATTATATCATTTCTATATTAGCTATAGCCATAAAAATTATAACGAGTCGTATAATTTGATTTATGACTAGTTGGTGCTATTACTCAGTACTTAAGGCTCTTAGCTATAGTACATATTTAAAAAGGTGACGTAGGGATGACTGCTGCAGTTGAACTGTATGCATGTTACACAATCCTAAGTCACTATGTAGATACATAACAGACTAGCTAACTGCTACTACAGGTAGCTAGCTACATGAAAGAAATATCATCCCAAAGTCACTAGCCTCATTCACCTGCACTTAGCTAGGCTTAAGAGGAACAGATGAAGTTGCTGATGAAGACTTTAAATAGACAGGCAATGAAGACTTTGGAGTAATAGATGAAGTTGCTGATGAAGACTTTAAAGAGACAGGCAATGAAGACTTTGGAGTAATAGATAAAGTTGCTGATGAATATTTGGGATGAAGATATGAAGTTGCCAATGGAGACTTTGGAGAGACTGGCAATTGAGACTTTGGAGAGATGGGTATTGGAGGAACAGTTGAAGTTGCTGATGAAGACTTTGGAGAGATGGGTGATGAATACTCTATTTCTACACTGTCATCTACGTATAATCTCTTCCCAGGAGTTTCACCAGGAGCTTTCATCCTAGGGCATAACCTCCCTCCCCCTAGAACTTTCTATACTGTCATCTTGTCATCTATGGAGTATGTAATCTCTTCCCAGGAGTTTCTGTACTATATAGGAGCTTCTGTCCTAGGCCCCCATAGAATTTTTCTACACTGTAGTAGATACATAATCTCTGTTTCTGCACTAGGAGTTTCTGTCTTTGGATCTAGTCTATTATTTTACTGTTTAAAAAATTTCACTAAACTAGCTATATAAGCAATAATTTCTGAATTGTGGTTTAGGCTAATATTTAACCAAAGCAAAAATCTTTGAGTGAAAGTGCCCACTTTTGTACAATGTAATCAAAAATAATATGTAAAATTAATTATGTACACACTTACACATTGCTAAGCTTCATGTATATTTATCTAGAACCATTTAAGGAACCTGAAGTGTCTGTAGAATATGTGGATGTTCCACTGTGAAAGAACATTGAATACAATTGTTTTACTAAAAATAGAGTTCCTCTAAGGAAATAGGGAGTGACAGTTGTGGGATGACTTTGTCAAGTCTAATACCTTTTTACCTTCTTTGTTGAAAAAAGAAAAATACAGTTGCAACAGTGTGCAGACCTTAGAAAATGGACAATATTATTTCTTTAATAGTCAAATAATGTTACTGAATAGTGTTACAAACTTTATCTAGAAAAATATAATAATTCAGTGTAAAGAAACTTAACTCATTGCGCGCGGTAGTGATCTAATCCGCGCATACCCCCCATGCGGAATAATTGCAGCATTATTTGTGTGCACGTGTGGTGTGCAAATGGCCTCGTCTTGTCAGAGAAATATCTGAGTGTTATCCTCGAAGACTCTCGATATTTATGATTTTCCAGCCTGCACAAAGGTAAAACTATACTATTAGCTAGAAATAACTAGCTGTAAAGTGAAAACAAGTAGCGCTTAGTCTAGTAAGTTAGCTAGCTTACAGATCAGCTGATTTCATACTGACAACTAGGGCTCCCAACCTAGATCCTGTTGTTATCAAGTAACTAGATAAGTAACTAGATAAATAACAGCCTTACTTGTCAACTACTAGTTTTGTAGCTTGATGATTACCTATTGTAGTCTTAGCTATATGCTTAGCATTTAGTGCTAACTACTTCTACCTTTCTATTTTATTTATGACTAGAGGCTTACCAGAGGTTAGGAAGGCTGGCCATTACTTGGACCCAGGAACTGAGAAGGTTAGCTAACTATAGTTACTAGCTTCAAAAGGTAAATAGCTTGCTATGAGTAGCAAATAATTATGATAAACATTATTACGACAAGTATAATAATCTACTTATTTAGTTCATAATAATATATTTCCAGAACCTGGGCTGTCCTTGCTAGATGAAGAATCATCACCAGGCTTAGAGTCAAAGTCCAACACTGAATCAACATCAGGACCACCAGAAATAGGAAGGAAAGGGTCCTCTTTCTATACCACTTTCATTATCACTGCTAAATACAATAATTATCATTTGCACTGCTTCATCTGCTGTATAATATTACTGGCCATTGCCATGTTATGATAAGAGCTTGTAACAGCTGCATGCAGTAATATTGTGTGTGCTTGTGCATACATAATAACAAGGTGTTAATTGGCTATAAGTTGTGGGGGCGTTAGTAAGCCAGTATAGTGGCTTGCCGCGTAGAATAAAATTATTGCGTGAGCCAATAAATTGGCTTACCGCGCGCAATGAGTTAAGTACATAGCTTAGAGCATAAATTTGGAAGAATTTCACTTGAAAAACAGCATTAGTAAAAATGTTTTCATAAGTCATCACATTAGTTACTAACCAACACAATTAATTTTAATAGATGAATTAGCTGATTGGCTATATTTTAGTCTGTTAAGAAACAAAATTTCCCAAAGTAGCTATTTTTCTAAGTAAAACTTCAAGAGTCTCTTTTTTAACAATAAAGAATGTATTGGTGTGTTTATACGTATCTACTAAAAGAATAGTGCAGAGCCTATGTTAACTCTATTAATTAATTTTGCCTTTAGAATAATACAGAATTCACTGAGTCTGCAAGCATAATAGAGGAGGAAATGCCAGTATAGATGGGTTAATAGCTACATGTATGATTATTATGCTTCTTCTATCAGATGTTGTTCTTGTTAAAGTGCATCAGGTTTTCTCATCTAGCATCTTTACACTTCTATGGCTGTTACAAGAATGGAGCTGAGTCTAGAATAAGATTGTTTGATGGTTTGCTTCTTCATTATTTCATTTCTTTTCTTCTTGTAAAATAATTATTTTGTGTTTATGCAGCATTGACTATCAAAATTTTTGTCATTGGTTAAGTGGTATATAGCTACTTTTATATTCATTATTCTCTTCATAAAAATATGTTTAGCCTTTCAAGGCTAAGTTTTAGTTATTATTTCATTAATTCTATTCTTCTTGCCTTATAGTGTGTCAGTGTTGTGTGTACATTATCACAGTCTAGTAGTCTAGTGTTGTATTTTTTTGTCCCCAGACAATGTTGAGAATATATAAGATCAATATTCCCAACTCTAAATGACACACACCACAACACTGAAAATAAATAAATAAATAATTAATAATAATAATTATTATCATAAATAAAAATAAAAATGAAAGGCTCTGTACCCAGGCCTGTTTACGACAGGAAATGATTAAGAATAAAGAGAAAGTAAATACAGTACATTACAAATGTATAGCTTTTATATTTCTACATCCATTTTTAAAGTCTCCCTCTTTTCTATCTATTTGCTATTGTAAGGAGGCCGTCCTTATCTCTGAGGTTAATGTACCGAAGTTGTCCTTGTTTCTTAGTGTACTTTATTGGAAGTTCTACTGTACAGACATAGACGAATACGCTGGTCTCATTCGAGAAATAGCTAGCTGCATCAGAATAGTGTATTCATAACAATTATGAAGAAATAGTAGGAAGTATACATTCACATTTGTCTAGCCATACACTTGTTATAATGTACCTTTTTTTTCTTAATAAAAAAGAAGTGTGCTTTTGATGGGTATTTAATTCTACTGAGTTTGATATATTTTTGCAATGTCCACTGACATTTTTCAGTTGTTTCACCAACATCCAATTATATCTCCATTCCAGACTTCTGCTCTTCTACTGTCGGCAATATAAAAGTCTAACTTCTTCATCTTAATACATTTGGATAGCATCCGACTGTATGTGCAATCAGCTCTTAGCAAAATATTCTTAAGCTTTCCTCCTTTGATGTGCACACCCTTACCTCTCTTGACTTTTCACAGTGGTATATAGAACCAATAGGTATCTACAAAAGAGCATGTAATTTATTCAGATGAACTTGAAAAAGCTGTGTACTAGGAACAGACTAGCTAGTCATAGTTGTACTGATCGTGCGGCTTTTCCTCTACCTCCATTAAAAAGTCAGTGGGCTTTATAAACAACTGCAAAGGTAGCTGCCCAACATAAGTACTATAATTGGCAAGCGAGCACACCTCACACTAATCATGTAAATATCTAAATTGAAATTAGCAATATATAATTGGTCCTAGATTCAAAACTCAATGGTTGTCCAAAGGTGAGTAGATTGTACATGTGCCCAAAGTTCAAATGATGCTGGTTCACTTTTAGTCTCAAGCCTCACTCCTCTATTAAATGCATAGTACTCTAGATCTTGGTGTGTTCTGTATACAAAAAGTTGGAGAGAATTGTTATTACTTCCATTTTGCATATTTTTGTGGTTGTTGTTTGTGGGTGTGGTAACTCACTTAAATTTTGCCCTGAAGTCACATTCAGAGCAAAATGTTTAGCAGCATGAAAGCAAATTAAAACAGCACTTAATTCCCACCCCATCCCCCTCTCCCTCTCCCCCATTGGTGTGCACACATTAAAGCCACAACACATTACCAGGGTCCACAATAGTCTCTTCATTCAGGCCCAAATTCCATAATTAATTTCTCACCACAAGCTGACCATCTGCTTCATCCTCATCAGACTTCAGCTTTTTGGGTTTTGAACCAGTGATTTGCCTCTGTCCAGTCCTTCTTGTATGCTCAATAATTACTGGTCATTAGCTGTGTAAATAAGCTTTACATAAAATTAATAGCAAGGTTATGCTGCTATGACATGAAGAAAAGTAAAAGGGAGCAGTGGCATATTTGCTTGATAGGGAAAGAAAAATGACCTGGTGCATGCTTGCCTGCCTCAGCCCTGATAATTATTTATGGCATTGCATAGAACAAAGTAGTACCACTATCAATTAGCTGCCACTTATGTCCCTTTTATGAATATACAGGGGGGTAGGAAAGGGGGGTTCAAAGGGTGCTGTAGCACCCCTAGTTTTTTTTGTTTTGTTTTGTTTTGTTTTTGTGGTTATGTGCCAATGGCATGCATTTCTTTTTTGGTAGCACCCCTTTATTCAAGTCTGTTCCAGTTGAATATGTACATATCCATTGCTTCAAGCTGCTTTAACATTTTGGAACAACATGTTTATTTTCACTATAATCTTGGGAAAGTTTTCACAATTTATTAGAGTTTGTTCTATTTGGCTTTTTATAATAATTATGCCCCCCCCTCCTCCCCCCTCCCCAACTGTTTGCAGCATCCCCTACCTCAAATCATCTGCCTACCCCCCTGGTATACTGTTTCCCACGTTTCCCACTACTTTCCTACATGTGGCAACATAATCTAGACTTGTGTGATTACCATCAAACTAGCCTCTAAACAAAATATTAGAGAACTAGGAGACGGGAAGAGATAGGTTAGGCGAATTCGTCGTGGTGGTGGTGCTAGTACTACTACTACTATTAGCAGTTGCACTACTCTCTGCCCGTACTGCACCTTCCATCTTACGAGACTCAGACTGCAGAGAACCAAAGCCGGACAAAAAAAAAAAAAAAAAAAAGGAGCGTAGCCAGCCTGGCAGTCTATGAAACACGTGGTTAAACAGCATTGCACACATTGCGCATGCTCACATCTGATGATCATGAATATAATAGATCATGGAAATGCTGTACCAGTGCCTCCAAGTATGAGCGTTGTCGAATATTTATATGTAAAAGTCAAGGTCAATAAGCAAGTAAGCAAATGTGACAAAAAATAAGTGACCTCTGACATAGAGCAGTGATTGAAATTTGTAGCTTGCATATTTGGTACATTTAGCTACTGGCCACACCAGCTATAGAGCTACAGCATTATGGTCATCATGCATGCATATGATCACATGATCCAGATAGCTAAGCCACGTATAAATCCTCAAGGCAAGCTCCTTACTGATGCTGCAAAGAAAAAGAAACATGCACTATAAAACATGCCTAGCCACATAGCTTGTTCATAATAATAATATATTACATATTACATGTGTATGCAAACTACAGCCAAAATAAGCAAAATTGTTTATTTTGGTATGCATATCTAAAGTTACTACTTGGAGGCTCTACTGTACTAGAAATGAATGTAAATGGAAATAGAAATGATGATAAATGGAAATGAACGTAAGTGGAAACGGAAGGACTTCTCGGACACCGTAAACAATCGCCCAATAGCTAACCAGCTAAGCATCTTTAATATTAGTACACAGAACTGGGATGAACTTATCAACTATTTCAAGCTCCACCTTCTTCAGTGAAAATAGGAAACTGTTGAAGCAGACATTAGAAGGACTATTTTTCTAAAATATTATAGCTACGTAGTTGACTAAAGCTACTGAATAAATCTTCAGCTGCAGTGTTGTAAATGTTCATAAAGAAGTTAACTGGCTATAATTATTGCTTCAGTTTAACTTCAGTTACTTAATTTGGGAAATTTTACTAGGTATATGTTTACTGGCTACATTGAAATTCACTGCTGACTGGAGGATTTTTGTTTTTCTTTTGCTTCTTAACCTAGTGTTTGGTGAGGTCAGAAAAAAAGAAGTCAATCTAGAAACTGGTAGTAATTGCAGTATTCAAGACCCTTCAAGTTTTCCAGTCATTTCAAGTGTGAACATATCTGTAAATGAAAAATATTCTGAAGATCAGTTCTACAATTCTAACTTTTCCTATTCTTGTTCAAGTAATGACAGCACAAGACTTTGTGTTTTCAGTGATGATGGCCTGTCTAAATGTGGTGATATACCATACGATATTCTACAGTGTAGCAGTCAAGGTAACATCTCTGTGTTGGACTGTCACTGTATCACTTACAATGAGGAATCACAGGCAGATATTGGAAGTTGTATATATAACTGTTTTAATGCAACCAAAACTGGCTTTAGTGATTCTGTGTATCATATACTACCGAAAAATACTTCAGATTCGAATGAAGTCATTTGTGGAAAGGAATTCTCCAGAAATGGTACACTCTGTGGTAAGTGTAAAGATGGATACTATCCTCTTGTTTATTCCTTCAATTTGACCTGTGTCAAGTGTCCTCACAGTAGAGCTAACTGGTGGAAATTTGTGCTGTATTCTTTTCTTCCTCTTACAATTTTCTATTTTATTGTAGTATTTTTCAAGATAAATGCTACTTCTTCACCTCTTCATGGTTTCATTTACTACAGCCAAGTCTTTTCCATGCCTGCACTGGCACGTCCCATTACATTATATTTTAAGCATCATTCAAACTGCCTGATAGTTTGGAAGTACGGTGGGTCATTATTTGGAATTTGGAATCTTGATTTCTTTCGTACTTTTGATCTTGGTATTTGTTTGGAAACTGATACATTGCAGACACTCTCCCTCGACATAGCTGTGGCAATATACCCTCTCCTGCTTATGGTGTTATCATATGTTTTGATAGATTTGTATGATCGAAATTTCAGAATTTTAGTGATTCTTTGGAAGCCATTTCTCAGAATTTTCAGTCTCTTTCGTAGGAATTGGGAAATCAGGACATCTGTAATAGATGCATATGCTACATTTTTTTTTCTGTCAAATGTAAAATTTCTTAGTGCCTCATATGATTTTCTTGTTCCAGTCAAAGTGTATCAGCTTTCTCCATTTAACAGTTTAAATTACACTTGGCGACTTTATTATGATGCAACTATTCCATATTTTGGTGAGATCCACCTTCCATATGCCATACTAGCTATAGTGACGCTGTTTGTCTTTGTACTCACACCTGTGGTATTACTTCTATTGTATCCATTTCAATGGTTCCAAAAGCTTTTGAATATATTCCCAGTTCGTTGGTACATCCTCCACACCTTCATGGACTCATTTTATGACTGTTACAAGAATGGAACCGAACCAGGCACTCGTGACTGTCGATGGTTTGTCTCTTTATTCTATATTGTACGTATTATGATATTTTTAATTGGTCCATTCACTTTAAACTCGATGTATTTTATAATGGGTTCGATGTGTTTAGTTTTATTTGCTATTTTGATGATGAATATTCGTCCTTTCAAGACTGACTTCAGCCACTACACTGACATCAATGTCATCTTTATAATCCTTCTTGCTTCATGCTATGTAACTGTGGTAGGAATCAATGATGCTAGCTTCAGAAGTCATGATAATATGATTTGGATTATTTATGTACTTGCTCTAACCTTTGGAATTCTCCCTCTCCTCTTCATATCTGTAATTATCTTGTATTGGATATTCAAGCGCAGGAAGTTTGGATTTGAACTGATTCAAAGAATGCGTGCCTTGAGACAAGGCTACGACTGGTGGACACTGGAATAGATTATCTACCTTGAAGACTGGATTATGACACTTAAAACATGTAGAACTTTGTGTGTAGAGTTAATACTTCATGGCTTAGTTATACTCTCTAATAGCTCAGAACAGCCCAATATTTTTGTTCCTATTATAATCAAGAAAGTAAACAACTCTTAGTCATATTTACCAAAACCCCCCCCCCCCCCCCCAAAAAACAATAGAACAAGGATGGTTACTTATTTTGCTTTTCAAGGTGGTGGTAAGTAGCTACAAGAGCCAACTATCAAAATATCAGAGAGCTATTAATTAATTTTAATGATGGATATTAGCGTAGTTACTTGTTTATCAAGCTATCTCTTATATCACAAGTAATAGAAAAAAATTATCCTAAATAAAAATGGGTATGTAGGGTTGCCAGTAAACATTTTCTTGCAGCCAACAAATCCCTACATTATCTGCCAAAGAGCCCCTGTACAATGGCTTAGCTATATAAAGCTAAGAAGAGGTTGTACATAAAGTAAGCTGCTATGAGGAGCTATAAGTTACTGATACCAAAGAAGCAGTTGATGTAGGGATTTGTTGGCTGCAAGAAAATGTTTACTGGCAACCCTACATACCCATTTTTATTTAGGATAAATAATAATATCATCCCAAAGTCACTGGCTACTTAAGTGCAGGTGAAGAGGCTAGTGAATTTGGGACATTTCTTTCATGTAAGCTGAGCAACCTGTAGTAGCAGTTAGCTAGTCTGTTATGTATCTACATAGTGACTTAGGATTGTGTAGCATGCATGCAGTTCAAGTACAACAGTCATGGAGGCTGTAGTATTTCAATCAACTTGCTATAAAGTTTGCTGCAGATCTTGTCTATTCCGATCCCCTCCAGGGGGGGGGGGGGGGGGGTCAAAAGTAAAGCTAGAGGAATTGAAGCCTTTAAGTTTCTCAGTCACCTCCCCTCTTTCGGCGAGAAATGAAGTTTTTGTGTATAGATCTAGCAAGCCGCAGTAGCTAGCTACATTAATAATAATAATAATAATAATTGATTAGTGTTTCTAGCCAACCAGATTGCAATTTACTACAATTCATTCTCTAATTAAACGTTACAAATTATGCAGATAAGAGTGATGATCTTTACCAGTTCAACATAATATACCTAGACAATCAGTACTGGACTACTAGCTGTTATAACAACATTGTATCATATTCACAAGAGTTCAAGAAATAAAATAAATGTTAAAGGCTAGCTGTTCTAGTGTGTATAGATAAGTATAGCCATGGTGAATGACCTTTATGTAATGAATGTTAGATTACTGTTGCTATAGCAAAATTAAGTGACAAGATAATGAACTAATTAATTGACACATAAAAGCCAAGAGGCATCATTAGCTAACTACTAATAGAGAATAATTATTGCTGTAAAAATGATTCTCACATCTTAGAATATGCCACTTTGACTAGTTATCGCTAATAAGTGCTGAATATGCTATAGACCAATCTTAGCACAACACACTTGGATAAAAACATATTGACATAGCTAACTAGCTATCACACACCTTTGCACAAACTTTCATTTTATAGCTATTAGTTCACAAAACAGATGAAGAACAGATAGGGTGAAATTATTGTGAAATAGCTCAGGTTAGACTTTGCAATTTGGATAATCTAAGGGAAGACAAGTCCAAACTAGACACAGTTAACTATAATAAATAACAACATCAAATGTATGTACGTAGCTAGCTAGCCATACTTCATTATAATTTTGTAGTATTGTATGAATTCCTCAGAATTATCGTTAATAACAAATTTGCAGGTATGATAGTTGCAGCACGTAAAAAATAATAATTAAAATGTAATATATTATTATTTTCATGCTCTTAATGTCAGAGTAGCATTACTATGTAAATGAAGTCAACAGTGAAATAATCAGTCTAAAAAAATACCTCAGTATTAGCAAAACAAGTCACATTAAGTGTCATAAGATGACAATACAACTTAATAAAATTAATAATAATTACGATTTTCATCCAAGCGTCCACAAGTTATAGCCTCTCCTTAAGGCATGAAATTTTCTGATAATTTCAAACCCAAACTTCCTGCGACTGAATATCCAGTACAAGATAATAGCAGATCCATAAATGGGAGGTAGACCTCCAAAAACTAACAAAAGTATGTAGAAAAGCAAGGTTGCATCATGGTTGTACATGTTAGCAGAATTAATGCCAACAATACTGACATACAATGAGGCAAGAAGAAGAGAGAAGATGTCATTGATGCCAGAGTAGTGACTCAAATTAGCCTTAAAAGGCTCAATAATTACAAGAAGAATGATGAATAGAACAAGTACCACTGAAATGAGGACAAAAAATAAGGACGTGAAAGTAAAACTGTACCTACACTAAGAGAGAAAATCGTATGACGAAGAAACAAGAAGAAAACCATTGACAATCACAAGTTCCTGGTTCAGTTCCATTCTTGTAACAGCCATGAAAAGCATCTATAAAGGTGTGTAGGATGTGCCAATGAGATGGGAACATATTGAGAAACTTCTGGAAACAGCTACAAGGATATAGCGTAAGTAACAGTACAGGTATAGGAGGAAATTCTGTCCCCCACTAAATTTGTCCCCCCCCCACCCCCCCCACAGTTTTTCCTAGGATAAGTTGTCCCCTAGGACAAAATATCCTAGGACAGTTTGTCCCCCCCTAGGATTTATTGTCCCCTGGGGGAAAAAAATTCCTAGGATATTCTGTCCCTTGTATTTTTGTTTTTGATACAATATGAAGGTAGCTATTATAGACTTTGTCAGTAGTTCATTGTTAATCTTCTTTGCTACACTTGTTACACATCCATTATTTATTTATTTGTTTGTTTGTTTGTTTGTTTGTTTATCTATTTATTTATTTATTTATTTTTATACGTATTTGACTAATAATAACAATAATAATTAATAATAACAGCTAGCTATAATAATAATAACAACTATAATAATAACAACTATAATAATAATAATAATAATAATAATAATAATAGTAACAACAACAGCAGCAACAACAACAACAATAATGAACAAAAGCATGCGAAGTGACCAGCACTAAACACCAAGGAACAAAAGACAAAAGCACCAGAAAACAAAACAAAACTAAGCGACAATAGTTCTAAAAAACAGGTGAATTAAATACAGGTCAATGACTATGAAATTTTTCTTTCCAAACCAGCAAGTACACATTGTACCATCTGACCTCTGCATATTATGCAATATACATGCTATACTTCACAATTGATTCTTTGTGAACAGAATATTGTGTAAGTTATATGAACAGGGTCAAGACCAAGGCAAAGTGAAGTGGCGAATGCTATGGGAAAATGACCACAATCAGAGGCACCACTCTGACACTGAACACCCAGTGGCTACCTCTAACATTCAATGAACTTCTGATGTACAATATTATTATAAGTGAGAGTATGCTTGTGATTTATATTCTAAAGACCACCAATATTAACTGTGGATGTTGTTTCTTTGTAAAGTCTGATTAAACTGTTCTGTATAGGCCATTGCACTGAGGGTGGTAAGCAGAGATCACCTTATGATTAGTTTAAATAGACTCTTATTATTAACAAACTTTCCAAAATGATAGATCTTGGACAATCATATCTAGAACAACAATAAAATAACTCCACAGATGCATCACATGCAGCAGAAGGAGCTACGTAGCTAGTCATTAGATATAACTTAACAACATATTATTATCATTCTATATAAATAGCCAGCCACAGTTTCAGCTTTCTTGTTTTTGATTGGTTTGACTACTGGCCATTTGGAAAAAGTTTGATAATTATTAGCTATTGATTGCCATTAAGGGGTAACTGAAAGGGGACCAAAAAGTCACTACCAAACTTGTACATATACTATCAGACCTCAATTTACTTGTATACCACATCTATTGTCATATTTCAGGAATCAGGTGAAATAACTTAGCATCATTACAACACTGGCAAGTGCCACACCTTTTAGAACTCTACCTGCTACATATTTCTTCATGGTTTTATCCCTTCCTAAGTGTTCTCCTATCAACAGAGAAAGTATAAAAGAGCTACAGACAGTCAAGGTACATATGTTAATCTTCTGTACTAGAATAACAACTTTCTAATGTTCTTACAACACTATAGTCTTCCCATCTAAGGTGATGCCTTCTTCACCTTGAAACGATCTGTTGCCTTCCTTGCAATATGCACCTCTGAAATAGCAATTTATAATCTGCTATTTCCTTGTAGAATTTCACAGCAGCGGCCATAGCTTCAAGGTTTTAAACGTTCTGCAAGCGGGGGACAATTCATCCTAGGGGCGGACAGAAAAACCTAGGTAAAAGTGTCCGGGGGGACATTTTTTCCGGGGGGGACAGAAAATCCTCCGACACAGGTAATAACACAAAGAAGAAAAGAATAGCAATGGCCAAAATGGCATAAGGAAGGTGAGTCTCAAAAAATGGAACAGTTGCATTGTGATAAAGCCAAAAAGTGTAGCTAAAACCATTTAAGGAATAAATTTGATAGACTTCGAAAGATCAAATGATACACTAAGTAATTTTACATTTGACAGAAGAAAGAATGTAGCATATGCATCAATTAGAGATGTCCTGATTTCCCAATTCCTACGAAAGAGACCGAAAAATTTGAGAAAAGGCTTCCACATAATCACTAAAAGTCTGAAATTTCGATCGTACAAATCTATCAAAGCATATGACAACACCATAAGCAGGAGAGGGTATATCCCCACAGCTATGTCAAGGGAGAGAGTCTGCAATGTATCAGTTCCCAGGCAAATACCAAGATCAAAAGAACGAAAGAAATCAAGATTCCAAATACCACAAAAGGATCCCAAAACTGGCAAGTATTTTGGTGTATCCTTTGCCCCCAACATGATAACACGAGAAAATTGTGGCATGGAAATGACCTGACAATAAAATACAAAACCATGGAGGCATGAAGAAGTGGCATTTATCTTGAAAAATACAACAATAAAGTAGAAAATTGTAAGTGGAAGAAAAGCAGACAGAACAAATTTCCACCAGTTAGCTCTACCATGAGGACACTTGACACAGGTCAAATTGAATGAATACTTGTGGGAAGTAGCCATCTTTACACTTACCACAGAGTGTGCCATTTCTATTAAATATATTCCCACACATAATTTCATTCATTTTAGAAGCATTTTTAGGGAGAATGTGATATACAGGATCACTAAGGTCACCTCCATTGTGTCTATAAAGGTTATATATACAATTTCCAGTTTCTGCTAGACCTTGTTCTGTGTTATATGTTAAACAGTAACAGTCCAATACAGACAGGTTACCTGCAGGGCTACAATGTACAACATCATTTGATAGAGATTTCTTGAAGCTTGTACAATTCTCATTGACACAGAAATGCCAAGAGAGATCAGAACCATTACTATTGGAACAAGACACAGAATAGTTGTTGCTGTAAAGATAATCCTCATAGAATTCTTGATTCTGACAAATAACACTAGAAGACTTTTCTGAACTCACTTTTGAATTATGTATGAATGGAATACTGCAGTTATTATCTTCAGCTGTCATTTCTCTGGCAACTTGACAGCTCACCAGTTGAAGACACACCAGATGAAACAGAAAAAAGCATGCATTTATCTTAGAACATGTCATTTTGACTTAAGATAAGCACTGAATCAGCTATAGACTTATAAAGGCAATCTTAAAAGAAATAACATAACATAATTGATGAATTGTTGACATGATCATAGTATTCAATATTATCATAACTTATCATAAACTTTCAAGTTGACTTCTTTCAATTTCATTAACAAATACATGTACTAACATTTTGAGGAATTGATTAGAAAGATAATGTAGGTACGTATGTTCACAGGTTGATGAAATCTCATGTTTTAACTGATTTGACAACTTTAAGAGAGACAAGTCCTGGACATATTTACATGGCACAGTTTTATTCTACAATGTTTATTTTGAATGAACATCAAAAATATCCCCTTTTCTAGCTGGTTGACAGGTACACAATAACAGCATGGGTGGTTTGATAAATCACTGTAATACGTACTAGTGTAAATTGTACACAGTCCATGAAAATCTAGGATATTTTCAGTATCCTTGTCTAATAAGCTCTAACTATGCACCATTAAAAAGCTCTTAAATGCTGCAATTTAGTGTCAAATTAAAGATTAAACTGCAAGAGAGTTATTCTTGTTCAAAAAATTAATATTCAGACAACGAAAAGTTAATGACACACTATTAAGAATCATGTGACAGTTCATCTTCATTCCAATGTCCATCAGTTGTAACCTTGCCTTATGGCATGTAATCTTTTGATCAGTTCTAGCCAAAAATTCCAGTGACTGAATATCCAGTACAAGACAATGACAGATATATACAGAATAGGGAAACAAATAAAAATTATAAAAAAGGTATAGAATAGTAAGACTACATTGTGTTTATGGATGCCAGCTACATCAATACCCACAACACTGACATACCACGAGGTAAGAAGAAGGAAAAAAATTGCATTAATGCCAGTGTAATGACTCAAGTTAGCCTTGAAAGGCTCTACAATTACAAGGAGAATGATAAATAGAACAAGTACCACTGAAATAATGACGAAAAATAATGACGTGAAAGTAAAACCGCCAACAACAAAGATAATGAATCGCATGATGAAGAATAAAGATGCAAACCATCTACAATCACGAGATCCTGGTTCAGTTCCATTCTTGTAACAGCCATGAAAAGCATCCATGAAGGTGTGTAGGATGTGCCATCGAATTGGGAACATATTTAGAATATTCTGGAAACAGCTACAAGGATAGAGTATAAGCAAAAGTACAGGAAATAACACAAAGAAGAAAAGAATAGCAATGGCCAAGATGGCATAAGGAAAGTGGTGTTCTCCAAAATATGAAACAGTAGCATCATAGTAAAGCCGAAAAGTGGGGTTAAAACCCTTTGATGAAGAAAGCTGATAGACTTTAACAGGAACAAGGAGATTAAATGATACACTAAGAAATTTCACATTCGATAGAAAAAAGAATGTAGCATATGCATCGATTACAGATGTCCTGATTTCCCAGTTCTTATGAAAAAGTCTGAAAATTTTGAGAAATGGCTTCCAGAGAATTACTAAAAGTCTGAAATTTCGATCGTACAAATCTATTAAAACATATGACAACACCATAAGTAGGAGAGGGTATATCCCCACAGCTATGTCGAGGGAGAGAGTCTGTAATGTATCAGTTCCCAGGCAAATGCCATGATCAAAAGTACGAAAGAAATCAAGATTCCAAATTCCATACAATGATTCAAAGTACCTCAAAGCTGGCTGGTATTGTGGTGTATATGTAGCTCCTAACATGATAACAAGAGCAATTTGTGGCATGGAAATTATCTGACAATAAAAGACGAATCCATGGAGGTGTGAGGATGTGATACTTATCTTGAAAAATACAACAATAAAGTAGAAAATTGTAAGTGGAAGAAAAGCAGACAACACAAATTTCCACCAGTTTGCCCTACCATTGGGACACTTGACACAGGTCAAATTAAAGGAATATACTTGTGGGAAGTAGCCATCTTTACACTTACCACAGAGTGTGCCATTTCTATTAAATATATTCCCACACATAACTTCATTCATTTTAGAAGCATTTGTAGGGAGAATATTGTACACAAGATCACCTTCATTGTGTTTGTTACAGTTATTTATGCAATTTCCAGTTTCTACTAAATCTTGTTCTGCATTATACGTCACACAGTAACAGTCCAATACAGACAGGTTACCTGCAGGGCTACAGTGAACAACATCATGTGGTAGAGATTTCTTGATGCTTGTGCAGTTCTCATTGATGCAGAAATGCCATGAAAGTTCAGAACCATTACTAATGGAACAGGACACAGAATAGGAAAGATGGTCCTCATAGAATTCTTGATTCTGACGAATAATACTTGAAGACTTTTCTGAACTCACTTTTGAATTATGAAAAAATGATATGCTGCAGTTATTATCTTCAGCTGTCATTTCTCTGGCAACTTTACAGTTCACCAGTTGAAGACATACCAGATGAAACAGAAAAAAGCATGCATATATTATCCTAGAACACGCCATTTTGACTTATAATAAGAAGCTATATAGACTTATGTAACATCAATCTTAAATGAAACAACATAGCTGACTTGTTGACATAATCATAGTATCCAATATTATCATAACATCTCATAAACTTTCAAATTAGAAATTTTTGAGAGAGTGATTAGTATGTACACAGTTCGGTGAGATCTCATGATTTGACTGATTTGACAACTTTGATAATCTAAAGGGAGACAAGTCCAAAAAGTATTGAATGAACATCAAAAATATCCCTGGTTGACAGGCACACAGATAAAAACATGGGTGGTTTGACAAATCACTGTAATACTAGTGTAAATTGTATACAGTTCATATAGCATAGAAAATCCAAGATATAAAATATTATTCAAGTGACATTTTCTTGTCAAATAAAGCCCTCTAAACTAACCCTACAAAAATGCTGCAATTACGTAATAGTGTCAAAATAAAAATTCAAGTGCAAGAGAGTTAGCTATTCCAGAGGCGGTTGAAGCTTTTTAGTTTTGGGGGAGCTAAGGGTGAGGTTATAGGGATTGCCCAAATATGCTAGCATAATTTTGAGAATAATTTCAGGAGGAAGTAGGTGGAGATACCATATACACGAGTTTCCATTCTGGTCTAAATCTATTCTATTGATACAACCTTCTGCAGCTGCAGAACGTGTTTTATCACTCCTTGCTAACTCATTTAAAGCAGGGTGGTAGGAAGATGATTTGAGGTAGGGGTGCTGTATAATTCATAGTTGGGGGAAGGAGGGAGGGGGGAATTATATAAAGCTATAAATTATCATCAATAGCCAACAAACAACAAAAAATCCCTCTAATATTATTATGAAAACTTTCCAACTTTCCAATGTAATTAACTCTTAGTGTAAACAAACATGTTGTTCCAACATGTTAAACAGCTTGAAGCAATGGATATGTTGTACACAAGTCAACTGGAACAGACTTAAATAAAGGGGTACTGTCAAAAAAAATAATATATGCCATTGGCACAGCCACAAAAAAAACTAGGGGTGCTGTAGCATCCTTTGAACCCCCTTTCCTACCCCCCTGTAAAGAACTGAAAACTCAATTGTTACAATATAACTCTAATGTTCACATGATAATTTATAGCATATGATAAGAGATAAGACCAGTATAATAAAGAATAATAATAAAAATTTTAAGAATAATAGGTGGAAACTGTAGGCAAATTTTGTTGGCATAGGAGAATAGAATAATAGGCAAAAAAATTTAGCATAATTGGGCACCGAGGTCAAGGTGTAAATCTTGTTCTGCATTATACGTCACACAGTAACAGTCCAATACAGACAGGTTACCTGCAGGGCTACAGTGAACAACATCATGTGGTAGAGATTTCTTGATGCTTGTGCAGTTCTCATTGATGCAGAAATGCCATGAAAGTTCAGAACCATTACTAATGGAACAGGACACAGAATAGGAAAGATGGTCCTCATAGAATTCTTGATTCTGACGAATAATACTTGAAGACTTTTCTGAACTCACTTTTGAATTATGAAAAAATGACATGTTGCAGTTATTATCTTCCGCTGTCATCTCTCTGGTAACTTGACAGCTCACCAGTTGAAGACACACCAGATGAAACAGAAAAAAACATGCATTCATCTTTAAGCACGCCATTTTATATCAAGAAGAGTAGTCTATAAACTTAGAGGTTTACATAATGATGTGTAATGAACGACCATTAGCAATTCATAACTAACCTTTATTCCATAGAAAACACACACTCCCAAACTGATATATTTAGATTCAATCAATAACATTTCTAAGAACTGTTGAGGAGAATTGTATAGACAGATCACAGGTTTTTAATAACAGAGGTGTGGCAGGATTCATATAACATATTAATCACTACTAGCATGGTGTAATTACTAACGTTTTATGCCTTTTGATCTTGATTTTTGACAAAGATATAGAGTAAAGTATTATGCACTAAGTAACAGCACCAAATCTAGTCATAAATTAAAATAGTACAACCCCCCTAATTATACAGAATTTCCTAACATCTTCTAATTATAAAGAATCCCCTAATTATAGAGACACCCTTATTATTATAGTACAATCCCCCTAATTATGGAGAATCCACTATAGCACCAACCTCAATATTATAGAGAACCTTCTAATTATAGAGAACCCCTAATTATAGAGAACCCCCTAATTATAGAGAACTCTCTAATTATAGAGAAAACCCCCTAATTATAGAGAACCCCCTAATAATATAGAGAACCCTAGAGAACCCCTAATAATATAGAGAACCCCTAATAATATAGAGAACCCCCTAATTATAGAGAACCCCCTAGTTATAGAGAACCCCCCCGAATTATAGAGAACCCCCCGAATTATAGAGAACCCCCTATCTAGAATTAATAGTGCTTAATTAAAATCAATTCATATGAAATAGTGCTGTTATAACAACTTCAATATAAATATTAAAGAAGACACTGTATGTTATTTTTTACTTATCAACTTTACTTTCATTTCCATTGAACCTTTTGTAAACAAGTTAGTTTGTCAAACTCAGAATTACTACCCCTAAAATGAAGGTTCTAAGTTTCCTGAATTGGATTCTATCCTGAATTGTGATTTGAGTGGGGGGGAGAAAACATACTAGTGTGGTAGAAATCATGCCCATTTTTTTTTATATGTACAAATGTTATTATTCATGACTGATCACAGCTTATAAAGATATTATGATGAAGCTAACTATGCTATGTGGATAGTATAATTATAGCTATAAACTAGCTATACCCATGATGTAGAGATATCTATTGCATGACCAGTGAAGTAGTAATAATCAAAATTTGCTTTATAGCTGGCTTGTGTCAGACTATGACCTCTAAGTACTCCAAGTGGTTGAAATATATGATGGTGAGCCTAATATGTACTTACTGATGCTGAAAGAAGAAGTGGAGATCTCACCAAACTCTGGGCTAGAGCAAACTGTCCAATAGCTGAAAAAGTTGTCCATTAATAGTAATTGACAACTGGGGATCAGGTTTACTGTTTATAGTAGGGAGGTTGTCTTTATCTCAGATATTCAAATTTACACTAAGATAAGGTGAAACCTCTGAATAAAGGACACACTAGGATCATGTATACTGTGCCTCTTGTAAGTACGGAGGATGTCCTTGTCTCAGAGTATAATGTATACCTTTATCAGAGGTTCTAGCTACTGTACTGCTATAATAGCTTAATAAATATTATAGTGTACCAAGGCTAATCAACTAGCTACTTGAGTCAACTGCAGTTAAGGTTATTATTGCAGTTGAAATGTTAGACACCTCTGCTACAGTAGCACCCTAAAACGATAACTCTTACAGGATAACTGGCACCTTAGGAAGCTGGCCAACTACATAAATTTATAATTCGTTTAAATGGAATGCTCCGCCCCCGCACCCAGGGGCGCGGGCGGTGCCGCGATCACGAGATTGAAACAGCACAAACTTGTAGTTTGTATATTTGATACATTTAGCTACTGCCCACACCAGATAGAGCTATATACAGCATTTTTCTAACCTGCATCATCATAATATGGTCATCATGCATGCATGTGATCACTTGATCCTTGATAGCTAAGCCATGTGCTAAATCCTCAACTCCTTGCTGATTGCTGCAAAGAAACGTACCCATGAAAGAAACAACAGGGCTAGCCATGTAACTTGTTCATAATAAATATATTAATTACATGTGTATGCAAAAATTGTATATTTTGGTATGCATATCTAAAGTTACTACTTGGAGGCTCTGTAGATGGTTGTAACCAGGCAGCCAGTTCAAGGTCTAGCAGGTCACCAAAAACACACCACCCCAGGGTCTTAATGGTGACTAGGCTTTACAAAGTAGGAGAAATCAGCTCCTAGCAGACTCTTGCTGGTTTGTTGCAGGACTTTCAGCTCTTTTTCCATGTAACATAACTAGCTACACTAGCTACATACATAGCATTATTGGAGAATCCAGATTATATCATTCGATCATGTTTGTACATGGAGAAAGAGCCAGACCTTCTCACACTTCAGGGTCCATGTAGCTATTGCACCACTCCCCCACCTTTATTTAGTATCTAGCTAGCTAATAGCAAACATCAAAGAACAACATCAGAGTGCTACAAGATCACAACCCATTGTTCATGCCAGATGGTTTAAGGTTGATGCTCTGGTGCTAAGAATTGAAAATTACTCTTTGGGTGTACATCACTGGCACATCTAGCTAAGCCATAACTCAAGTTATAGTAAACAACAACACAACATAATATACAACACAACAATTATTATAATTAACACAACATCATAATAAGCACAATACATCATAATAATAACAATATCATAATAATAAACTACAAAACATTAAGCACAACACAATAATAATAACAACACAACACAACATGACAATAAGTACAATGCACCATAATAATAAACACAAACGACACAACATAGTCATAATAAGCAACAACATAATCATAATAAAAACAGCACAACGTAATGATGAAAACATTGTCTTGTAGATCCAAACAGAACTGCTATTCCAAAGGAACCAACCATAACAGACATTGATATTTACAAAAAAAAAAAAAAAAAAAAAAATCGGCAGAAGAATAACGTCATAGAACGTGCTACTTAACTGACACACCTCCCATTATACTAAGTAGTCTCCTGACTTACGTACATTGTTCCATCAAACCCTTTACCTATCTAAATCCTGCTAGCTATACGTGCGACAACGCTCCATTACATTTATCTTCGGGGGAAAAAATCAATAATGGAATGCATAGATTCCCGCAGAGCTGTTATGGAAGAGATCGAGTCCTGTCTACACAAATCGACAGAACTGGGGTCAAAGAAAGTGATTGTAGCAAAACTCATGGAAAATCTGACAGATATTATTAGCTATGAATTGATGTATATTTAAAGCACAGGCGTCTACACCAGAAAGATATGTGTAAAAGTGAAGACAATACTACTACGTACAGTGGAACATCTGAATTAGGATCAGGGCTACTGTTCCTCATAGAGAGGCCATCCTTACCTTAGAGGATGAAGATTGTATATCCATTTTTAGTTCTCTAGGTTGTTCTTATTTCAAAAAAGTCTTTTATCAGTGGTTCTATTTTACTGCTAGTTTAAATTATGTATATATAGTTACGGTGTACCAAGGTAATTGACAAGGGATTATTGTATTGTGGACTGTGCAAACACATTTGATATCTCTCTACGTATACAATGTTTTCAGGTTGCAAAAAATAAAATAATGTATAATACAAAAAACCTTTATTTTAAGAGTTTACACTGCAGAAACGTATAATGATAAATGAAAAAAATAGTCCTTTTTCTAAGGTTCTATGGAGTTATTGCAAAAAGGTAGCTAATCAGTGATAACATGATATCAATGCATATTTTTCTGATCAGTTCAAATGTGAACTTCCAGTGACTGAATATCCAGTATAATTATTATGATAATAGCTGTTGGATTCTGATTCTTTTCTTTCATGTTCATAATGATAATATTAATTATTACATTTTGATTTGTGACATCATTCACATTATTACGTATTATTGTTACAAAATTTCATTCATATTAATTGGAGTTCAAAAAGTAAAATTTCTTGCCAGGGTGGCTTTTTGTACAGTTTGATCGAATAGCTTTGTAATCAGTGAATCTGCAAAGAAAGGCTCAATTAACAATAGCAGAAAACTATAGAAAAGGTATAGAAAAACAAATCTAAAAAATTCATACCTATAACACTGACTTAGCACAAGGCAAAAGAATGAAAGTACAAGAGGTAGTGACTCAAGTTAGCCTTGAAAGGCTCAACAATTATATACAAAGAGAATAATGACAATACCTTTAAACTGATGACAAAATACATTGAAGAAATGGTATGAGAATACGTAGGAGAGAATCATGAAGAAGCAAACCATTAGCAATTCCATATTTTGTAACAGCTCCAAAAACATTTATGCAGGAGGGCTAGAACTAGCTGAGGAAGCTAGACAAATAGCTGGAAAGGGTGAATTTAAGGGCAACAATGGTTGGTTGGATAAGTGGAAGAAACGGTACAGCTAACAGCAAGTAATTCAAAGTGTGTGAAAAGTCTGGGGATGTTTCAAGGGAGACATTGGACTCTTAGAAGGAGAGATTTTAGTGGGATATAAGAAGGAAGAGGTCTGGAACTTGAATGAAACTGGCAAGTATTACCTTACTGGAGATTTAGTAAAAGGTAAACGACATAAGGGTGGGAAGAAAAGTAAGAGATGACATTTATCATGACTGATGGCACGAAAAATTTAATCTGGAAATCTGCAAATCCACGATGCTTCAAAAATTCTTGTTAACCTGTTGAGTATCATAGCCAACCAAAGGTGTGGATTACAGAATATATACTGATTAAGTTGAATCCATTACTTATAATTTGTGAGAGTCAGTAAGTGCTGTTATTGATGGATAACGCAGGATGTCATCTTGAAGATGTATATATAGGGAGTTAAAGATTGTTTGCTTTCCTGCCAACATAGCCTCAACCACTAAATTTAGGCAACATTCAAATTTTCAAGGTATGCTACTCTCAGTTTTTATTATGATAGTGCTAGTAGCTGTGTAATAATGCATCTGATGAGGTGAAATCTATCAATATTAATTGGCAGCAATTTGATGGATAGCTCTTGTCTGGGCTAAGAAACCATTTCCAAGGTCTTCAGGAAAGTTGGTATTCTTTGTGATGAATGTGGTTATTGGTGGTATTGAAGAGAAAACACTGAGGCAGATCCAGTTCTGGATGATGATGAGTGTATGGCGTTACAGAGTCTTATTAATGAGAGCATGACTTCAGAGGTGATGATGACTTTCCTGATTAGGAAACCAATTCTTTTGCACAGCTTGGCCATCCTTCAACACCTGAAGAAAATGGTGAAGAAGAAGAAGAAGAGCCCGTATACATTACATTCATTTACTGAAGCCATGAAGTCCATGGAGGATGTTAAACTTATCCTCAAAAAATAGGGGATGTAGCAATTATCAATAGACAGTATATATACGTACACAATGTCATAATAATAATACTAATTTTATGAATTTGGCAATTAAATAAGCAAAACTCTGTAGTTAGTTCTAATGACCATAATGTTATAGAAGCTTTTTCTGAAAGGACAACCTCTTTACAATGGATAAGAACCGGGTCCCAGGTTCCACTGTATAATTAGCTATTTTTAGTAACCTTCACATTCTAGTCAGATAAATATTATACTCATTTTGTCTAAAGTTTTGATTTTTAATAATAATTATAAAGGTTATAGTAGAACACATGTACAGAAGAGCTTGTACAATAGTTCAACTGCTTGTCTTTGTTGCTTTTGCATACCTTTAACTTTTGGAAAAAAATAATTATTTTTCTTATTGTTTCTTTGTTTGTTAATGGTAATTAAATACAAAAGCTGTTTTCATTCTTGATAACTATAGGAGTAAAATATTTACTAGCTAAATATGATGTGAGGTGCTGAACCACAAAAGTACAGTTGAGTCTACTTGCTATAATTCTACACACAAAGTTCTATATACCATAATCCAGTCTTCAAAGTAATCTATTCCAATGTCCACCAGTCATAACCTTGTCTCAAGGCACGCATTCTTCGGACCAGTTCAAATCCAAACTTCCTGTGTTTGAATATCCAATACAGGACAATAGCTAATGCATAGGTAAGAGGGAGGACTAGAAATGCTAGAGTGAGTAGGTAAAAAATCCACGTCATGTCATGGTTTATAACACTAGCAATATCGATTCCTGTTACGATCACATACCACGAAGCAAGGAGTAGTATAAAGATGACATTGATGTCTGTATAATGGCTCAAATCACTTTTGAAAGGACGGATGTTAATCATCAAAATAGCGAACAACACTAAAAGCATCGAACCGATTATATAATTCATCGCATTTAAAGTGAATAGAGCAATTAAGAAACCCAGAATACGTACAATATAGAATAAAGAGACAAACCATCGACAGTCACGAGTGCCTGCTTCGGTTCCATTCTTGTAACAGCCATAAAATGAGTCCATGAAGGTGTGGAGGATGTACCAACGAACTGGGAATAGATTCAGAAGCTTTTGGAGCCATCGAAATGGATACAATAGAAGTAATACCACAGGTGTGAGTACAAAGACAAACAACGTCACTATAGCTAGGATAGCATAAGGAAGGTGGGTCTCACCAAAATATGGAATAGTTGCATCATAAAATAGCCGCCAACTATGGTGAAAACCTTTCGATGAAGAAAGCTGAAATACTCTAATTGGAACAAGAAGATCAAATGATACACTAAGAAATTTTACATTTGACAAAAGGAAGAATGTAGCAAATGCATCGATTACAGATGTCCTGATTTCCCAATTCCTACGAAACAGACTGAAAATTTTGAGAAATGGCTTCCATAGAATCACTAAAAGTCGGAAATTTCGATCATACAAATCTATTAAAACATATGACAATACCATAAGCAGGAGAGGGTATATCCCCACAGCTATGTCGAGGGAGAGAGTCTGTAATGTATCAGTTCCCAGGCAAATACCATGATCAAAAGTACGAAAAAAATCAAGATTCCAAATTCCATATAATGATCCAATGCACTTCACAAACTTCAAATAATTTGAACGATACCTAAAACTTATAATGGCAAGACGTGCCGAAGCAGGTATAGAAATAGCTTGACTGTAGTAAATGAAACCATGGAGTTGTGATGAAGTTACATTTAGCTTAAAAAGTACAACAATAAAATAGAAAATTGTAAGTGGAAGAAAAGCAGAAAACACGAATTTCCACCAGTTAGCTCTACCATGA
This sequence comes from Diacarnus erythraeanus, assembly GCA_964016965.1. Taxonomy (NCBI): domain Eukaryota; kingdom Metazoa; phylum Porifera; class Demospongiae; order Poecilosclerida; family Podospongiidae; genus Diacarnus; species Diacarnus erythraeanus. Next base: position 7,381,726 of record OZ024674.1, on the reverse strand, counting down.
GGACACTTGACACAGGTCAAATTGAAGGAATAAGCAAGAGGGTAATATCCATCTTTACACTTACCACAGAGTGTACCATTTCTGGAGAATTCCTTCTGGCAAGTAACTTTGTTGGAATCTAAAGTATTTTTTGGTAACATATGATACACAGAATCACTGAAGTCAGTTTTGTTTATATTAAAACAGTTATATATACAACTTCCAATTTCTGCCTGTGACTCTTTATCATTTTCATTATAAGTGATACAGTAACAGTCTAAAACAGAGATGTTACCTTGACTGCTACACTGTAGAATATCGTATGGTATATCACCACATTTAGACAGACCATCATCACTGAAAACACATAGTCTTGTGCTGCCATTACTTGAACAAGAATATGAAAAGTTAGAATAGTGTAGCTGATCTTTCTGACTTATGACAGATGTGTTTATGCTGGAAATGACTGGAAATTCTTCAATGCTACAATTATCTTCCATTTCAATTTCATCCTGTATGATTTCACAGAACACCAGGTTTAAAAACAAAGAAGAACACATATAAATAGTGAACACCTTCAGGTTGGCCATAATCCTGTATTTGAATACAGCTAGCTAACAACACATCTATTTAAAATACAGACACATAATAATATTCACCTATACAATGTATAATCTTCCATTAGCAAACAATTCAGGGGAAACGTAGACAATCAAGTTAGTTAAGTAAACTGAAGTTAAAGTTAATAAAATTCCCACAACTACGTAAATGTAATAGTTATTAAATTCATTAATAATAATAATACATTGTAGCATATTCTATTCCGATTCATACTAAGTCCCAAATTCTTTCTAAACACCAGCATAGTGTTCACTAGAACCCGAGGTTTGTCAGACAAAATTAATAACATTGTCCTAAAACTTCAGGACAGTCCCCTTATTAACAAACTTTGTCTCCAGGTCTCCAAAGGAGAACTGATTTGTCTCCAAGCTTCTGACTACTCTTACTGAACTATTATAATATTGTGGTTTTATGTTTATCATGCTGAAAAATCAGCTGGTCTATGTTAATTAGGATCTCAGAGTTTAGTGTGCAGTGGAACATTGACATCAAATCCATGTTAATGAAAGATTTCAATGATAACTAATAATTTATCTGTACTGCACATGTTACTTTGTATACTGCATGTATAATAATTATTATTATACTGAATGAACTGATGTACCAGTATACTATATGTGTACAGTACTTATGTACTAGTATACTAGATGTGTACTAGTATACTAGCTGAGTGCAATATAGTGTACTAGATGTGTACAATCTAGCTGGTGTATTAGTATATTAGAGGTGTACATTATTAGTATACTAAGGTGTACAATATAATGTACTACTAGTATACTAGATGTGTACAGTACTAGTGTACTGTAGTATACTAGATGCATGAAATAATGTACTATGTAGTATACTAAGGTGTACAATATAATGTACTAGTATACTTGAGGTGTACAGTACTGATGGACTAGAATACTAGATGAATGCAGTGTTGGTGTAGTAGCATACGTAGCATTTTGTGCTCGTTTATGACTGATGAGCATGGCTGAGGTTCTATTAAGAAAGATTCTACTGAGCTAGATATAATATTATTATACTGACAAGAGGCCTAGCTTAAGACAAGAAAGTTTGATTCCTTTATGACAACTGCTTACAGTGCTGCTATGAGATGACTATTTTTTTGCTGAAGAATTGCTCACAAAATATATTTCCAAAGCTGTTAAACCTAACTAAAGATGACATTACATTGATTGTTGTTAATGGGTGTGGTTAGGGGCATAGCTTGTGTGTCATTTTTGCAAAAGTTGGCACCTTATAGCAGATGTTTCTATTAGTCAACCCTTTCACTTATTAATTAACCCTTTCACTTAATAATTAACCCTTTCACTCAATATTTAACCCTTTCACTCAATATTAATATACACTTTCAACTCCAATTTAATACGACACCACTAGAACTAAGAGAAGAGTTGCTTTAGATCTAACATTCTTTGTTAAGTATGTGCACTTAAATGAACTACAGAAATGATATTATGTCTATTGATAGCTATAGGAACATGACATCATTAAGATGAAGTAACAATTACATACATGATCAGTCTCTATCTAATGCCACACAAAGAAAGTTGGGTATGAGGTGGTGTGCTGAGTCACTAGAGAGTAAAACTTAGTCAACTTGCATCACAAATTATAAGTACTAACTCTACTACACACCAAGTTCTACAAGTTTAAGTGTCATAATCCAGTCCTGAAAGTAATCTATTCCAATGTCCACCAGTAGCCTTGCCTCAAGGCATGGATTCTTCTGATCAGTTCAAATCCAAATTTTCTGTGCTTGAATATCCAATACAAGATAATAACAGATATATAGAGGAGAGGGAGAATTACAACAATAGAAATCAGGGCCTGAAAAATCCAATTCATATCAGGATTCTTTACTTTAGTTATATCGAGTCCTGTCACTGTTACAGTCCATGAAGCAAAAAGCAATATAAAGATGGCATTAATTTCAGTGTAATGGCTGAAGTCTGTCTTGAAAGGACGAATATTCATTATCAAAACAGCAAATGATATTAAACACATCAAACAGATTACATGAAACATTGCATTTAAAGTGAATACAGCAATTAAGAATAACAGAATACGTACAATATAGAACAAAGAGACAAACCATCGACAGTCACGAGTGCCTGGTTCCGTTCCATTCTTGTAACAGCCATAAAATGAGTCCATGAAGGTGTGGAGGATGTACCAACGAAATGGGAATAAATTCAGAAGCTTTTGGAACCATTGAAATGGATACAATAGAAGTATAACACCACAGGTATGAGTACAAAGACAAACAGTATCACTATAGCTAGTATGACATAAGGAAGGTGGGTCTCACTAAAATATGGAATAGTTGCATTAAAATAAAGTTGCCAAGTGTAGTTAAGGTCTTTAGATGAGGAAAGCTGATACACTTTAACTGGAGCAAGAAGATCTAATGATACACTAAGAAATTTCACATTTGACAGAAGATAGAATGTAGCATATGCATCAATTACAGATGTCCTGATTTCCCAATTCCTACAAAACAGACCAAAAATTATTTGAAATGGCTTCCAAAGAATCACTAAAATTCTGAAGTTACGATCATACAAATCTATCAAAACATATAACAACACCATAAGCAAGAGAGGGTATATCCCCACAGCTATGTCCAGGGAGAGAGTCTGCAATGTATTAGTTCCCAGGCATATGCCAAGATCAAAAGGACGAAAGAAATCAAGATTCCAAATTCCATACAATGATCCAACATACTTTGTGGCTGTCAAATATTTAGGGTAATGCCTCAAACCTATAATGGTAAGACGTGCCATTGCAGGTGTAGAAATGCCTTGACTATAGTAAATGAAACCATGGAGGTGTGAAGAAGTGATATTAATCTTGAAAAATACAACAATAAAGTAGAAAACTGTAAGTGGAATAAAAGCAGACAGTACAAATTTCCACCAGTTAGCTTTACCATGAGGACACTTCACACAGGTCAAATTGAAGGAATAAACAAGAGGGTAATATCCATCTTTACATTTACCACACAGTGTACCGTTTCGGAAAAATTCCTTTCCACAAATAGCTTCATTTGAATCTGAAGTATTTTTTGGTAGTGTATGATATACAGGATCACTGAAACCAGTTTTGTTTGTATTTAAACAGTTATACATACAACTTCCAATTTCTGCTTGTGATTTCTCATTGTAAGTGATACAGTAACAGTCCAACACAGAGATGTTACCTTGACTGCTACACTGTAGAATATCATGTGGCATATCACCACATTTAGACAGACCATCATCACTGAAGATACAAAGTCTTGTGCTGCCATTACTTGAACAAGAATATGAATTGTGGAGCTGATTTTCAGATAATTTCCAACTTATGATGTGTTCATACTTGAGATGACTGAAAAACTTGAAAGGTCTTGAATGCTACAATTATTACCAGTTTCCTGCTGAATTTCATCATGTACGACCTCACATAATACTAGATTAAGTAGTGAAAGAAATAAGAATACAATAATTCTTCAGTCAGCCATATGCACAGGAACTGCCAAAAATGCAGCAAACCATTAAATATACGTACATACACACTCAGCTATATTGTTTCTAGCCAGCTACAAATTTATTATAATATTGTAAAATGAAAGTAAACAGGTAATTTTCTGCTTTGAAATAAAAATCTAGTCAAGTTTACATATCGATATTTTACAAAGAAAGTCTCTTTTCAACCTAGACACAGCTGCAATGACCAGTTCCTGTATTTTACACTATTAATATGCACATATTCCATTGTGACAAGTGAAGAGAAAGAAAGTGAGATAGCCTCTTGTAAATTAATGCCAAGCATGTGATATAAATGAGAGGTTTAGCTACCTGTATAGAGAGGTTTCCTCATTTCAGAGGTTTAGAATCACTGTGTATTCTCATTTCAGCAAGTTGGAATAGAAGGGTTGCTTTGTATGTATAAAGATGTGTCTTCATTTTAAGGAGTTAGAATGAATAATTTTCACTGCATACAAAGTTGTTCATTATTTCAGGGGATTAGCTAGAATAGTGTAGTTTCACTGTATGTATTTAGGTGTTCTTGGGTTGTAACTAACACACTGAGATGCATTAGAGAAAACATATATTTGCTTATACATACATGATAGCTAAAGGGTTAAATACATTATATCAAGTGAAGGGCTAGGAGAATGATTAATAGATAAACCAGACTTCTAATCTATGAACAAGAATAATAATTGTAGTATGTTCTGAAAGCATTATGTTCATCATCAGTATAATGCTACACTAATCAACATGCAACACATAAAAAAAGCCCTAAAGTTATGTCTCTCACCTAGCCCTTTGCAGAGAAACTTGAGATAAAGAGTGACCATTAAAGAGAATTTGGTCTTCTCGAACAAGCCTACCATCCCTTGAAGCTTCACTGTTTGGACAAAGTAAACTGATGACTATTGGACTAAACTAAAGCATAATGGAGGTATCTCTTTATGAACAGGTGTTCCAGGTGTTAATGTATCAATTATTTTCATAACTATTTTCACTGTTTTTCTGATAGCAAATCTGATAAATCCAGACTCTAATGGATTAGCTAAAATACCTATGTATGTAGTATCTAATTATTGAAATGAACAAGTGAAAGAAATGAACATAGAATAATAATTCTCATCCAGTCAGCCATATGCATATGAACTTCAAAAATAGCTGCAGTTATAAACTTCCTTTTGTAAATAACTCTATTTACAGACTAATTTATTATTTTGAAGCAAGAGAATTTTGACCTTTTAATTTTCTTTGTTTTCATAACCAACGGTCTACTATTTTGTCCTTGAAAGTATCACATTAGTAGACTATGAAAACACAATTATCTTTTTAGTTTCAAGTCTTTATAGTCTAAAACAGAAGCAGATAGCTATGGTCTTTATTGGACTTCTGGCTCTTCCAGTGGTTGTAGAATTCAGACCATACATCTATTTTATCAGCATAGAAGCTGGATATTGTGTTTATTACTACTTCACTCAAAAACATTAGCCAAAATTAAGTTGTGTTTGTTGGGCATTACCACCTGCTGCTGCTAAGGTTTTGCTGCCACAATAATAATTATCCACCATTACCCTTCCTAGCATATTAACATGAATAGGTAGAGACTGGAGTGACACAGTTCTGAATGTAAAAGTGGAATAGAGCTGTGAGAATCGAGCCTTATAGCTCTAACATGTTGGTGGTTCAGAACTGGCATGACCATACTAGGTAAAAACAAAGGTGTTACAATAGTGTATTTGTACAAGCAAAGCTAGGGCATTACAATACTTGTAGCTGTGTACATGTGATGCAAATGTGAATAAATTATAATGTTTAGGTTGTCCCAGCCAATATTATACACAAGCATGTACAAAATCATAGGCGAAGGAACCATGGGGGCAGTGGGGGCAGGTGCCCCCATTCTAAAATCAATGACATAACAAATAACATGGCCATACAATAGGCAGTGCTAAGACCTGGTCCACTCTTGTATTTAATTAACAAGCCAGCTGTACATTCTTATTATCTGATAATCGTTCAAGTTTGAAACACTAAATTAGTTCTGCTCTATTTTAATCACCACTGCCACCAGTGAACACCTGTTTTCAGTTTTATGACAAGTTGAAACGTATCCCTGTTCCACTATGTCCAAAACAATATCATGTTATTACATACACAAATTAAAAATAAACTCCCAGACACCTTTATATCATCAAACTCTCATAGACAAAATTTTCTATTTTTATGTAACATGATAGTAGGAGTGTGATTATCAGAGAGTGTGATACTCTTGACCTCAGATCTAGTTGACCTGCGTCCATACTCAAAATCATCTTCCTCTGCCCATGAAAATGGTTCCCACACAGTTCTTCAGGCAGCCATGAGGCTGTTGTCAGGGTTGGTTATTATCATTAATTTTCCTACAATAAAAACCAATATAATAATTATGTTATGTGTGAAAGTGACTTCTTTTATCAAAGCTGGGGTAGGTGTGCCCTGTGCTACTATTTGTTATAAGAACAATAATTACATAGCTATGGTTAACTGAACTTGTTAACTCATATTAGCTTACATTGATTATACACATTGATTAGTACACATTGATTATACACATTGATTACACACTTATTATGTACATTGATTACACACATTGATTACATCATCACTTATCATGTTCTAGAATATTCTTATATAGCCACATGTATCAAAAAGTATAGACTTTGTTATAACACTATTGTAATTTTAATGATATTCATCACATTCTTGTAATCATTAACCACAATCTAGCTAGCTAGCACAGCTACGTATATAGCTCTCTTGGATTCTAAATATCTGAAGAAAGAAAAATCGAACAGCTCTGATTATTTTATAGCTAAAACTATCAGCTATGCAGCAGACAGATGGATTTTTGTCGGCAAAAAATTATTAATTTTTTTGAAATAATTTTATATTATAGCTAGCTATTCTGAACAGGTAAATAGAAAATAATTATTAGTTACGTAACTATGTTAATATCATCATTTATAGCTCACTGAAATAGTCACAAATTTCTCTTGAACTGCATGCAGTAATTTGGAACTCAATGAGTTACAGAATCTGTGGTATCAAAGGAGTAGCTTCTCAGGAGTCAATCTGATATCTCTATAGACTATAATTCATGACTGAGATAGATAGAACTCGATAAATGCTATATCTTCTGAATGTGATGTATATAGCTGTCTTTATGAAGAGTAATTTTTTTTACAACTTCAACAATTTTAACAGCAGCTTAGTATAGCTACCACCTTATAAATATTATTATATTATAGTTGTTTTCTCTTGATAACTATAGGAGCATGGAATCATTAAGATGCAGCATCAAAATATCCCAGATCCAGTTAATTTCACTGTCACTTTAATTTCGCTATTTTGAGGTAGCAAAAATAAAAAAACTTCAATAATTATACATACAAATTCAAAAGCATTACCTAATTGAAATCCCTCCCCCTCAGTGAAAATAATAATGAATTGCTTTATAATACAAGATTTTATGAGATCAGTGAAAATAAAGTGTCTTGAAAATAACCAAATCTACACAGTAATAAGTTTATATCACAAAGGATTTGAAGTGATGTGCTGAGCCTCTAGAGAATACAAATTAAGTCAACTTCATTATGAATAATTATAATACGTAGCTAACTCTGCACACTAAGTTCTATGTGTTTAAGTAAGTCCTCAAAGTAGCTAATCTATTCAAATGTCCACCAGTCGTAGCCTTGCCTCATGCCTCGCATTCTTTGGATAAGTTTAAATCCAAATTTCCTGTGCTTAAATATCCAATACAAGATAATAACCGATATATAGAGGAGAGGGAGAATTGCAACAATAGAAATCATGGCATGAAAAATCCAATTCATATCACGCTTTCTGACATTAACAATATTGATTCCTGTCAGAGTTACATAAAACAAAGCAAGGAGAATTATAAAGACGACATTAATGTCCATGTAATGGGTCAAGTCAGCCTTGAAAGGACGAATAGTGATCATCAAAATAGCAAATAACACTAAAAGCATTGAACCGATTATACAATAAATCGCATTTGAAGTGAATACAGCAATCAAGAAACACAGAATACGTACAATATAGAATAAAGAGACAAACCATCGACAGTCACGAGTGCCTGCTTCGGTTCCATTCTTGTAACAGCCATAAAATGAGTCCATGAAAGTGTGGAGGATGTACCAACGAAATGGGAATATATTAAGAAGCTTTTGGAACCATTGAAATGGATACAATAGAAGTAACATCACAGGTGTAAGTACAAAGACAAAGAGCGTCACTATAGCTAGGACGACATAAGGAAGGTGGGTCTCACCAAAATATGGAATAGTTGCATCATAATAAAGTCGCCAAGTGTAGTTAAAGTCTTTCAATGAGGAAAGCTGAAATACTCTAACTGGAGCGAGCAGACAAAATGAGGCACTAAGAAATTTTACATTTGACAGAAGAAAGAATGTAGCAAATGCATCAATTACAGATGTCCTGATTTCCCAATTTCTACGAAAAAGACCAAAGAATGTGAGGAATGGCTTCCAGAGAATCACTAAAATTCTGAAATTTCGATCGTACAAATCTATTAAAACATATGACAACACCATAAGCAGGAGAGGGTATATCCCCACTGCTATTTCAAGGGAGAGAGTCTGCAATGTATCGGTTCCCAGGCAAATACCATGATCAAAAGTACGAAAGAAATCGAGATTCCAAATTCCATACAATGATACAACATATTTTGAGGCTGTCAGGTAATTTGGGCGATGCCTCACACTTAGGATAATGTTACGTACCACTGCAGGCATAGAAATGCCTTGACTGTAGTAAATAAAACCATGGAGGGGTGAGGAAGTGATATTTATCTTTAAAAATACAACAATAAAGTAGAAAATAGTAAGTGGAAGAAATGCATACAGCACAAATTTCCACCAGTTAGCTCTACTGTGAGGACACTTGATACAGGTCAAATTGAAGGAATAAGCAAGAGGATAGTATCCATCTTTACACTTACCACAGAGTGTACCATTTCGGAAAAATTCCTTTCCACAAATAACTTCATTCGAATCTGAAGCATTTTTAGGAAGTATATGATACACAGAATCACTAAAGCCAGTTTTTTTTGTATTGAAACAGTTATATATACAACTTCCAATTTCTGCCTGTGATTCCTCATTGTAAGTGATACAGTGACAGTCCAACACAGAGATGTTACCTTGACTGCTACACTGTAGAATATCGTATGGTATATCACCACATTTAGACAGACCATCATCACTGAAAACACAAAGTCTTGTGCTGTCATTGGTTGAACAAGAATAGGAAAAGTTAGAATTGTAGAGCTGATCTTCAGAATATTTCATGACAGATGTGTTCCCATTTGAAATGACTTGAAAACTTGGGAATTCTTCAATGCTACAATTATCTTCCATTTCAATTTCAATTTCATCCTGTATGACCTCACAGAACACCATGTTTAGAAACAAAGAACACATATAAATGGTGAACACCTTCAGGTTAGCCATATTCCATACAGCTAGCAACACTTCTATAATTATTTTAGCATTTAATATACAGACAATTTTCGTCTATATAATAATAATCTTCCCTTAGCTGGACAACTTGGGGAAAAGTAGACAATCAAGTTAGTAGTAAACTGAAGTAAAATTCCCACTACTAAAAATAATGAAATATTATTAAATTCATTACTACATTAATAATAATTAATAATGCTGATAATAACAATTAAATACATTGTAGCATAGCTATCTATTCTTATACAAAGTCCCAAATTCTTTCTAAATAATATTATTGTACCTTACTTCACTTGAACCCAAAAAGATGGAGGTTTGTCAAACAATTAATGACAAAATGCAAACTTTCTCCAAACTTTAGGAAAGTCCCCTTACTGACAGCTTTGTCTCAAAGTCTCCAAAGGGAAGTTGATTTGTCTCCAAAAGCTTCTGTCTAGACTCTTACTGAACACATAATTTCATGTTTCACAGGTTGAAAAATCAGCTGGTTTAGCTATGTTAATTAGAGTCACAGAGTGTTCAGTGAACATTTATATTGAAAGTACATGTTAATGATAATTGATCTGTACTGTACATGTTACTGTAATAATAATATACTGAGGCCTGTGCATAGTAGTCATAGTATACAGTACTAGTACTAGTATACTAGAAGAGCACAGTACTGATGTACTACAGTGTACTACAGTATACTAGATGTTTACAATACTGGTATACAGTGTTGCCAGGTTGTTATCTAAAAAAATCCACAGAGTAAACAAGGACCTGCATGATGATTGTGGTTGAAGATTCATATCCCCACTTTTGCCCCCAGATATACAGCTGAAAGACTCACAAATACTTTGGTTAGCTACTATTACTTGCATTGAGTAATGCTAATCAACTAGATAGAAGGATACTATTTAGAAAGAAAATTTGGACAAAATCAGAAAAATCCACAGAACTCTACTTTTGGCCTTGATCCACCCACCAGACAATTGAAAATGTAGTTGTCCTTCTCCTTGGGAGATAGGTATATTTTAGTGCTTTGTTTTGTGCCTCAACACCATTATTCGTGTTAATTGCACTATGATATGTGCCATCCCAGAAACATCTTGCCCAACGCTAAAGATATAATAATATTATACAAAAGCTGTAAAGTTGCTGCTATTAGAATATAATTGAATGACTCTTCCACATGTATGGAGCTACATGTATGTATAATGCTTTTCCTAAATTATTACATAATACTAATAACATGTTCAAAATAGTGCATGATCATGCTAGCACAACATACATCTGACATAATTTCTACTCACACCTAACACATTAAACAGAAGTACCAACAATGCATGATTTTGACTCAACACGACTTACTCTTGATGTTGGAAGCCAAGTAGTATTTAACCACTCTCTTAACTTTTCATTCTCTTTCCATAGCAGAGAATCCTTGAGCTTTTCCACTGCTCTCTGATAATGGTGATCACGAGATAAGCTATCATAAACACCAGCTGGAGGAGCACTTGCACAGTTATGAAGAAGAGTAAGATCATTTTGAGCAAGTTTATGATGATGATCTTTCACCCATCTTTCCCATGCCTGTTCACGATGAAAGTCACACATATATATATTGTGGTGGAAGGAAATGATACTGTTATGGCTTGTATCTCTGCTTCAGAAAGGTCAGTCATAAAAAAGTTGGGTTGCCACTAGGGGTTCCAGGACTTGAGAACATCTATTGCTTCCTGTATTTTCTCTGATGTTTCACCCTGGATAATGAAATCTGCAACAACTATGTACCCAACATTTGTCTTGACACAAAGGAAAAAAAGAGGCAATTCATACTTCGTTGTTTTATATGTGGCATCCAATAAAGACATGATATTTCCATATTTAACAAGCAAATCATGTTGCCATTTCTCCTGATGTATGTAAAGAAGAGTATTGGAATGGCAGCTGTACTGTATTTTCCTGTTCATAATCACCTATACATTCTTCCTTATATGGTCTGAAAAAGAAGCTTGCTTGAGAGTTCAACTTCTTCCATGCTTCTATCTTCATGTAAGCATTTCCTTGATCCAAGCTTGATAGTTGTAGTTTCATTTTGGCAATGTAGACATGATTGCTGATATCTTTATCGATGGGGTTGTAGGATCTGTCATTTGGGTTAATAATGTCATCTGTATTAAGATGTTTTACATACACCCTGAGTGATCGTTTAACTTCATTTGTTTCAGTAACCCCCTCAGCAACAAGTTCATGAATCCTTTGAATCAATACTGGGTGGATTCTTTGAGCCAAAGACATTGGACCTTTTGTGGAATGTACATCGTGGTGGGCTTCTTCGGATGGAAGGCACACATAATACTTTGAAATAGTCTTGATATCAGTTCTGCTATCTTGAGCTAGCTGTAGGTCATGTAGTGAGGTTTTCTTGAGACATCGTATCTGATTTTTGCTCATATCAGAAGTTGGAACAATTTTGTAATCAGGATAAAGAATAAATTCTTGTATAGTAATATGGGCAGGACAACCTTTTTTCTGGGTATTTTGTAAACATACACGACCACCTCTGAGCTGCTTCATACGACTCTTACACTTATAATCCTGCCCAAACTGACAGTCAAAAAACGGCACTTCACCCATGGAGAATAGTATATTGTTAAATTCAAACACCTTCTGTCCGATTTTATGCGACCATAATATCCTTGACTTGGGCTTTAGAGTCTGTATGACACATTATTATGGTAGATAACAAAAAGAGGTTATAATAATTATATTGTCATTATGTGAGTCTGGTGTGGAAACAAATTACATGGTGGTGATAGAAAAAAAAAAACAAATAGATCACTTAAATTGCTCCAGAAACTGCCTTGACATGCATGCCTATCTCCATTTGGAGCCCCCTACTGCATGCACGTCTAGTTATACATATCACACTATTTTATTGGGATTTATTACCTTTGGAACGTTCTCCTTATCTGCTGCAAAGGGGGGTTTTTTACGATAAGATGTTCTAATGCCAAATGTAATCACAGTATCTCGCTTGTGCATGTCAAGAGTTATACTTAAATCATCCACAACTCCTTCATAGTATAAACCACCAGAAATGGGACTCAAGCCATGAGCCCATTTAAGAGATCTGGCACTACTACTAGCTTCCATCCTAATCAAGGTCTGGCTCTATAACTATGCTCTAGCTAGTTTGTGGCGCGCTCTAGGCAGCTGCACCCCGCACACGCAGCCATAATTTTGCCCCAGTACGCAATGACATGAATCTATGTGAATTTAGTCAATCCCGTTTTCGTGTTCACATCCTAGCCAAGCGACGTAACGTAACACAACACGACGGGAAGGGAAGTTCTTACGTCGAGATGTGAACCAGCCTTTAATGAAAGATAGAAAGAAAGAAAGTTTGTGGTATAGCACCATGATATGTATGACATCATTAAGATGAAGTAATAATTCAAGATCAGTCTCTATCTGATGGTATACAAAAAAAAGTTGAATATGAGGTGATTTCTGAGCCACTAGAGAGTACTACTAAGGCAACTTGTATTATAAATTATAAGTATTAACTCTACACACAAAGTTCTATATAGCTACATATTAAAGTAGTCCTCTAAGTAATTAGCTAATCTATTCCAATGTCCACCAGTCATAGCCTTGTCTCAAGGCATGGATTCTTCTGATCAGTTCAAATCCAAACTTTCTGTGCTTGAATATCTGATACAAGATAATAACAGATATATAGAGGAGAGGGAGAATTACAACAATAGAAGTCAGGGCCTGAAAAATCCAATTCATATCAGGATTCTTTACTTTAGTTATATCGAGTCCTGTCACTGTTACAGTCCATGAAGCAAAAAGCAATGTAAAGATGGCATTGATTTCGGTGTAATGGCTGAAGTCTGTCTTGAAAGGACGAACATTTAGAATCAAAACAGCAAATAATACTAAACACATCAAACCCATTATATAATACATTGAGTTGAAAGTGAATAGACCAATTAAAAATATCATAATACGTACAATATAGAATAAAGAGGCAAACCATCGACAGTCATGAGTGCCTGGTTCGATTCCATTCTTGTAACAGCCATAAAACGAGTCCATGAAGGTGTGGAGGATGTACCAACGAAATGGGAATATATTCAGAAGCTTTTGGAACCATCGAAATGGATACAATAGAAGTAATACCACAGGTGTGAGTACAAAGATAAACAGTGTCACTATAGCTAGGATAGCATAGGGAAGGTGGATCTCACCAAAATATGGAATAGTTGCATCAAAATAAAGTCGCCAAGTGTAGTTAAAGTCTTTTGATGAGGAAAGCTGATATACTCTAACTGGAAGGAGAAGATCTGATGATACACTAAGAAATTTCACATTCGACAGAAGAAAGAATGTAGCATATGCATCAATTAAAGATGTCCTGATTTCCCAATTCCTACGAAACAGACTGAAAATCATTTGAAATGGCTTCCATAGAATCACTAAAAGTCTGAAATTTCGATCATACAAATCTATTAAAACATATGACAACACCATAAGCAAGAGAGGGTATATCCCCACAGCTATGTCCAGGGAGAGAGTCTGCAATGTATCAGTTCCCAGACAAATACCAAGATCAAAAGGACGAAAAAAATCTAGATTCCATATCCCATACAATGATCCAACATATTTTGTGGCTAACAGATACTTTGGGTAATGTCTCAAACCTATAATGGTAAAACGTGCCAGTGCAGGCATAGAAATGGCTTGACTGTAGTAAATGAAAGCATGGAGGTGTGAGGATGTGGCATTTATCTTGAAAAATACAACAATAAAGTAGAATATTGTAAGTGGAAGAAATGCAGAAAGCACAAATTTCCACCAGTTAGCTCTATTGCGAGGACACTTGACACAGGTCATATTGAAGGAATAAACAAGAGGGTAATATCCATCTTTACACTTACCACAGAGTGTACCGTTTCTGAAAAATTCCTTTCCACAAATAGCTTCATTCGAATCTGAGGTATTTTTTGGTAGTGTATGATACACAGGATCACTGAAGTTACTTCTTCTTTTATTGTCACAGTTATACATACAGCTTCCAATTTCTGCTTGTGACTCCTTTTCACTCTCACTGTAAGTGATACAGTAACAGTCCAAAACAGAGATGCTGCCTTGACTGCTACACTGTAGAATATTGTATGGTATATCACCACATTTATACAGATCATCATCACTGAAAACACAAAGTCTTGTGTTGTCATTGCTTGAACAAGAATATGAAAAGGTAGAATTGTGGAGCTGATATTCTGAATATTTCTGACTTTTGGCAGATGTGTTCATGCTAGAAATAACTTGAATACTTGTAAGATCTTGAATGCTGCAATTATTACCAGTTTCCAAATGGATTTCATCCTTCCTGACCTCACAAAATACTAATGAAAGAAATAAGAATGCAGCAATAATTTTCCAGTCAGCCATATGCATATGAACATCCAAAAATTCAGTTAACTATTAGATAATATTCTATAAAATTAATTATATTCTAGCTAGTTACAAATAATAGTGTAAAGTTGAAAGTAAACAGTTAACTAAAGTTTACATAATATCTTTTTATGACTTAAAATTGCATAGAATTATATAGTTTATAAATATTTCTTTTCAGCTTTAATTTTTCAAAGAAAAGTCTCAAGAGTATATTATACTTAGGCACAGCTGCAATATCTATCCTGTTATGCTATGTGACAGGTGAAGAGAAAGATAGCTTCTTGCAAATATGTAAATGCTAAGTTTCGCATTTCATTCATGTTAATAATGGTTTCCCTTTATAGAAAGGTATCGTCCTTTCAGGAGTTTAGAGTAAAGTATTCTTATTTCAACAAGTTGGAACGAAGGGGTTACATTGTAGATATGTACATGTGTCTTCATTTCAAGGAGTTGGAATAGATGATTTCTACTGCATTCTCTCTCTCCCTCTGTGTGTGCATGTGTGTGTGCTCTCCCTCCCTCTGTACAACACCCTGGACTCAAAAACAAGACTGTAGTCAGCTTTAGCCAGCTATCACTAGACTAGTGATAGCTGCCAAGGGTCACCAGGAGGAAGCACTTACTATAATTATAACTCTTAAAAGAACTGACCCCTCCACCCCCCACACACATGCACACACACATGATGTCATCACCCCCCACACACTTCTACATCAATTTATGCACATAGAGTGGGTTCAAGGTGTGAGTTCTCTGTTTGGCGCATTGCCACTTGGAATGTAAGGATCATAATTGGATGTAGATGGGTCTAGTGAGACTTCGAGACAGGGATATGATGTAGCTAGAGATGGCTGATGAGAGGAAGATTGATCAAGTAGTGAATGAACTATAGGTATCATGTGGTAGTGGTGTGTGTGTGTGTGTGTGTGTGTGTGTGTGTGTGTGTGTGTGTGTGTGTGTATGTGTGTGATATTGCACAAGACAGATACATGTGTGGAAGCATTGTATCTCTGGTGAAGGACCAAATAAGATGGCCACTCAGACAGGATCACATCCAGCGCATGTGGTGGGAAGAGCTTCCATCGGTAGGGGGACCTCACACAACACAGCCACTTTTGTATTTGCTCTAGGCATTCTTGTCCAGTGCACTGTGTACTCAAGGACTCCGATATCATCTACCATTATGGGCAGTTACAAGATTACAAGGTTATTAAAACATTGTAACAGAAGATATAATACTCAAATTTAATCTTCTTATTAAAAAATAATGATTCTTTAAAATAATGTACCTTAAGGCTGGTTGTATTAGCAGGTTCTAATTTTAGTGATTTGAGGCCAGGAAGGATTTAGCGGGTTCTAATTTTAGCGATTTTGATAATAGTAGTGATAATAATAGTATACATACATTTACACATAAACTAGTTCAGTATAAAGGGTCTTCATCTGAAATACGTAACCACACTCCCATCTAAAAGCCCTGTCACTCCTGCTTTCTTCCAGCTTCTTGCAGTTATTCTCCTTTTTTCAGTGTTGAAAAAGTTGTACATACTGACAAGTCACTGTTTATTGCTTTAGCTGTAGCTAGCTAAAACAATAAACAACATTCTAGATCACCTCCTGTCCAATGGCCAACAAGATATTTTATTCAGATTTGTATAATATGAAACGGCTTACTTATTTCAATTCTTCATTGTGCTAGGTAGTCTTATCTATTCAACTACATTTATTGCTTTTTTGTGTATCTTACTGGATCTACAAAAGCAAGAAAACTTTTTGTGCGATTTCCATCCACAGAATAAGGTATCAACCAAATTATGGATATGAGGAGTTGTCAGAATCATGCGAGGAGAGATTGGTGGGTAGGATTGAGAGTCGACCCAGAGAGAACCTGACTAACTTTAGCTCACATGAAAGTTAATTTCTTTGTGTGTTTGTTTATACAGTGAGAGAGATTCTTTGAATATTAATTTTATGTTGTAGTATCATTTTTGTAGTCATGTCATAATAACGTATTGTGTGTACTTTAATGTCTAACAGTAATTTTAGTCTTTAATGACAACAAGTATGTACGTAAATACCATTAGTAAAATTAACTTTAGCTCTAGCAAACTATTAATAACTTGTAAAGAGCCTACTTATTCCTAAAATTATTAACAAATTTGTCTCTTGGTTGGCAACATTCTTTTAATGCTATTGATAATATGTCTGAAGTGGAGTTATCTGCACCTTAAGCAAGTAGGTGGTATAGTTTATCTTTCAGATTCACAATCATTAAATTTTTTCTTAATGCCATGGTTACGTATGTACCAGTTTCCTGGTGATCAAGAATAAGTTTTAGGCACCAACTCTCTTAATTCGATTAACAGCGAATGTTTGGAGCTTTCTTTGTGTCAAGTAACTACGTAAGTGTATTTCATAATCAGGGAGTGCGGTAGCACTTTCTATGTAGGACAAAAGATCATAAAATTGTTCCAGAAATGTTTCCTCTGTGTTTGTTCCTAACAAACTCCTTTGCAATGTCTATTATTAATTAAAAGTGGTGGGACCATAGCCTCTTGGCCAATGCCCTTCATACAACCTTTTCTTGAAGGAAGGAGCTTCTACTAGAGCAAGAGTTAGCATGTGATAAAAATTATAGAAGTATTTTTTCTGTCAAAGTAGCTATGTCACAATCTGTAGGGTAAGCTTCCTTTATGAATTTTAAATATAGAATGGGTGAGGTTTTGCAAAAGTGATGTAATTAACAATCAGTCATAATCTATTTCCTACATAGAGAGTGTTATTGTCCTTATCTCTATAGATAAAGATGAGTGTGAAATTGGGGCTCATGACTGTACACAAAATATATAACAATAGATTTTTCTGTTGGATACCAGATTGATAGTGATATATAACAGGAAATAATATTATAAACTGTCCATTCCTACTAGATGTGGTGATGTATACAGTTTAGATGCACAACACTAGAGGTACACAGGATTATTTGATTTCAAATGATCCCCTAGAAACAGTCAATTAATGAGCTGAAACCAGTGAACCCACACAAGTGGCAATTCTTAAGACACATGTCCCTCATTAGTGATGGAATATGGGAAGCATGGGGGAGGAATAGCTTAAAGACTTAAGTTGTGTGTATCTGAATAGAGTTTTTATATTATATAGATTAATAATATGTACATATCAACTAGTTAGGTGTGTGTTTTGTCTGTGCAATCAGTCCATTTGTTGTGTTAGAAACCTGTATGAGTTGAGTGTTGCTACATTGCTGATGAACAAACTGGTAACATACAGCCTCAAATCACAGAACTATCAGTGAATTCAACAACAAAAGGAAATCTTACACTGAGCAGTTAGAGCTGTATTTTTGCTGTGGTTTGCTGTAATCACTTTTGGTAAAGGGTCAAATAGTTTAAAGTTCCATCTTACAATAGTCACCAAAAGAGCTATATATCTTAAGAGTAGGGGACTAACTCCTTCACCTGCGGAATGTTATTTATTTAATTATTGGTTAGGTTTCAAAGTATAAAACAATACTTCCTCAACCCTAATTAACTTTAAGAGTTCCTGCAAACATTTTGTGGTGTTATTTTCTCACCACCACCTATTTCATTTTCCAATCAGCCACCCATATGACTTCTAGAATTGCTATAACTAAAGAATAGTTCATGGTTGCCAAATAAAGACTGAATGGCTAAAAAAACAACAAAAAAAACAAAAAAAAACACCCAACTCTCTCTAAATTATTGTGCTCAAAATTAATGATAGACTAAGATACAAACCACATTACAAACCATATGTATGCAATCACAAAACCAATCAGTCTGCTACTCACTAATTACAAAGCAATTTAAGTCAGTTGATATTCGTATGTAGTACAAGTCAACTTGCATCACAAATTATAAGTACAAACTCTACTACACACCAAGTTCTACAAGTTTAAGTGTCATAATCCAGTCCTGAAAGTAATCTATTCCAATGCCCACCAGTCGTAGCCTTGCCTCAAGGCATGGATTCTTCTGATCAGTTCAAATCCAAACTTTCTGTGCTTGAATATCCAATATAAGATAATAACAGATATATAGAGGAGAGGGAGAATTACAACAATAGAAATCAGGGCCTGAAAAATCCAATTCATATCAGGATTCTTGACTTTAGTTATATTGAGTCCTGTCACTGTTACAGTCCATGAAGCAAAAAGCAATATAAAGATGGCATTAATTTCAGTGTAATGGCTGAAGTCTGTCTTGAAAGGACGAACATTTAGCATCAAAACAGCAAATAATACTAAACACATCGAGCTGATTACATGAAATATTGCGTTTAATGTGAATACAGCAATTAAGAATATCAGAATACGTACAATATAGAATAAAGAGGCGAACCATCGACAGTCACGAGTGCCTGGCTCAGTTCCATTCTTGTAACAGCCATAAAATGAGTCCATGAAAGTGTGGAGGATGTACCAACGAAATGGGAATATATTCAGAAGCTTTTGGAACCATCTAAATGGATACAATAGAAGTAACACCACAGGTGTGAGTACTAAGACAAAGAGTGTCACTATAGCTAGGATGGCATAGGGAAGGTGGGTCTCTCCAAAATATGGAATAGTTGCATCAAAATAAAGTCGCCAATTATAGTTAAAGTCTTTCGATGAAGAAAGCTGATACACTTTAACTGGAGCAAGAAGATCTAATGATACATTCAGAAATTTCACGTTCGACAGAAGAAAGAATGTAGCATATGCGTCAATTAGAGATGTCCTGATTTCCCAATTCCTACGAAACAGACTAAAAATTATTTGAAATGGTTTCCATAGAATTACTAAAAGTCTGAAATTTCTATCATACAAATCTACTAAAACATACACCAACATCATAAGCAGTAGAGGGTATATCCCTACAGCTATGTCAAGGGAGAGAGTCTGCAATGTATCAGTTCCCAGACAAATGCCAAGATCAAAAAACCGAAAGAAATCGAGATTCCAAATTCCATACAAAGATCCAACATACTTTGAGGCTGTCAAATATTTAGGGTAATGCCTCAAACCTATAATGGTAAAACGTGCCAGTGCAGGTGTAGAAATGACTTGACTATAGTAAATGAAACCATGGAGGTGTGAGCAAGTGATATTAATCTTGAAAAATACAACAATGAAGTAGAAAATAGTAAGTGGAAGAAATGCATACAGTACAAATTTCCACCAGTTAGCTCTACCATGAGGACACTTCACACAGGTCAAATTGAAGGAATAAGCAAGAGGATAGTATCCATCTTTACACTTACCACAGAGTGTACCATTTCGGAAAAATTCCTTTCCACAAATAACTTCATTCGAATCTGAAGCATTTTTCGGTAGTATATGATACACAGGATCACTGAATTCACTTCTTCTTTTATTGTCACAGTTATATATACAACTTCCAATTTCTGCCTGTGACTCACTGTAAGTGATACAGTGACAGTCTAAAACAGAGATGTTACCTTGACTGCTACACCTGAGAATATCATGTGGTATATCACCACATTTAGACAGACCATCATCACTGAAGATACAAATTCTTGTGCTGTCATTGCTTGAACAAGAATATGAAAAGGTAGAATTGTGGAGCTGATATTCTGAATATTTCTGACTTATGGCAGATGTGTTCATGCTGGAAATAACTTGAATACTTGTAAGATCTTGAATGCTGCAATTATTACCAGTTTCCAAATGGATTTCATCCTTCCTGACCTCACAAAACACTAATGAAAGAAATAAGAATGCAGCAATAATTTTCCAGTCAGCCATATGCATATGAACATCCAAAAATTCAGTTAAACTATTAGATACATACCCTCATATTCTATATTAATTATATTCTAGCTATAGTTACAAATAATAGTGTAAAGTTGAAAGTAAACAGTTAACTTAAGTTTACATATCTTTTTATGACTTAAAATTGCATAGAATTATATAGTTTATAAATATTTCTTTTCAGCTTTAATTTTTCAAAGAAAAGTCTCAAGAGTATATTATACTTAGGCACAGCTGCAATATCTATCCTGTTATGCTATGTAACAGGTGAAGAGAAAGAAAGTGAGATAGCTTCTTGCAAATATGTAAATACTAAGTTTCGCATTTCATTCATGTTAATAATGGTTTCCCTTTATAGAAAGGTATCTTCCTTTCAGGAGTTTAGAGTAAAGTATTCTTATTTCAACAAGTTAGAATGAAGGGGCTACATTGTAGATATGTACATGTGTCTTCATTTCAAGGAGTTGGAATAGATGATTTCTACTGCATTCTCTCTCTCCCTCTGTGTGTGCATGTGTGTGTGCTCTCCCTCCCTCTGTACAACACCCTGGACTCAAAAACAAGACTGTAGTCAGCTTTAGCCAGCTATCACTAGACTAGTGATAGCTGCCAAGGGTCACCAGGAGGAAGCACTTACTATAATTATAACTCTTAAAAGAACTGACCCCTCCACCCCCCACACACATGCACACACACATGATGCCATCACCCCCCACACACTTCTACATCAATTTATGCACATAGAGTGGGTTCAAGGTGTGGGTTCTCTGTTTGGCGCATTGCCACTTGGAATGTAAGGATCATAATTGGATGTAGATGGGTCTAGTGAGACTTCGAGACAGGGATATGATGTAGCTAAAGATGGCTGATGAGAGGAAGATTGATCAAGTAGTGAATGAACTATAGGTATCATGTGGTAGTGGTGTGTGTGTGTGTGTGTGTGTGTGTGTGTGTGTGTGTGTGTGTGTGTGTGTGTGTGTGTGTACAATACAATACACAATATAGAATAAAGAGGCGAACCATCGACAGTCACGAGTACCTGGCTCAGTTCCATTCTTGTAACAGCCATAAAACGAGTCCATGAAGGTGTGGAGGATGTACCAACGAAAAGGGAATATATTCAGAAGCTTTTGAAACCATCTAAATGGATAAAATAGAAGTAACACCACAGGTGTGAGTACTAAGACAAAGAGTGTCACTATAGCTAGGATGGCATAGGGAAGGTGGGTCTCTCCAAAATATGGAATAGTTGCATCAAAATAAAGTCTTTTGATGAAGAAAGCTGATACACTTTGTAGAATAATTAGTTATTCACACATTGTTTGATTTTTGCAAGTAAGCAATTTGTCATTACCACAGTGCATTCAGCTTAACCACATTACATTGTCACCTTATAATTTGCCACATCATCAGGCCTTGATTTCTATATACAGTATGATTGTTTGAGTCTCAATAATAGATTATATTGCTTTTTAAACTATAAGACTTGCCGCGTGCAAAGCACTAAGAAAAAGAACCGAGAACAATACACACTTTAACTGGAGCAAGAAGATCTAATGATACATTCAGAAATTTCACGTTCGACAGAAGAAAGAATGTAGCATATGCGTCAATTAGAGATGTCCTGATTTCCCAATTCCTATGAAACAGACTAAAAATTATTTGAAATGGCTTCCATAGAATTACTAAAAGTCTGAAATTTCTATCATACAAATCTACTAAAACATACACCAACATCATAAGCAGTAGAGGGTATATCCCTACAGCTATGTCAAGGGAGAGAGTCTGCAATGTATCAGTTCCCAGACAAATGCCAAGATCAAAAAACCGAAAGAAATCGAGATTCCAAATTCCATACAAAGATCCAACATACTTTGAGGCTGTCAAATATTTAGGGTAATGCCTCAAACCTATAATGGTAAAACGTGCCAGTGCAGGTGTAGAAATGACTTGACTATAGTAAATGAAACCATGGAGGTGTGAGCAAGTGATATTAATCTTGAAAAATACAACAATGAAGTAGAAAATAGTAAGTGGAAGAAATACATACAGTACAAATTTCCACCAGTTAGCTCTACCATGAGGACACTTCACACAGGTCAAATTGAAGGAATAAGCAAGAGGATAGTATCCATCTTTACACTTACCACAGAGTGTACCATTTCGGAAAAATTCCTTTCCACAAATAACTTCATTTGAATCTGAAGCATTTTTCGGTAGTATATGATACACAGGATCACTGAATTCACTTCTTCTTTTATTGTCACAGTTATATATACAACTTCCAATTTCTGCCTGTGACTCACTGTAAGTGATACAGTGACAGTCTAAAACAGATGTTACCTTGACTGCTACACCTGAGAATATCATGTGGTATATCACCACATTTAGACAGACCATCATCACTGAAGATACAAATTCTTGTGCTGTCATTACTTGAACAAGAATATGAAAAGTTAGAATTGTAGAGCTGATCTTCAGAAAATTTCCAACTTATGGCAGATGTGTTCTGTGGTATCATATTATTATTGTGACTAGTCCATAATTTAAGTATTATGTCATCTTATCATTTGTGTATATATAAGGTCATTTTTATTATTGATTAGTGTAGTTGGAAAGTTATCATGAGTTTTTGTCTGATAAGATATTGCAGTCGTTCACTAAGAAGAAAGTAGCTAAAGGAAGGTAGTGGAGAACCCACACGATACGACATATTTGGCGACGAGTACGGGATTGCCTTGCCATGGTTTCAACACTAGGGAAAGCAGAGGAGTTCGACAGTGTCAAAGAAGAATGGTCGCAATACACTGAAAGGTTGGATCATTTTTTCGAAGCGAATTCTATTACAACGTCTGACAAGAAAAGAGCAGTATTTTTGTCAGTTGTGGGACCAGCTACTTATAAGATCTCATATCACCAGTAAAGCCGAAGGAGAAATCGTACGAAGATATCGTAGCGATATTGACGAAACACTACGAGCCTGTTCCGTCTGAGATAGTAGAACGCTGCAAGTTTCACAGTCGTTTCAGGAAGCCTGGGGAGTCAGTGGCAACATTCGTGGCAGAGTTGCGTTCCCTGGCCGAATTCTGCAACTTTGGCGAAGTTTTGGAAGATATGTTGCGAGACCGTCTTGTGTGTGGCATTCGGGACGAGGCCATACAGAAACGCTTGTTGGCAGAATCTAAACTTACTTATCAGAAAGCAGTAGAACTCGCACAGAGTCAAGAAAGGGCTGCACAAAATGTTAAGGAACTGAAAGGCAAACATGATCCTGATGTAGTGGCAAGCAAAGAAGTGCATAAAGTTGGGCCAACCTCACCTACAATAAAGACTGGACTTACCTGTTATCGGTGTGGAAAAGTAGGACATGTTGCAAGTAAATGTCAAGTAAGCAAGGACTTAGTGTGTCGTCAGTGTGGCAAATCGGGACATTTGCAAAAGGCCTGCAGGAGTGGACAGAAGTGGACTCGAGTAAGAAAACATAAAGTCAAGAAGGTTCTCTGTGTTGGTGAAGGAGAAGATAAATCAGATACTAGTGAAGGAGGAGATGGATCAGATACGGGTGAAGGAGAAGATGGATCAAGAGATTACACTTTGTGTCATGTGAGGTCGCATGATAGAGTTAGTCCACCCCCTATTCAAGTAAAGGTGAAGGTGGATGATTGCCTTATCCCTATGGAGGTAGACACTGGGGCATCCATGTCTTTGATGTCTGAGCACACATTTAGAAGGTTGTGGCCTAGGAGGAGCCTGGTTACAACTGGGGTTACACTTTGTGCTTACACAAAAGAACCTATCCCAGTCAAAGGAAAGTGTTATGTAAACATTGAGTACAATGGGCAGACAGCTGCTGAATTACCTTTGATAATTGTACAGGATTCTGGACCTACACTGCTGGGTAGAAATTGGTTAGGTCAGATTAGACTGAATTGGCATAAAATCTATAGTGTGCATCAAAGTGATTCATTACAGAAGGTCTTGGATCAATATTCAGCTGTTTTCCAAGAGGGTCTAGGAACACTTAAGGGATTTGAAGCTAAGATATATGTGAAGCCCAATGCTCAACCCCGATTCCACCGAGCTAGATCAGTTCCATATGCCATAAGGGACATGGTTGAAAAAGAACTAAGGAGATTGCAAGAAGAGGGAACTATAGAGCCTGTGGAAGTAGCTGAATGGGCAGCTCCAATAGTGCCTGTTCTCAAAAGTGGCAAAACCAGTGTTAGAATTTGTGGGGATTTCCGTCTGACAGTTAATCCCATTTCTCATTTAGACAATTATCCAATTCCCAAGGTCGAAGATTTATTCGCTAGGCTGGCTAAAGGCAAACAGTTCACAAAACTTGATCTCAGCCAAGCCTACCAACAACTTCCTCTAGATGAGGAGTCGAAGCAGTTTGTGGTAATTAACACTCACAAGGGATTGTTCCAGTTTACCAGACTACCCTTTGGTGTCTCTTCTGCCCCTGGAATCTTTCAGAGGGTTATTGAGGGTTTGTTACAAGGTATTCGTGGAGTGGTCGTTTATCTTGATGATATTCTTATTACAGGAAGCACTAGCAAGGAACACTTGGAAGCCTTGGAGCAGGTGCTGAGTCGGTTGGAGAGAGCTGGATTGAGAGTAAAATGGAAGAAGTGTGAATTCATGGAGTCAGTGGAGTATCTGGGACATAAGATTGATGCAACTGGATTTCATCCACTACCAGCTAAAGTGAAAGCAATTAGGGAAGCACCTAAACCTCAATCGGTGCACGAGTTGAAGTCATACCTGGGGATTCTCACTTATTATGGCAAATTCTTACCTAACCTGTCATCTACTCTTTATCCACTATACAGGTTGCTTCAGAAGAATACTTGCTGGAGGTGGGGCAAGGAACAAGAGAAAGCATTTGCCGCATCGAAGGATCTCTTGATGTCCTCCAATTTCCTAACTCACTTTGACTCATCACTCAAATTGACACTAGCCTGTGATGCTTCAGCATATGGACTAGGTGCTGTGTTAGCTCACAAGATGCCTGATGGATCTGAGAAACCAATAGGGTATGCCTCTCGAACACTAACTAAGGCAGAACGTAACTACTCTCAACTGGAAAAAGAAGGGTTATCGTGTGTGTTTGGCATTAAAAAGTTTCATGATTACTTATTTGGGCATGCATTTGATCTTATTAAAGACCACAAACCCCTCCTTGGTTTACTCAAAGAAGATCGTGCAATTTCTATGCAAGCTTCTGCTAGAATCAAACGGTGGTCATTGTTTATGTCAGGTTACGAGTATACTCTGTGTTTCAGGAACACAACAGCTCATGCTAATGCCGATGCTCTTAGTAGATTACCATTACCCGAGGAACCTGTAAAGACTACCTCACCACCAGAATTAGTACTACTTGCTGAACACTTACCAGAGTCGCCAGTAACTGCTAATGATATCCGTACTTGGACTAGGCGAGATACTGAACTTTCGAGAGTGTTGCAGTATCTACAACAAGGATGGCCAACCAATGGTGACCCAGAGTTGAACAAATACTCATCTAAACGGTCAGAACTATCAGTTTATGAAGGGTGTATCCTGTGGGGAAATAGAGTAATTATTCCACCACCAGGAAGGGAAGCCGTGCTGCAAGAGTTGCATGAGGGACATCCTGGAATCACTAGGATGAGGGCTCTAGCCAGAATATATGTTTGGTGGCCTGGAATTGACGCTGCCATTGAGAAGTCAGTGAGATTGTGTACACAGTGTCAGGAAGTACAATCATCTCCACCCATCGCACCATTGAATCCTTGGAAATGGCCGTCTAGACCGTGGGCAAGACTGCATCTTGATTTTGCAGGTCCATTCTACAAGAAGTTCGTTCTCATCCTTATTGATGCTCATTCGAAGTGGATAGAGGCTGTGTGTACAAACTCCACATCATCAAGTGTGGTTATAGAGGAACTAAGGACAGTATTTGCAAAATTTGGTTTACCCGAAACCATTGTAACTGACAATGGAACAGGATTTGTTAGCCAGGAGTTTGAAACATTTTTGCAAAAGAACGGAATCAAGCATGTGACATCAGCTCCGTATCATCCTGCATCAAACGGCTTAGCGGAGAGAGCGGTGCAGATAGTGAAAAGAGGGCTGAAGAAAGTAATTGATGGTAGTGTAAATACCAGATTGGCTAAAGTTCTGTTCAATTATCGTATCACACCCCAAACAACAACAGGAATTTCTCCATCAGAGTTAATGTTAGGAAGAAGACCAAGGACTCGTTTAGACCTGTGTAAGCCACATACAGCTGTGCATGTGGAAGAAAAGCAACTACAACAAAAAGTTGTTCATGATAAGAAAGCTAAAGCTAGATTGTTTATGGTGGGTGACCAAGTATTTGTTAAGAATTTCAGTGGAAATCGAAGATGGTTACCAGGAGAGATCATGAAGAAAACTGGTCCGGTGTCGTTTCATGTTCGTTTGGAAGATGGTCGAGTGAGACGTTGTCACCAAGACCAGATAAGGATTCGATCAAGTGGATTAGTTGAACAGGAGAGTCAGGAATCTGAAGAAGTGTGGGGTTCGAGTGGATTTACCTCAACATCTACTACTAATTCTACTTTGGAGTCAGCAGACATTGATACTGATGCAACAGATGTGAATATAGCACCAGAGAATGTAGAAGACATTGTTACACCTACTGTAGCGCCTACAGCTACACCTGAAGCTCCTGAGACTGAAACTATTCCACCTAACTCTGAAACTACTATAGTTCGTTCCTATCCTCGTAGGATTAGAAAGCCACGTACTTTCTTTGAACCTGGAAAGGACTAATGCTATGTAACAAGTATGTTTTGTGTGTGTATGTGTTTTATTTATTCCTTTACTAAGAGGGAAGGTGTGTGGTATCATATTATTATTGTGACTAGTCCATAATTTAAGTATTATGTCATCTTATCATTTGTGTATATATAAGGTCATTTTTATTATTGATTAGTGTAGTTGGAAAGTTATCATGAGTTTTTGTCTGATAAGATATTGCAGTTGTTCACTAAGAAGAAAGTAGCTAAAGGAAGGTAGCGGAGAACCCACACGATACGACATGTTCACACTTGGGATGACTGAAAAACTTGAAAGGTCTTGAATGCTGCAATTATTACCAGTTTCCTGCTGAATTTCATCCTTCCTGACCTCACAATATACTAGATTAAGTAGTGAAAGAAAGAAGAATACAGCAATAATTCTCCAGTCAGCCATATACACAGAGACTTCCAAAAGTGCAGCAAACCATTAAAATTAATATGTGTACATACACACTCAGCTATATTGTTTCTAGCTTTCTAGCTATAAATTTATTATAATAATTATTGTAAAATGAAAGTAAACAGGTAACTTTTTGCTTTGAAATAAAAATCTAAGTTTTTATGGATTATAATTGAAATACTGCATAGAATTCTCCATTTTGTAGAAAAGTTTATAAACACTTCTTTTCAGCTTTAAAGAAAGTCTCTTTTCAGATAGAGTACACTGTACCTAGACACAGCTGCAATGACCAGTTCCCGTATTTTATACTATTAATATGCACATATTCCATTGTGTTCTGTGACAAGTGAAGAGAAAGAAAGTGAAATAGCTTCTTGTAAATTTATGCTAAGTTTGTGATATAAGTGAGAGGTTTACCTGTATAGAGAGGTTTCCTCATTTCAGAGGTTTAGAATCAAAGGTATACGTATATTCTCATTTCAACAAGTTGGAATAGAAGGGTTACTTTGTATGTATACAGATGTGCCTTCATTAATATTAGGAAGTTAGAATCGATAGTTTCCACTGCATATAGTTTTTCATAATATTATTTCAGTGGTTAGAATAGTGTAGTTCCACTGTATATATAAAGGTATCCTTGAGTTGTAACTAAGACACTGAGATGCATTAGAGAAGAAAACATTATTAACTTATACATGATGATAGCTAAAGGGTTAAATACATTACAATATCAAGTGAAAGGCTAGGAGAATGATTAATAGATAAACCAGACTTCTAATCTATGAACAAGAATATTGTAGTATGTTCTGAAGAAGCTTCTAACATTCATCAGTAATGCTACACTGAACTAAAGCATAATGGAGGTGTCTCGATCTTTATGAACACGTGTTCCAGGTGTTGATGTATCAATTATTTTCATATCTATTTTCACTATTTTTCTGATAGCAAGTCTGTTGTTAATAAGTTCAGACTCTAAAATACCTGTAGTATCAAAAAGAAATGAACATAGAATAATTCTCATCCAGTCAGCCATATGCACATGAATTTCAAAAATAGCTGCAGCTATAAACTTCCTATCTTCCAAGTTAACTTTATAGCCTAAAACTCGGACAAACTGAAGCAAATAGCTAGCTATGGTCTTTATTATGGACTTTTGGCTCTTCCAATGGTTCTATAGTTCAGATCATACTTCTATTTTATCAGCATAGAAGCTGGACATTGTGTTTATTACTACGTACTTCACTCAAAAATATTAGCCAAAATTAATAAGAATTTTTTAATAATTTTGTATTCTGTTTGCCTGGCATTTATCACCTGCTGCTGCTAAGGTTTTGCTGCCACAGTAATTATCCACCATTGCCCCTTCCTAGCATATTAGCATGAATAGGTAGAGATTGGAGTGACACAGTTCTGAATGAAAAAGTGGAATAGAGCTGTGAGGACCAAGCCTTATAGCTCTTACATGTTGGTGGTTCAGAACTGGTATGACCTTACTAGGTAAAAACAAAGGTGTTACGATATTTGTGCAAAATTAGGACATAACAATACTTGTATGTGTACATGTGATGAATTCTTAAATGTTTAGGCTGTCCCAGCCAATTATTATACACAAGCATGTACAAAATGGTTCCCACACAATTCTTCAGGCAGCCATGAGGGTGTTGTCTGGGTTTTAACGTTGGTTGCCTGTGACACTCTCTCCATTTCAAAGTTATCTACTAGCTATAGTAATAATATTTCCTACAAAAAATGTAGCTTAGATCATCATAAGATGTTATGTGTGAAAGTGACAAAGCTGGTGCAGGTGTGCCCTGTGCTACTATTAATCCAAGCTGTAATTCACATTCTTGTAAGCATTACATAACCTAGCTAGTGCTATAAGCTGAAGCATAGCTAGCTCTCTTAGATTCTAAATATTATAATTGAAGAAAACAGCTCTATAAAACTATCAGCTATGGAGCAGACAGTTGGATTTTTGGCTTATTTATTTATTTATTTATTTATTTATTTATTTATTTATTTATTTATTTATTTATTTATTTATTTATTTATTTATTTATTTATTTATTTATTTATTTATTTATTTATTTATTTACTTATAGCTATATCTGTGGTATATGAGTCAATTTGATAACTCTATGGGCTATTCATGACTGGGATAGATATAACTAGATAAATGCTATGTCTTCTGAATGTGATGTACATAATATATAGCTCTCATAATATTATTTTTTTGCAACTTCAACAATTTTAGCAGCAGCAGCTTCCTTAAAAATGTGATAAATACTATTTTCTCTTGATAAAATATAGGAGCATGGACTCATTAATATGAGGCATCGAAACATAATAAATTTATATCACAAAGAATAATATTATGAAGTAATGTGCTGAGCCTCTATAGAGTACAATTAAGTCAACTTCATTATGAATAATTATAAGTAGCTATTAGCTAACTCTGCACACAAGGTTCTACATGTTTAATCAAGTCCTCAAAGTACGTAGCTAATCTATTCCAATGTCCACCAGTCATAGCCTTGTCTCAAGGCATGCATTCTTCTGATCAGTTCTAATCCAAACTTCCTGTGCTTGAATATCCAATACAAGACAATAACAGATATATAGAGGAGAGGGAGAATTGCAACAATAGCTATCAAGGCATGAAAAATCAAACTCATATCACGCTTTCTGACATTAGTAACATCGATTCCTGTCACAGTTATGTAAAACAAAGCAAGAAGAAGTATAAAGACGACATTAATGTCCATGTAATGGGTCAAGTCAGTCTTGAAAGGACGAATAGTGATCATTAAAATAGCAAATAACACTAAAATCATTGAACCAATTATATAATACATTGTATTTAAAGTGAATAGAGCAATTAAGAAACCCAGAATACGTACAATATAGAATAAAGAGACAAACCATCGACAGTCACGAGTGCCTGGTTCAGTTCCATTCTTGTAACAGCCATAAAACGAGTCCATGAAGGTGTGGAGGATGTACCAACGAAATGGGAATATATTCAGAAGCTTTTGAAACCATCGAAATGGATACAATAGAAGTAATACCACAGGTGTGAGTACAAAGATAAACAGTGTCACTATGGCTAGGATAGCATAAGGAAGGTGGGTCTTGCCAAAATATGGAATAGTTGCATCATAATACAGCCTCAAACTATGGTGAAAGCCTATCGAAGAGAAAAGTTGAAATACTCTAACTGGAGCGAGCAGACCAAATGAGGCACTAAGAAATTTTACATTTGAGAGAAGAAAGAATGTAGCAAATGCATCGATTACAGATGTCCTGACTTCCCACTTCCTGCGAAAAAGACCAAAAAATATGAGGAATGGCTTCCAGAGAATCACTAAAATTCTGAAATTTCGATCATACAAATCTATCAAAACATATGACAACACCATAAGCAGGAGAGGGTATATCCCCACAGCTATTTCAAGGGAGAGTGTCTGCAATGTATCAGTACCCAGGCAAATGCCATTATCAAATGTACGAAAGAAATCAAGATTCCAAATTCCATACAATGATCCGACATATTTTGAGACTGTCAGGTAATTTGGGCGATGCCTCACACTTAGGATAATGTAACGTGCCAGTGCAGGCATAGAAATGCCTTGACTGTAGTAAATAAAACCATGGAGGTGTGAGCAAGTGATATTAATCTTAAAAAATACAACAATAAAGTAGAATATTGTAAGTGGAAGAAATGCAGATAGAACAAATTTCCACCAGTTAGCTCCACCATCAGGACACTTGATACAGGTCAAATTGAAGGAATAAGCAAGAGGATAGTATCCATCTTTACACTTACCACAGAGTGTACCATTTCGGAAAAATTCCTTTTCACAAATAACTTCATTCAAATCTGAAGCATTTTTCGGTAGTATATGATACACAGAATCACCGAAGCCAGTTTTGTTTGTATTGAAACAGTTGTATATACAACTTCCAATTTCTGCTTGTGATTCCTCATTGTAAGTGATACAGTAACAGGCCAACACAGAGATGTTACCTTGACTGCTACACTGTAGAATATTGTATGGTATATGGCCACATTTAGACAGACCATCATCATTGAAAATGCAAAGTCTTGTGTTGTCATTACTTGAACAAGAATAGGAAAAGTTAGAATTGTAGAGCTGATCTTCAGAATACTTCTGACTTCTGACAGATTTATTCATACTTGAAATGACTGGAAAACTTGAAAGGTCTGTAATGCTGCAATTGCTAACAGTTTCCAAATGGATTCCATCTTTTCTGACTTCACAAGACACCAGATTAAGAAAGAGAAAAAGTGAACATACAGCAATGATTCTCCAGTCAGCCATATGCACATGAAATTCAAAAAATACCGTATTTCCTGAAATCTTCGTTTACTTAATAATTCATTTTCGTGTTGTTTTAGTTTCGCAAGAACCTTACCATAATGAAATTTAAGATGCTTGCACGGTCTATAGGACTATACCTGAATAAAGGTAAAATACCAATAGCTCTAGCTCAATAGTAGCAAGAGGCTAGTGACCCATTGGCATCCAGAAGGCCCTCTCTACTGGATCTATTATTCAACTTTATTTCGTGATAAAAGTGACATCCGAAATTAAAACAACGATGAAAATTTCAAATATGGTATATAGTTGGAAACTGATTATTATATGAGTTTGTTATGCACACTAATACATTTTCTAAAGAAACAAGATTTCCTGGAAGCTGGTACATAGTCTAAAGTGAAAATAAACCAAAGCAAAAGTGCTCATAATAATTACTTCAATTTATGTAACTTCTTTACATAAAATGAGCAGCCATATGTAATTATAATAACATTGATGATAGCTCTATTCAACTAGTTATAATCTTTTAGAAAGATTGTCAGTCAACAGTATCCACATGAACTTCAAATAATCAGCTAACTAGTTACGTAGCTACAAACTTAAAATATAGCATCTCTTATTTTAGATAAAAGGCTTTTGGATGTAGCTAGCTAGCACAGGGTTTTTTTTTATCTACTGGGGGATGCAGGCAGGAAGCTTCCCACCAAAAAAAGGCCTCAATCTTCCCCCCTCCCTCTCCCCCCCAAAGTAATTCATGAAGTTACAAGCAGCCATTATCATTAGTTTTCAAGTTTTTTTAATAATCTTCTGAATTCAGTTCATCTGGTCCTTCTACATAATATTATGCTAATTTGCATTGTATGATTCAGGATTTCTTCACCAAGTCCGTTCCTCAGTCGAGTTTTAATTAGCTTCATGTCACTGAAACTTTGCTCAACTGTTGCTGTTGTCACAGATGAAACCTACTGCAAGCCTAGCTAAGGATGTTAAGTTTAGAAAGCCAGCTACTACATATAAAGCACTGCTAGCTAAAAAGGTGGTCCCTATCTTATGAGGTACTGATTCAGATTTATGCTGGGTGAAAAGAATCCTACAAAAAATTTTCCATTCTGCTTCTGCCTTGGTCAGGATCAACATCTGGCATTGAAACAGTGTGCACTTTATTTTTTAAGTGTGGTAACATCCAATATTCCATCCAAATCCAAACATCTGGTAACATTCAAGAAAAAACTGGTATATAGTAGTGGTAGTGTGCATGTTGGTGGTGGTGGTGGTGGTGTTGTTGGTGGTGGTGGTGTGTTGGTGGTGGTGTGTTGGTGGTGGTGTGTTGGTGGTGGTGTGTTGGTGGTGGTGTGTTGGTGGTGGTGTGTTGGTGGTGGTGTGTTGGTGGTGGTGGTGAGTGGTGGTGGTGTGGTGGTGGTGTGGTGATGGTGGTGGTGGGAGATTATAGGACAATAATAATAATAATAATAATATTATTATTATTATTATTATTATTAACACACCAAAATAGGTGTAAAAAATAAAAGTAAGAAATAGAAATGGATTAGGTGGTTGACGTGGACAAAGAAATTACAACTGACTCAATTAAATTTTTGCTGATGGATAAATACGTATGGTTGTGCAATTCTGAGATCTCTAATAACATTGGAACGGAAAATGTGATGGATAGAATAATCTTTACAAAATTGATTGCCATATTTCAAATTGAAACCTAACAACAATTAGCAGATTTGTGGAATATATGTTTGACCAAGTTAGAGGGACAAGTCTGAGAAGATTTGTAGAGAGCTGAAGATTGATGGAATATTAAGTTAAACAGGCTTTGTAGCTTAGCACTGCATTGAACAATTCTTGTGTGGGAGTTATAGGGAAGTTTCCATATACGTCGTAACACTTTATTAAAAGTAATTTCTAGAGCAGACAGAGCACCAGAAGACAGAGACCATAGGGAACTTCCATAAAGTCCTAGACAGAATGAACGAAAAAGAAATGTCAAAACTCCAGGCGAAGTATCCGGAAAGGAGTAGAAAAGGGAGTTTACCTTACGAACTATATCTCTGCATTTCGACTGTATATCTTTGTCATCCGAGAGATTGTAGGTAAGGATATGTCCAAGATGAATGACTTGAGAGAAAACAGTCCACAGAAGAAGATGTGTGGATCAGTTTTCAAATGTGCATGATGGAAAAATTGTATAAATTGTGTCTTTGCAGGATTAAAGAGAAGACCATGGGAAGTAGCAAATGATTCACAACAGACTAACATCAATCTAAGAGCACTAAGAGAGGGGGCCATCAAGACAATGTCATCTGCGTAAGCAAGGGCTCCAGCGAATTGTCCACCCCAAAAACAGCCAACACCAGTGTTCTTAAGTGAGATCAATAATGTGTCAAGATAAATGGAAAAAAGAATTGGAGATAGCACACAACCTTGCCTTACACCATTGGACACACCAAACTTATTTGAATAGGCTTTTCCCCAACGAACATTAAGCTGTTGACTTGAGTACCATCTAGATAATAATCTAACAACCAAATCAGGGAGACCTACAGAGAGCAGTTTCTTAAAAAGTAGACTGTACCTAACAAGATCAAAGGCTTTTGAGGCATCGAGAAAACAAGCGAAGACAGAAGAACCACGTTGAAGATAATGTGAGACCACACCTTTCAATACACCAGTACAAAAAGTAGTAGATAGGCCAGGTTTAAAGCCAAACTGAAGTTCTGAAGTTTGTAAGTAATTATTAAACTTAAGCAGAATACACCACTCAAGAATCTTACTTAGTGTAGAGGCATGGGCAATAGGCCTGTAACTATCTCCACAGGAGGAATCTTTGCAGGCTTAAGAACAGGTACAAGATTACAGTCCCTCAGACAGGAAGGGAGATGACCATGACGGGCAATAATAGTAAATAAAGAACAAAGAAATTCATCGATTACTGGCAGTGCCATAATAAAGTGAGAAGAGTTCAGATCAGAACCATCTGACTTCTTGGACCTTAAGTGGCTGAATGCTTCTAAAAGACAATCAACGGTAAATTCAAAACTATCAACATCAGACTCACTGATATGCAGCAATGATTCATCAAATGTGTCATTGTTGTGAGAATTCAAAGTCACAGAGAATTTAGATGACAGACAATTACTGACTAACTCCGGATCACTCACTCCATCGATAACTGTAGCTGCTGAGGCGATGTTACCAGAGTTTCTTATACACTTAACTTCTTTCCAGAATTGCTTGGTGGAAGATTTGGAGAATGTAGATAATAATTTTTGATTTTTAATATATTCCTCTCTTCTTTTGAGTTTTCTAATCTGATACTTATATCTTGATTTAACATGCTTCTTAATTTGAAAGAGTACACCAGACTTAGGTGAACCAGCTTCAGTCCAGACCCGATACCAGAAGTCAGCTTTAAGCTTAAATTCACGAAAATGATCATTCCATCCAGGAATGCAGTGCCTTTGTGAGGGTCTGACTGTAGGAAGGAACAAAGAAGAAGCTTCAGAGATGCATTGTAGGAGGGAAATGGCTAATTGGTCGATTTGAGAGAGGTGAACAGTACAAGACACATCACAACATAACAAAATATCAGTGGCAATTGAAGGGAGATTGGTCGCAATGTATTGTCTGAAGTTTAATAACTCAGAGTTAGTGACATAGTCCCAATTGACCTTATTGATAGTGTTTGTGAGCGTAGTTTTACGGGAGGAAAGGAACTGAATATGGAGGGTTAAGTTCAGCATAAAGAGGGAAATGATCAGATAGAATAGAACCTGATTGAAGGGTCTTTGAAGAAATGTTGCAAGCCAGAGAAGAACTGGCCAAAAAATGATCAGGCCAAGAAGTCACAAGACCATTGTCTCTCTCATAAGTATGGGTAATAGAAGTATGCAGGTCAAAACTAACAAGATCAAACTCCAACATGAAATCATTTAAAAGGTTACATCTAAATGAATCAGAGTGAAGATTAGTCACCACTGATCAATAACTGATCAAATGATTGAGAATCAATAAAACCACTCAACTCACCAAGACAGATATTAAAATCAGTATCTGAGGTATTTGTATGATAATTAGTTGGCAAGTAAACAATCAACAAAATAGTCTTTAGATAGCATTTTATGAGAACAGCACAGAAATGTTTTGACGGAAATTTAATCACTTGGATAGAAATTAAACTTTTCCTAAAGATGATACCACAGCCCCCAAAAGGGCGACCTCTATGCAATCGATCGTCATCCATGCCACTAACACCACAAGACACAAATTCAGGATCAAAATTAAGCAATGTAAGTTGATGAGAAAATAGCCAATGTTCTTGAATTAAGCATAAATCAATAGAAGGTGCATTATCCTGTAAAAATCTAAGACCAGAGTTCCAGCCACGACAGTTGTATGAAACCAGACGGAGTGCCCGATGAGAACTAGTCATTACTAACAAGGTTAGCATCTGAGACGGAAGCTGCAGTGGGACCACCTGGATAAGATAGAGAAGAGTGTGAAGAAGTATTAGGATCAATTGGGAGTATTTGCTAAATCAGCAGGTTTAGCAATGGATCTTTGCCTCCTGTCTCTTCTTTCTTCTGGTGAAAGGTCTGGCCGAACAAAGATTCTGCTAAGTCTGAAATCTTTCAATTTACGTTTAGATAACAAGATCAATCTTCTATCCCAAACAGTCAGAAACTTCACAAGGACAGGTCTTGGGTGGTTAACATCCTCAGAACGTGATTGCTTACCAAGTCTATATAGATCTTTGATAGGGATATCCTTACCGACCAGATGCACACATGCTTCATCAATCAAGGATCTAGTGTGCAAAATATCTTGCTCAGGAATGCCAAAGAAAATGACATTAGCAGATCTGTCTATCTTACTAGGAGTATTGGTCTTGGTGACAATAGCATTAGCAGTGTCCTTGAGATTATGAGGTACTTTGTTTAATTGTGAAGCTGATACCTGGGTTTTGAGTGAGGTCACTTCATGGGATATGGCATTTAGAGATGAGGAAAATTTATCACTTAAGGAGGTTATTAAGAGATTCTTTCATTGATTCCAATCTAGTGGCTTGATTTGAAAAAAAAAACAGAGGTAAGATTATTTAAATTAGCTTGGAGATCTCTAATGTGATTGTTAGAGACCTGAACATCAGTCTGTAGGTCTTTGATACGTAAATTAGACTCCTGGACGGTAGCTATAGGCATATCAGTAGCAATAGGGGGTAGCTTCAGTAAATCACTAGCTTCACAATACATGGGAGGAATTGATTCAGAAGAATCAAGTTTATCAAAAGCAGATATAATATCTTTAATGACTAGCTCTGCCACAGGGCATTTCTTGGAACCCCGCCTCTGATGGTATGTGAACCCTGAAGATTTCAACACTGAACTGGAACTATCCCAGAGTATTTTTAGAGCATTAGCTACCTCATTCTCAGACAAATTTTCCCTCAGTGCTTGTTTAAGAGAGTCGGTGTCACCTTTCATTCTAAAAGCCTTAATAAAAGTTAACACAGCATTGTATAATGATGGTTGTTTCCTGAGTTGGTCATCACTAGAGTCAGTAAAGACTTGGCTGGCACCAGAAGCTGAATTGGGATGGGAATCACTGGGGCAATTTGAAATAGAACTAAGATTGGGAAAGGCATCTAGAACTGACCCAATTCCTATGTTGCTATGCTTGATAGATCGTTTCCAATTTTTGGATTTACTTTTTCCCCCATAATTTTCAAACTCAACTAAAGAGCACCAAACAGAATTGTGAATAACACACTTAGAACTTGGTATACCTTTCTTAAACTTAGCAATATAGAATTTTCCTTCAATATTACCACATGTAATGGTCAAAAATTGCCCATGAGCATCCGATTGTACACAAGGAACATTTGGGGGGATATCATGTGTTGGGCCAGAACTTGAGCCAGGGGTAGCCCAAGTATTTGAAAGATCCAACGACATAGAAAAAACAGGTAAAGCACTATAAGTTAAACAACTCTTATAGACAGTACTAACTCTCAGGCCCTCTAGCCTAAGGCAGTATTGCCTAGGCTGGACCGTATACCGCCCTTAAAGAGTGTAAGGGGAAATCTATATAATGCTCACCAGAAGAGATGACTGGTAGAAAAACTACGGGAGATGACTGGAGAAAAACTACGGGAGATGACTGGAGAAAAAACACAGAAGAAAAATTTTCATATAACCTGGTTGTGGAGATTATAACGGAGAGTCTTCAGTCTTTTATTATACACGTACACACACACGTACGTATATCAGTTACTCTTATGATCAGTTCCTATCATGTTATTGTGAGAAGTGAAGAGAAAGAATGTTGGATAGCTTCTTGCTAATAATGCTAAGTTTCTCATTTCATGTGATATTAATGAGATGTTTCTCTGTATAGAGAGGTATCTTCATTTCAAAAAGGTGTTCCACTGGTATTCTCATTTCAACAAGTTGAAATAGAGGGTGTACCTATACATCTCTTCATTTCAAGGAATTGTAGATAATTTCCTCTGCATACGTACTCTGTGTGTGTTGTTGTTAGCTAAATTAGTATCTATATAATTGAAATTAACAAGTAAAAGAAATACTGTAATAATTCCAGTCAGCTGTATGCACATAAACTTCAAAAATAGCTGCAGTTATAAATTTCTTTTTGTAGATAGCTATTATATAATAATATTCATTAAGCAAGAGAACTTTGATCTTTTAATTCTTGGAAATTTTCTTTGTTTTCATAACCAACAGAGTATTATTTTGTTCTTGAAAGTATCACATTAGTAGACTTATGAAAACATATCTTTTTTGTATCTTCCAAGTTAACTTATAGTCTAAAACTAGGACAAACTGAAGCAGATAGCTATGGTCTTTATTGAACTTCTGGCTCTTCCAGTGGTTGTAGAATTCAGACCATTATATCAGTATAGAAGCTGAAATATTAGCCAAAAATTAATTATTAATAATTTGTATCCTGTTTGTTGGGCATATTCCTGCTGCTAAGGTTTTGGTGCCACAATAATATATCCACCATTACCCCTTCTTAGCATATTAGCATGAATAGGTAGAGACTGGATTGACACAGTTTTGAATGTAAAAGTGGAATAGAGCTGAAGCCTTAAGTTATAACTTTAACATGTTGGTGGTTCAGAACTGGCATGACCATACAAGTATTCTAAACAGGTAAATAGAAAAATAATTATGTTATTATAATATAGTTCTATGAAATAGCTACAAATTTCTCTTGAACTGCATGCAGTAATTTGAAACTCAATGAGTTACTGTGCTATCAAAGGAGTAGCTTCTCAGAAGTCAATTTGATATCTCTATAGACTATAGTTCATGAGATAGGATGTTAGCTACGTATATAGCTATATATAGCTCTCTTAATGAAGAGTAATTTTTTTGCAACTTTAAAACAGCAGCTTGCTGGTATAGCTACCACCATAGTATTAATAGTTGTTTTCTCTTGATAACAATAGGAACATGGAATCATTAAGATGAAGCATTAAAACATAATAAGTTTAGCTATAGAATTTGAAGTGATGTTATGAGGCTCTAAAGAGTCAACTTTATTAAGAATACCTATTAGCTAACTGCACACAAAAGTTCTACATGTTTAAGTGTCATAATCAAGTCCTCAAAGTAACTAGCTAATCTACTCCAATGTCCACCAGTCATAACCTTGTCTTAAGACATGCATTCTTCTGATTAGTTCTAATCCAAACTTCCTGTGCTTGAATATCCAATACAAGACAATAACAGATATATAGAGGAGAGGGAAAATTACAACAATAGAAATTAGGGCATGAAAAATCCAATTCATATCACGCTTTCTGACATTAGCAATATTGATTCCTGTCAGAGTTACATAAAACAAAGCAAGAAGAAGTATAAAGACGACATTAATGTCCATGTAATGGGTCAAGTCAGCCTTGAAAGGACGAATAGTGATCATCAAAATAGCAAATAACACTAAAAGCATTGAACCGATTATACAATAAATCGCATTTAAAGTGAATACAGCAATCAAGAGACACAGAATACGTACAATATAGAATAAAGAGACAAACCATCGACAGTCATGAGTGCCTGCTTCGGTTCCATTCTTGTAACAGCCGTAAAACGAGTCCATGAAGGTGTGGAGGATGTACCAACGAAATGGGAATATATTAAGAAGCTTTTGGAACCATTGAAATGGATATAATAGAAGTAATACCA
Organism: Diacarnus erythraeanus; assembly: GCA_964016965.1. NCBI lineage: Eukaryota > Metazoa > Porifera > Demospongiae > Poecilosclerida > Podospongiidae > Diacarnus > Diacarnus erythraeanus. The sequence continues at coordinate 7,341,013 of OZ024674.1, read as the reverse complement.
CAGGTGTGAGTACAAAGACAAAGAGTGTCACTATAGCTAGTATGGCATAAGGAAGGTGGGTCTCACCAAAGTATGGAATAGTTGCGTCATAATAAAGTTGCCAAGTGTAGTTAAAGTCTTTTGATGAGGAAAGCTGAAATACTCTAACTGGAGCGAGCAGACAAAATGAGGCACTAAGAAATTTTACATTCGACAGAAGAAAAAATGTAGCAAATGCATCAATTACAGATGTCCTGATTTCCCAATTCCTTCGGAAAAGACTGAAAAATATGAGGAAAGGCTTCCAGAGAATCACTAAAAGTCTAAAATTTCGATCATATAAATCTATTAAAACATATGACAACACCATAAGCAAGAGAGGGTATATCCCCACAGCTATGTCAAGGGAGGGTGTTTGCAACATGTCGGTTCTCAGGCAAATGCCATTATTAAATATACGAAAGAAATCGAGATTCCAAATTCCATACAATGATCCGATATATTTTGAGACAGTCTGGTAATTTGGGTGATGCCTCAAACTTAGGATAAGGTAACGTGCCAGTACAGGCATAGAAATGCCTTGACTGTAATAAATAAAACCATGGAGGTGTGAAGAAGTGACATTTATCTTTAAAAATACGACAATAAAGTAGAATATTGTAAGTGGAAGAAAAGCAGAAAGCACAAATTTCCACCAGTTAGCTCTACCATGAGGACACTTGACACAGGTCAAATTGAAGGAATAAGCAAGAGGATAGTATCCATCTTTACACTTACCACAGAGTGTACCATTTCGGAAAAATTCCTTTCCACAAATAACTTCATTTGAATCTGAAGCATTTTTCGGTAGTATATGATACACAGAATCACTGAAGTCAGTTTTGTTTGTATTGAAACAGTTATATATACAACTTCCAATTTCTGCCTGTGATTCCTCATTGTAAGTGATACAGTGACAGTCCAACACAGAGATGTTACCTTGACTGCTACACTGTAGAATATCGTATGGTATATGGCCACATTTAGAAAGACCTTCATCACCGAAAACACAAAGTCTTGTGCTGTCATTACTTGAACAAGAATATGAATTGTGGAGCTGATCTTCAGAATATTTCTGACTTATGACAGATGTGTTCCAATTTGAAATGACTTGATAACTTGAGAATTCTTCAATGCTACAATTATCTTTCATTTTAATTTCAATTTCATCCTGTAAGACCTGACAGAACACCAGGTTTAGAAACAAAGAAGAACACATAATATTATAAAGAGTGAACACTTTCATGTTGGCCATAATGCTAGCAACACTTCTACAATGTTAGCATTTTAATATACAGACACATATACAATAATAATCTTGAACAACTTGGGGAAAAGTAGACAATCAAGTTAGTAGTAAACTGAAGTAAGAATGAATAAAATTCCCACTACTATAAATAATGAAATATTATTAAATTCATTACTACATTAATATTAATAATAATGCTGATAATAACATTAAATACATTGTAGAATATCTATTTTGATAATAATTATAAAGTCCCAAATTCCTTCTAAATAATTATAATAATTATAAAAATGCAATAATTATTATTATTATTGTACCTTGTATACATTAAACTTCACTTGAACCCAAAAAGATGGAGGTTTGTCAAACAAATGACAAATGCAAACTTTCTCCAAACTTCAGGACAATTCCCTTACTGACAGTTTTGTCTCAAGGTCTCCAAAGGGGAGTTGATTTGTCTCCAAAGCTTCTGACCAGACTCTTACGGAACACATAATTTCATGTTTCACAGGTTGAAAAATCAGCTGGTTTAGCTATGTTAATTAAAATCACAGAGTGTTCAGTGGAACATTGATATTGAAAGCAGGGGCTAATCCAGGGGGGGTGAATAGGGTGACATGTCCCCCCCCCTCGTTTTAATTTTAATGATATTCATAATTTTCATATGGGTAGACATTGGTATCAGGTAACAAGAAAACTACTATTAGACAATTTCTAGGGTGAGTGTTTAAGTTTGTCACAAATTTTTTGAATATCTATTGAGTACTGGAAATAAGTGGGCATGGCAACCTCAAATTCACTTGTTTTTGCCTGAAAAAATTAAAAGTCACCCCTTTTAGGAATTTTCTGGATCAACCACTGGAAGTGTACATGTTAATAATGGATATCAATAATAATTCATGTTACCGTAATAATATACTGAGGACTGTGCACAGTACTCATGTGCTAGTATACTATACAGTACTAGTACTAGTATACTAGATGAGTATAGTACTGATGTACTACAGTATATTTACAATACTAGTAGAGTAATTAATACTAGAGGTGTACGATGCTAAAATACTAATAGTGTGCAACAATGAGTATACTAGAGGTGCACAGTACTGTTAGTAAGACACCACTGGAACCAGGACATCCTTCTACAGACAACCTTTGTCAGTCTACATTAGAAGTCAGCATTAGTTCCGGAAATACAGTCATATCCAAACCCAATGGGACTGAGACAGGTTTGGATAATAATTGCGAAATGTTTGGATATGTGAAACATTTTATCTATTCCATATTTTGTAGCTAAATGTGCCTGAGATTCTCCTTTAGACAATGTAGAATTTCAAGTTTCGTTTCTAAGAAAAGAACAACATGTTTCCTCTTTGATGCAGTGGCCATGGCTCTACAGAACCATAACACTGTACCATAATAATAAGGACTGTATGCACATAGCTAGCTATGCTGAGTGAAAGATCCTCCCACTTTTAGCAACTCACCAGAGGATGAGTTGGCTGTGAGCCAAGTAGCGTGGCTGCAGCAACAGCTGAGTGAAAGCCCCCCCACTTTTAGCAACTCACCAGTTGTCTATGAGCCAAGTAGCTAGTTAACCAGAGCCAGAAAAAAGTGCGTGCAGCTGCAGATCTATTGTGTGGGTACCGCCCTAGGCCTGAGGCCATTTGTGATGTAACCATAGTTAGCTAAACCAATTTTGTTTAGATAGTCAATCTGGAGTTCGAGCATTCGGTTATGTGAGGACCGGATATGCGAGGTTCTACTGTACTCTTAGAAAGAAACAGTAAGTTAAGCAGGAGAGGGTATACCCCAACAGCTATTTCAAGGGAGAGTGTCTACAATGTATCAGTTCCCAGGCAAATGCCATTATCAAATGTACGAAAGAAATCAATATTCCAAATTCCATACAATGATCCGACATGTTATTTTGAGGCTGTCAGGTAATTTGGGCGATGCCTCACACTTAGGATAATGTAACCTGCCAGTGCAGGCTAGAAATGGCATTACTGTAATAAATGAAAGCATGGAGGGGTGAGGAAGTGATATTAATTATCTTAAAAATACAACAATAAAGTAGAATATTGTAAGTGGAAGAAATGCATACAGCACAAATTTCTACCAGTTAGCTCTATCATGACGACACTTGATACAGGTCAAATTGAAGGAATAAGCATGAGGGTAGGTAATATCCTGTTGGAGAATGACACTAACACTTGTTTGTTATTATGTTTTGTATTGTGCACACGGCACATACTATTATTATTAATTATTGTTCTAGATAACTCTAGTGCATGTGATCTAAGTTTTTGTGACTCGTGATTGTTTTGTGATTCTATTCTGTTATAATAAACTTATAATCTCTTCGAATCCTTGCATCCATTGCTACAACTCTAACATATCCATCTTTACACTTACCACAGAGTGTATCATTTCGGATTCCACGTATTAGCTACGTATTTCAGTTAACCTTCACCTTGCTAGTCAGATAAGAGAGAGGAATACTAGCTGAAGTAAAAGAATGAATTGCAGTTAGTTTAGATACCCATTAATTTTTGCCTAAAGTTTAAGTTAGAACACGTACATGTACGACACAGCTTATACAATAGTTCAACTGCTGCATTTACCTGCCTTTGATCTTAAAAATTATTTTTCTTCTTTGTTTGTTTCTTTCTTTGTTTGTTATTGGTATAATATGTGACTATCTAAAATTTGTTTTCATTCTTGATAACAAAAGGAGTAGGATGTGATGTGCTGAACCACTAAAGAGTACAATCGAATCTACTTGCTAGCTATTAACTAGCTATATTTACATACAATGTTCTAGCTACATGTTAAAGTGTCATAATCTAGTCTTCAAAATAATCTACTTCAATGTCCACCAGTCATAGCCTTGTCTAAAGGCATGCATTCTTTTGATCAGTTCAAATCCAAACTTCCTGTGCTTGAATATCCAATACAAGACAATAACCGATATATAGAGGAGAGGGAGAATTCCAAAGGTTACAGTGAGTAGGTAAAAAATCCACAACAGGTCGTGGTTTTTAACACTAGCAATATCGATTCCTGTTACAGTTACATACCATGAAGCGAGGAGCAGAATAAAGATTACGTTGATGTCCGTATAATTGCTCAAATCATTTTTGTAAGGACGGACAATCAGCAGCAAAACAGCGAACAATACTAAACACATCGAATCTATTATATAATACATCGCATTTAAAGTGAATGCACCAATTAAAAATACAAGAAGACGTACAATATAGAATAAAGAGGCAAACCATCGACAGTCGCGAGTGCCTGGTTCGGTTCCATTCTTGTAACAGCCATAAAACGAGTCCATGAATGTGTGGAGGATGTACCAATGAAAAGGGAATATATTCAGAAGCTTTTGGAACCATTGAAATGGATACAATAGAAGTAACACCATAGGTGAGAGTACAAAGACTAACAGCGTCACTATAGCTAGGATAGCATAAGGAAGGTGGGTCTCACCAAAATATGGAATAGTGGCGTCATAAAAAAGCCGCCAACTATGGTGAAAACCTTTTGATGAGGAAAGCTGAAACACTCTAACTGGAACGAGAAGATCAAATGAAGCACTAAGAAATTTTACATTTGACAGAAAAAAGAATGTAGCATATGCATCAATTAAAGATGTCCTGATTTCCCAATTTCTACGAAACAGACTGAAAAATGTGAGGAAAGGCTTCCAGAGAATCACTAAAATTCTGAAATTTCGATCATACAAATCTATCAAAACATATGACAACACCATAAGCAGGAGAGGGTATATTCCCACAGCTATGTCAAAGGAGAGAGTCTGCAATGTATCAGTTCCTAGACAAATGCCAAGATCAAAAGCACGAAAAAAATCAAGATTCCAAATTCCATACAATGATCCAATGCACTTCACAAGCTTTGAATAATTTGGACGATGCCTCAAACCCATAGTGGTAGTACGTGCCAAAGCAGGCATAGAAATGATTTGACTGTAATAAATAAAGCCATGGAGATGTGAGGACGTGGCATTTATCTTGAAAAATAGTACAATAAAATAAAAAAATGTAAGTGGAAGAAAAGCAGAAAGCACGAATTTCCACCAGTTAGCTCTACCATGAGGACACTTGACACAGGTCAAATTGAAGGAATAAGCAAGAGGGTAATAACCATCTTTACACTTACCACAGAGTGTACCATTTCTGGAGAATTCCTTCTGGCAAACAACTTTGTTGGAATCTAAAGTATTTTTTGGTAACATATGATACACAGAATCACTGAAGTCAGTTTTGTTTACATTGAAACAGTTATATATACATTTTCCAATTTCTGCTTGTGACTCTTTATCATTTTCATTGTAAGTGATACAATAACAGTCTAAAACAGAGATGTTACCTTGACTGCTACACTGTAGAATATCGTATGGTATATCACCACATTTAGACAGACCATCATCACTGAAAACACAAAGATTTGTGTTGCCATTACTTGAACAAGAATATGAAAAGTTAGAATTGTGGAACTGATCTTTCTGACTTATGACGGATGTGTTTATGCTGGAAATGACTTGAAAACTTGGGAATTCTTCAATGCTACAATTATCCTCCATTTCAATTTGCTTTACGACCTCACAGAATACCAGGTTTAAGAACAAACAACACATAAAAATAGTGAACACAGCCATACTCCTGTATTCGAATACAGCTAACAACACTTCTACACTTCTAGTATTTAATATATAGACACACATTCATCTATATGTACAATAATAATCTTCCTTTAGCTGAACAACTTGGGGAAAAGTAGACAATCAAGTTAGTAGTAAACTGGAAGTAAATTGAATAAAATTCCCACTACTAAAAATAATAAATTCATTAATAGCTACATTGATGTTAAATACATATTATTGTAGAATATCTATTCAGATACAAAAGTCCCAAATTCTTTCTAAATATAAACGCAATAATATTATTGTACCTCATATACATTAAACTTTACTTGAACTCTGAAAGATGAAAGATTTGTCAGACAAAATGAACTTACAGTCCCCTTATTGACAGCTTTGTCTCAAAGTCTCCAAAGGGGAGCTGATTTGTCTCTGTTTTCTGTACTGTAGCTACATGTTACTATAAAGGGCTGTGCACAGTACTCATGTACTACGTAGTATACTAGATGAGTACAGTACTATAGTCTGTCCAAGCTGACGAGAGCCTCACAAAAACATGCCTAACTCGGCTAAAATAACTTCAAATATAATATGCGCATTTGGTATCATTTAGCAGCTCATACCGAGGCGTTTCTTACCAGATGCCTGTTTAGTCTGTTGTAGTGCCCCATAGAGAGATACAACAGGAGGCTAATACAAATCCTATGGCGGTACTCTGGACCACAAGGAATGTTGCGCATAATAAAAAAAAGGTTCGTGCTAGGTTCAGGGTGAATGTCGCAAGGACAATTACGTCATTATCAGAAAATCGCGCACCTTCCCCCCTTCCCACCAACTAGCTAGCTATCTCTCTTGGATTTTTTTTCGAGGTTTAAAAGAATAGATGAACAGTAAGTTTGTGCAGGAATGAGTCTAGTGTAGTCCCAGTGCCTGTAGTCATGGAGGAGGCATTAGTCATAGAGCATTAATATTTTAGCAGAGATATCTCTGTCCTCTGATTGTAGTCAGTCATTGAACATAGCTACAGAGCATAGTCACATAGAGTGTAGTTACAAAGCCTAATAACTTACCTAACATATGTCCAGCTTCTACTTACAGGGCATAGCCTCGCCTCCTGAAAGGAAGATAACGATTACATATTGTATGTAGCTATAGCTATATAATACAGTTCATAAGACTAGTCATGGTTACATAACCCACTCAGCTGATCTCTTCCTGCCATGCTTCTGACTAATTTTTTCACAGGTATGACGTAATGTTTTTTATTTTCTATAGAGAGTTACCAAAGAGGCACCATCAAGTGGATCCCTCATTGCAGATGAATCTCAGGCAAATATTGGTAACTATACATAGCCTATACTTTTAATTGTTGATTTTACATTCTTTCTATTTCTTAGTGAGAAAGAAGAAGAAACATTCAGTGTGGCCAATGCAAGTTTTGTAAGGATATGGTCAAATTTGGGGGTCCCGGGAAGAAAAAAGCAGCGATGATCCTAGAGGTAGTGTGTGTTGAAGGTGTCTTTTGCACAAGACAAGCATTTGAGTAACCAATCAATGGCAAGTCACATGTCATAATGAAATCAGCTTATGGATTAGAGTATTTATGGCAATAATTCTTGAGGTAGCTGTGGGGGTGTAGACAACTTTTTAGGACTGGGGGAGCTAATAAGGTAAAGAGAAAAGAGCTGCAATTCGGAGAGTGTGGAAGGGAGATATGCCCCCTCCTGCACAAAGTGCGGGGAGCAAAAAAATCCAAGAGGTGTAAGAGAGCAAATATTCACTAAGCAACCATAAATGATATTTTAATATGTACAGAAGGATGGGGTGGGCTCTATTTCATTTGAAGATAGTGGATTCTATACTGAAACATCTTCAATATCACTTTCAAACTATATTTTAGAATACACTGATCAAAAAACAATTATTAGCTCACCAGTTTAGACTTACAGCTGGCTAATTCAGGCTGATAGCTGGCTTTAAATTCATTGGATGATTCACCTGGCTTTAAAGGACTCTCTTAGAAACTCACAGACATGGTAGCTACTAGCTACAGGTAACTAGGTTATAAGTCAAGAAGCAGCTGTTACAATGTTGCCATACTTACCTGTTAACCACTACTGTCATGATTAAAAGCCAGAGCCTGAGCTTATTAGCTTATTCATTTTCTAAAAAATCTGCCCCCCCCCCCCCACCCTCCCTCCTTCCCACCTACACCCATGAGCTATCATATTATACACAAGCTTTTGGACTTTGCCCTCTAGGGAACTAGCTAGCTGACTAACTTGTGATTATAGGTCAAATATGTGATATATAGCTAGGCACTAACCAACAACAGCTATTATACACATAGATGAATGTAATGTTTTGTATGGTATGTAGGTGTGTGGAGACAAGGCCAATATGCAGTTAATGAGGAATCAATAGCAACAACACAGAAGAAAAATTGTCACATATCAAACAATTAATTTTCTATAATGCAATTATTATTATTATTATTATTATTATTATTATTATTATTATTATTATTATTATTATTAACAAATGGGCTAGGTGGTTGAGGTGGACACAAAAATTACAACTGACTCAATCAAGTTTTTACTAAATGGTTGTGCAAGTCTAAGATCTCTGATAAGATAAGAACAAAAATTAATGTGCTGATTAGAATAGTCCTTACAGATTGTTTGCCAGACTTCAAATTGAGGCCTAGGAATGTAAAACAACAATTAGCAGAAGGACAAGTCTGAGAAGATTTGAAGAGAGCAGAACATGGAAAACAAGCTTTGTAGCTTGGCAGTGCAGTGTGTATTGAGCAACTCTCTAAAAAGCACAGCACCAATAATTATATTCGCGCAGTCTTCTAATAATGACGTAATTGTCCTTGCGACATTCACACTGAACCTAGCACGAACCTAAAAAAAATTGCTGCGTGGAGAGTCAGCTACTCTCTGGGCAAATGCATCGCGAATGTTGTTATTATTGCGAGGTATCTATGAATAATATTAAAGTACTTCCGGGCTGCTTCCGTGGCTCTCGTCAGCTTGGACAGACTATAGTGTACTTTAATTACCATACCAGTATAATATATAATAATAGTATACGTACTAGAGGTGTACGTACAATGCTAATATACTAATAGTGTACTATAGTATAGTCTGTTCACGTTCACCTTGCTCCTGGAAGTGCTGCACGTACAATAGCTATAAGCTGAAGCATAGCTAGCTCTCTTAGATTCTAAATAATAATTATAATGGAAGAAAACAGCTCTATAAAACTATCAGCTATGGAGCAGACAGTTGGATTTTTGGCTGGCAAATTTATTTATTTATTTATTTATTTATTTATTTATTTATTTATTTATTTATTTATTTATTTATTTATTCTTATTAAATTTTTCTGAACAGGCAAGTAGAAAAATAATTAACTATGTTAATATCATCATTTAGCTCTCTGAAAAGACCACAAATTTCTCTTGAACTGCATGCAGTTATAGTTAGTATAGCTATATCTGTGGTATCAAAGGAGTAGCTTCTCATAAGTCAATTTGATAACTCTATGGGCTATTCATGACTGAGATAGATATAACTAGATAAATGCTATGTCTTCTGAATGTGATGTACATAATATATAGCTCTCATATTGTTTTTTTGCAACTTCAACAATTTTAGCAGCAGCAGCTTCCTTAAAATGTGATAAATACTATTTTCTCTTGATAAACTATAGGAGCATGGACTCATTAATATGAGGCATCAAAACATAAGTTTATATCACAAAGAATATTATTATGAAGTAATGTGCTGAGCCTCTATAGAGAGTAGAATTAAGTCAACTTCATTATGAATAATTATAAGTAGCTATTAGCTAACTCTGCACACAAGGTTCTACATGTTTAATCAAGTCCTCAAAGTACGTAGCTAATCTATTCCAATGTCCACCAGTCATAGCCTTGTCTCAAGGCATGCATTCTTCGGATCAGTTCAAATCCAAACTTCCTGTGCTTGAATATCCAATACAAGACAATAACAGATATATAGAGGAGAGGGAGAATTGCAACAATAGCTATCGAGGCATGAAAAATCAAACTCATATCACGCTTTCTGACATTAGTAATATCCATTCCTGTCACAGTTACATAAAACAAAGCAAGGAGAAGTATAAAGACAACATTAATGTCCATGTAATGGGTCAAGTCAGTCTTGAAAGGACGAATAGTGATCATTAAAATAGCAAATAACACTGTGGGGTTGAGAGTACTGATGACACTGGATGGAGTGGAGACTGTGGAGTTGAGAGTACTGATGACACTGGATGGAGTGGAGACTGTGGGGTTAAGAGTACTGATGACACTGGGGGAGGTGGAGACTGTGGGCTTAGAGACAGTAGTGATGGCTCCAGGAATAGGGTTGCTAGTACTGCTTACAGCTCTGGAAGGAGTAGAGACTGTGGGGTAGGTGAGAGTACCAATTACATTGGGAGCTGTTGGGTTGGGAGTATGAGTTACAGCACTAGGAGGAGTGTGCCTGGGAGTATGTAAGGATGGTAAAGTACCAGTATTGAATGGAGCAAAAGGGTCTGATCTATTACAAGAAAGATGGTCATAATCCACATCATTAAAACAATTGTTAATGTGCTTTCGAAGGGCTAACTCAGGATAACGTTGCATAAAGCGCAACCACCATCCTTTGCCATTAAAATCAACTGGGCCTCCATTCTTATTCTCCAAGGTTTTTCTTACAATGCCTAAAACATCAGCTCGTTTCTTGGGATATCCTATCTCAGAGCAAGTGATGAGATAGTCCACAAGCTCTTGCTCCTCACTACCTGACAAATAAGGAACTCTCCCCGACTTACTGCCATGCTGAACTCTCCCAGATATTCTATCTTTTAGAGTTGTCTTTGGTACCCCAAATTCTAAGGCTGCTCTATTAATACCCGTACCTTCAGAGGCTGCTTTAATTGCTCCAAGCATAGACTCCTCGGTCCACTGTTTATACTTTTGGGGGCGGTTAGTTGTTGTCTTTTCTGATACTCTGGGCCTTTTCTTGCTCACGGTAGCTTTTTTAATTGTTTTCTTTCTCTTTCCAGTCATCATGGAACGTTTTTATGTGGAAGAGTAGATTGCACAGAGATACTAAAACTGCAACGTGGCGGTAAAATGGCGGCTTACCGTAATTTTATGCACATTTTTGTGTATCTCCGTATACTACTGCGGTCAATAGATTTGTCAGAGGTCGAACACTGGTGGTGGCCGATAATTGATGCCTTACGCTAAGTGTACATCTAAGTTCAAAATATTTTGTGGCAAAACTTCCTGCAAGTGTCAAAGTTTTACATTAAGGTTTGGAACCTGGAGAAAGGCTCTGCAGCACTTTCAGGAACATGAGAATAGCATGGCACATAAAGAAATAGAGCAAAGTGCTATTTATAAGGATAAGCTGAGTGAAGTAGATAAGGCAGGCACATATTCAGGGGGTAGCTGAGGGTGCTGGAGCACCCCCCTGGAGGTTGACAGTAACAACTAGTCTATTCAGCTAAGGTTACAGTAATTCCCTTGTCAAAAAGAATAGAAGCCACTTAGCTGCAAACACCAATTTAGCTGGCTTCTAGTGGCTTTGTCAGCAAAAGCCACAAACAGCCTAGCTAGTCTTGTAATGTGTAGTATTATTCTTTGTGGCTATTAGACAGCCTGAAATGCCACCAGATTGAATCAAAGAAGTCTAAAATACAAAAATTTCCTGGGGGGGCATGCCCCCAGACCCCCCTAGATTAGTCAATAATTTTTATAATAATAATCTTTAATTTAACTTTGCCAAAATTAAGTGGGTGTTGTATGGCATGATGTGGGTGTGGCATGAGTGTAGTATGTGTATAGCACCCCCTTCCATGAAATCCTGGATACGCCACTAGATAAGGTGTTAAATTCACATTTCCTGTGACAAATGCGACTACTGAAAGGTCATTTTCTTCTCTGATGAGATTTGAGAAGCACAATGACTCACTGTAGGTTGAACTACTATTTGTTCATACAGCAAGAACTACCTAGATAAAATAGCTGAAGATTACATCTCAGTTTTATTTTGGAAAATTTATTAACTATCTATAATTTGTAACTTCATTCTGAAACTGTAATCTCTGATGGCCGGATAAGAAGGGGGGGTCTTTAGCTTAAATGGTGCCCCCCCACCTAAAATCATCTTCCTACCCCCCTGTTTTTGTGTTGTTTTAGTTTCGCAAGAACCTTACCATAATGAAATTTAAGATGCTTGCACGGTCTGTAGGACTATACCTGAATAGAGGTAAAATACCAATAGCTCTAGCTCAATAGTAGCAAGAGGCTAGTGGCCCATTGGCATCCGGAAGGCCCTCTCTACTAGATCTATTATTCAACTTTATTTCGTAATAAAAGTGACATCCGAAATTAAAACAATGACGAAAATTTCAGCAAATAATAATGGTATATAGTTGGAAACTGATTATTATAGTAAATGAGTTTGTTATGCACACTAATACATTTTCTAAAGAAACAAGATTTGCTGGAAGCTGGTACACAGTCTATAGTGAAAATAAACCGAATCAAAAGTGCTCGTAATAATTACTTCAATTTATGTAACTTCTTTACATAACACTGTATGTAATAATTATTATAATAACATTGATAGCTCTATTCAACTAGTTATAATCTTTTAGAAAGATTGTCAGTCAACAGTATCCACATGTACTTCAAATAATCAGCTAACTAGTTAGCTACAAACTTAAAATATAGCATCTTTTATTTTAGATAAAAGGCTTTTGGATGTAGCTAGCTAGTACAGGGTTTTTTTTATCTACTGGGGGGTGCAGGAAGGAAGCTTCCCACCAAAAAAAGCCCTCAATCTTCCCCCCCCCCCTCCCCCCCAAAGTAATTCATGAAGTTACAAGCAGCCATTCATGTTATATCATTAGTTTTCAAGTTTTTTTCTCCTGAATAATAATCTTCTGAATTCAGTTCATCTGGTCCTTCTACATGTGCTAATTTGCATTGTATGATTCAGGATTTCTTCACCAAGTCTGTTCCTCAGTCAAGTTTTAATTAGCTTCATGTCACTGAAACTTTGCTCAACTGTTGCTATTGTCACAGGTGAAACCTACTGCAAGCCTAGCTAAGGATGTTAGGTTTAGAAAGCCAGCTATATACTACATATAAAGCACTGCTAGCTAAAAAGGTGGTCCCTATCTTATGAGGTACTGATTCAGATTTATGCTGGGTGAAAAGAATCCTACAAAAAATTTTCCATTCTGCTTCTGCCTTGGTCAGGATCAACATCTGGCATTGAAACAGTGTGCACTTTATTTTTAAGTGTGGTAACATCCAATATTCCATCCAAATCTGGTAACATTCAAATTATAATAGAAAAAACTGGTAGTAGTGGTAGTGTGCATGTTGGTGGTGGTGGTGGTGGTGGTGGTGGTGTTGGTGGTGGTGGTAGTGTGTAGGTGGTGGTGTGTAGGTGGTGGTGTGTTGGTGGTGGTGGTGGTGTGTTGGTGCATGGTGGTGGTGGTGTGTTGGTGGTGGTGGTTGTGGTGAGTGGTGGTGGTGGTAGTAGAAATTGCGGAATATCAATTTTCATGTGACTGTGACAAAGCTCTATATATCAACTTTATTCCTCAAAGTAGATAATCTATTCCAATGTCCATCATTCATAGCCTTGCTTCAAGGCACACGTTCTTCTGATGACTTCAAATCCAAACTTCCTGTGCTTGAATATCCAATACAACAATAGGGGAGTATTAGTCCATCAGTATTGTACACATCCTATACTAGTCTATCTGTATTGTACTCATTTATTGGTATACTAGCCTGTACACATCCAGTATACTAGTCCATCAGTACTGTACGCATCTAGTATACTGGTCCATCAGTACTGTACAAATCTGAGATACTAGACCAGCAAATTTCTGCCTGTGAACAATGAAACTGAAATGTTATGTTTTCAGTCAAGACTCTAGTCAGAAGCATTTCAGTAGCCTTTTGAAGACCTAGATTCAAGTTAGAGAACTGTTCTGACAGTTTACATGGTACGTATGTCATTTGTCTGACTAATCTCCATCTTTAAGAACTCAAGTGAACAATAATTAACTTTAGCATAATAATGATATGCAATGTACAATATGTTTAGAAAGAATTTGGGACTTTGCATCAGAATAATAATATTATGCTACAAAGATAATATTTCATTATAATTTTGTTATGGGAATATTATTCATTCATGCTTCAATTTACTAACTTCATTGTCTACTTTTTCCCCTGAGTTAAGGGAAGATTATATAATCTAGTTGTGTCTGTATTTTAAATACTAGAAGCATAGAACTGTGGTTAGCTGTCGTTGTTGAAAGGATTATGACTAACCAGAAAGTGTTCACTATTTTTATGTGTTTTTCTTTGATTCTAAACCTGGTGTTCTGTGAGGTCATACAGGAGGGAATTGAAATAGAAATGGAAAATAATTGTAGCACTGAAGAATTCTCAAGTTTTCAAGTCATTTCAAGTGAGAACACATCGGCCATAAGTCAAAAATATTCTGGAAATCAGCTCTACAATTCTAACTTTTCTTACTCTTGTTCAAGTAATGACAGCACCAAACTCTGTATCTTCAGTGATGATGGTCTGTCTAAATGTGGTGATATACCACATGATATTCTACAGTGTAGCAGCCAAGGTAACATCTCTATTTTAGACTGTTATTGTATCACTTATAATGAAAATGATAAAGAGTCACAAGCAGAAATTGGAAAATGTATATATAACTGTTTCAATGTAAACAAAACTGACTTCAGTGATTCTGTATATCATATACTACCATACAATGCTTCAGATTCAAATGAAGTTATTTGTGCAAAGGAATTTTTCCGAAATGGTACACTCTGTGGTAAGTGTAAAGATAGATATTATCCTCTTGCTTATTCTTACAATATGACCTGTGTCATGTGTCCTCATGGTAGAGCTAACTGGTGGAAATATGTGCTTTCTGCATTTCTTCCACTTACATTTTTCTACTTTATTGTTGTATTTTTCAAGATAAATGCCACATCCTCACATCTCCATGGTTTCATTTACTACAGTCAAGCCATATCTCTGCCTCCAATGACACGTGTTGTTTTAATCGGTATGAGACATCGTTCAAATTATTTAAAGTTTATGAAGTACATTGGATCATTGTATGGAATTTGGAATCTTGATTTTTTTCGTGTTTTTGATCTGGGTATTTGCCTGGGTACTGATACATTACAGACTCTCTCCCTTGACATAGCTGTGGCAATATACCCTCTCCTGCTTATGGTGGTGTCATATGTTTTGATAGAGTTGTATGATCGAAATTTCAGACTTTTAGTGATTCTATGGAAGCCATTTCTCACATTTTTCGGTCTTTTTCGTAGGAATTGGGAAATCAGGACATCTGTAATTGATGCATATGCTACATTCTTTCTTTTGTCGAATGTGAAATTTCTGAGTGCATCATTTGATCTTCTCATTCCAGTTAAAATACTTCAGCTTTCCTCATCAAAAGGCTTTCATCATAATTGGCGGCTTTTCTATGATGCCACTGTTCCATATTTTGGTGAAACCCACCTTCCTTATGCCATCCTAGCTATAGTGACGCTGTTTGTCTTTGTACTCACACCTGTGGTATTACTTCTATTGTATCCATTTCGATGGTTCCAAAAGCTTCTTAATGTATTCCCATTTCGTTGGTACATCCTCCACACCTTCATGGACTCATTTTATGGCTGTTACAAGAATGGAACGGAACTAGGCACTCGTGACTGTCGATGGTTTGTCTCTTTATTCTATATTGTACGTATTCTGGGTTTCTTAATTGGTCTATTCACTTTAAATGCAATGTATTATATAATTGGTTCAGTACTTTTAGTGTTGTTCGCTATTTTGATGATGAATATCCGTCCTTTCAAAAGTGATTTGAGCCATTATACAGACATCAATGTCATCTTTATACTACTCCTTGCTTCATGGTATGTAATTGTGACAGGAATCGATATTGCTAGTGTTAAAAACCATGACATGACGTGGATTTTTTACCTACTCACTCTAGCATTTCTAGTCCTCCCTCTTACCTATGCATTAGTTATTGTCTTGTATTGGATATTTAAACACAGGAAGTTTGGATTCGAACTGATCAGAGGAATGTGTGCCTTTAGACGAGGCTATGACTGGTGAACATTACTTTGAAGACTACGTATTATTAATTATGACACTTGAGCATTTAGCTAGAACATTGTGCTTAGAGTCAATGATTATTTATAGCAAGTAGATTCTTTAGTGATTCTGCACATCAAATTCTACTGGTGTTTTTACTCCTATAGTTATCAAGAATTAAAACAACTTTGGGATATATATGTAGTCATGTACTCTAACTAATAAACAAAGAAAAATAAGCTGTGTTGTACTTGTTCTACTTTTAGTATAACTTTTATAAACTATTACTGGTCAATGGGTATCTAAAATTAACTGCAATTTATTCCTTTATTTCAGCTAGTATTCCACTCTCCTATCTGACTATAAATATTATTATTATTACATGTATAAGGATAAAAAAATGATGTTTATTCAGTGGGTACAGGGATCCTGCTATGCATGATGTAGGAACACTCTACTAGATGTGGGGGATAAGAATTCCATTAGGGTTTGTTTGTCTTGCAGTGTGTACATACATGTATGCAGAAGCAATACTGATCCAATACTAATAATTACTTCCTGGGTACACCTTTTGTTTTTGAGGAAAAGTTTAACATCCTCATGGCTTCAGTAAAAGAAGTAATGTTAATACAGACTCTTCATTCTCATCTTCTTCACCATTTTCCTTGGTAGCTACCTTCAGGTGTTGATAGATGGCTAAGCTTCACAAAAAATTTGGCTTCCAAATTATCACCATCTAGCTAGATTATTAACACAGACAGTGAGGTCATTATAATTATAATGCATTGCTCTGAATTCATAGTCTCATCAATAAGACTCTCTGTAATGCCATGCACTCATCAGCATCCAAAAATGGATCTGCCTCAGTGTTTTCTTTGATGTCACAAATAGCCACATACCACAATAGTAGTATACGTACATGATTCCTAAATCTAGTGGTTGAAGTTTTGATGTTGTGTTGACAGGAAAGCAAACAATCTTAATTTAATCTTTATGTCATGAAAGAGGCTGTTGTCTGTGCCTGACACTCTTTCTATTTCAAAGTTACTATTAGCTAGTTTTATAAATTCATTTCCTAAATACTATGTAGCTTAGACCATTATTCCAAGTTTCGTGTTATGTATGAAAGTGACTTCTTTTATCAAAGCTGGTGCAGATGTGCTCTAATTCAAGCTGTAATTTTAATGACATCTTTGTAAACATTACATAACCACAATCTAGTGCTATAAGCTCTCTTGGATTCTAAATATCTGAAGAAAGAAAAATTGGACAGCTCTAATTATTTTATAGAACTATCAGCTATGGAGCAGACAGATAGATTTTTGGCTGGTTAAAATAAATTTTATATTCTGAAGAGGTAAACAGAACAATAATTAAAATATTGTAGCTAAAATTATAGTTAACTAGCTATGTTAATATCATCATTTTTTTTAGCTAATAGACTACAAATTTCTCTTGAGCTGCATGCAGTAAATTGGAACTCAGTATTTGTTATATCAAAAGAATAGCTTCTCAGGAGTCAAATTAATGTAGCTCTAGGTTATAGCTTGTGAGATAGAATTATAATATTATTAGATCTGATTTATTCTTTATTTTTTGTGTAATTTCACAGCTGTTTGATATACCACCCACAACCAATTATTTATTTATTTATTTATTTATTTATTATTATTATTTTTGCTTTCTCTTGATAACTATAGGAGCATGGAATTATTAAGATGAATTATTAAGTTTATATCACAAAGAATATGAATGATGTACTAAACCACCTGAGGGTATATACAAATGAGTGATTCCATTATGACTAACTCAGCACATAAATTTCTACAAGATAGTAGCTAATCTAGTCCTGAAAGTAATCTGTTGTTAAACAGTGATGTAATTCAGTGATGTAATTAACAAGTATTTCATGCACACATTCCATCAACCACATGTGACTATATACATGCTGACTTGGTAATTTTTGTAACTCTAGAATTTTCTTGTGTGTCACATGTTAAGCATATATCAGTGATTCATTCTATTAATTGTTTGAAGTGAATTGGCTCTGCTAACAGGTTATGGGCCCAGTCTGAGTGTCTATTCTAGTCAATCCCTAGTCAGTTAAGTAATAGTTCAAGATATTAAGCCTGATGGGAACACCAACAATGGATGAGAAGTGGTCCATTGAGAAGCTGGATAGTTCGAACTGGATGACATGGAAGTTCCAGATGAAGCATCTGTTACTGGCAAAGGAACTTTGGGGGTTTATCGATGGTACTGAAG
Source organism: Diacarnus erythraeanus (assembly GCA_964016965.1). Taxonomy (NCBI): domain Eukaryota; kingdom Metazoa; phylum Porifera; class Demospongiae; order Poecilosclerida; family Podospongiidae; genus Diacarnus; species Diacarnus erythraeanus. The sequence continues at coordinate 7,322,629 of OZ024674.1, read as the reverse complement.
TCATCAGGGAAGGAGCAACAGCAGTGGCACGGACAGAACATCAGAAAAAGGCCCAAAAGGCACTGTCAACTCTTGTTATGGCTATCAACACTTCACAGCTCTATCTAATTACCTCCTGTGAGAAACCTAAGGATGCTTGGGATGCTTTGTGCAATCATTTTGAGAGAAGTACGCTAGCAAACAAGCCTTGATTCATGAAGAAAGAAAGAAGAGTGAAAGGTATAAGCTTAGTAATACTGTTACTACTGTAGAGCAGAAGGCCCTTATGGGAAGACAGACAAGGCAACTGAGGTGTTATGGATGTGGAGAGATTGGACACTCGCCGAGAATGCCCCAAGAGGAAGTCACCACATAATGCTAAATCAGCTGAGGTGAAGCATTCTGATGCAGATACTGAATATGCCGGAGCCTTTGCAATGTCTGCGAAATTTTCTGATAAGGCAGCCAGGTGGCTAGTGGACTCTGGAGCATCTAGTCACATGACGTCCAGAAGGGAGCTACTCACAGACTATAAAGAGTTTGAAAATCCTGAGAAAGTCAGCTTGGGAGATGGTCGTTTTGTTGATGCAGTTGGGGTTGGAAATGTCCATCTTAAGATGCTGTTTAAAGTGAGTGAGCCTAAGAAAAGTGTGATGTATGAAGTACTGTATGTACCTAAACTTGCATGCAATCTGTTTTCAGTGAGAGCAGCAGCTTCTAAGGGTAACATTGTTAAGTTTGGAAAGGTGAGATGCTGGATAAGATATAGCAAGGGTATTTTGCGTGGCATGGGCTCACTAATGGACAAACTGTACCAACTAGATTGTGAATCAATTATACATGAGCAGGCTTCAGTTGCATCAGATATAGGTAGTGCTGATCTGTGGCACCAGAGGCTGGGACATATCAGTGGGCAGCGTCTCAAGGAAATGGTCTCAAATGAAATGGTAACTGGAGTGAAGATACCTGTATCAGCTGAATTTTCCTTTTGTGAGGGCTGCGTTGAAGGAAAAATGAAACGGAAACCATTCAAAACAGTGGGAGAGATTCGCTCTACAAGAAAGCTGCAGCGTGTCCATAGTGATGTTTGTGGACCTATGCCTACTGAGTCAATTGGAAAGAGAAAGTACTTTGTGACATTTATCGATGACTTTTCAGATGCTGCTCAGTCTATTTCATACGGAACAAATCAGAAGTTTTTGAGAAATTTAAAGAGTTTGAGGCACTTGTTACAAATGATTGTAACCAAAGGATTTGTGTACTACGGTCTGACAATGGTGGTGAGTATGTCTCAGAGGAGTTTGAAGCATACCTGAAGTTGAAAGAAATTCGCCATGAATTGACAGTCCCTCATACTCCTGAGCAAAATGGAGTTGCGGAAAGAATGAACCGCACTCTTATGGAATCAGCAAGGTCTATGATGTCTCATGCTGGATTGCCAGACAGCTATTGGGCAGAAGCAGTGGCCACTGCTGCTTACATAACAAATCGTACATCCACAACAGCATTAGAAAAGATGACTCCATATGAGCAGTGGTATGGAAGGAAGCCAGATCTTAGCAATTTAAGAGTGTTTGGCTGTGTGGCCTATGCTCACATACCTGAGAATCAGCGACAAAAGTTGGATAAGAAAGCTGATAAATTGCGATTTGTTGGCTACAGTATTAAGTCTAAGGGGTACAGGCTACTTGATGAGAAGACATCAAAGGTCCTCATACGCAGAGATGTTATTTTCAATGAAACCAATTTTTGTCAGTTAAAAGAGACAGGGAATGATTCGGTTGAAGTGAAAATGAGTTCAGATGACTCGGAAACTTGTGAACCCGAAAGGCACGAATATCCTCAACGACAAAGGCATGTACCAATCAGGTATGGTATAGACGAGTATGTAAACACTGCTGTAGAATCACTTGGTAATACCCTGACCCCTGAACCAAGCACTTTGGAAGAAGCTCTTACTAGTGATCATGCTACAGAGTGGAAAGCAGCAGCTGATTCAGAGTACCAGTCACTCGTTGACAATGATACATGGGAACTTGTGGAGTTACCTCCAAACCGGAAAGCTATTGGTTGTAAGTGGGTTTTCAAAGTGAAGTGCGGAAGCAATGGAGTAGTTGATCGCTATAAGGGACGCCTGGTAGCCAAGGGATATGCTCAAAAGTATGGAGTAGATTACGATGAGACATTCTCTCCTGTAGTTCGGTTCTCTTCCATTCAAACGCTACTTGCATTTGCTGTGCAGAATGACATGCTGGTTCACCAAATGGATGTTGTGACAGCATTCCTCAATGGAAAACTGGAAGACGAGATTTATATGGAACAACCTGAAGGCTATGTCCAATCAGGGAAAGAACATCTTGTCTGCAAACTGAAAAAATCTCTTTATGGCTTAAAACAGTCTCCAAGATGTTGGAATACAACCCTCACTGAGTTTCTGGAATCCATCAAGTTCAAGCAAAATGATGCAGATCCATGTGTCTTTATTTGAATAGAAGGAAAGGATGTCACAGTTGTTGCTGTATATGTGGATGATTTAATTATCATTACACAAGGTATTGACAAGATGAATGAAGTGAAGAGAAGTTTGATGGCACAATTCAAGATGAAAGACTTGGGAAAGATTCACTACTGTTTGGGAATCAGTATTGAATATGACTATAGCAACAAGTGCGTCTGGATGCATCAGAAACAATACATCCTTGCCATGATTAAGAAGTTTGGGCTTACTCAGGCCAAGACTGTTTCCACCCCTGCTGATGTCTCTGTACAGCTGAAGAAAGATGACGGAGTCAGCAAAGAAGTTAATTCTACCCTTTACCAGTCCATGGTTGGAAGTCTCCTTTATGCAGCAATTGCAACACGTCCAGATATTGCTCAAGCAGTGGGAGCAGTGTCAAAGTTCTGCTCAAAGCCTAGTGAATCCCACTTGACTGCTGTTAAACGCATTCTGAGGTACTTAAAGGGAACAGCAAATATATTTCACTCAAGTTTGAGAAATCAATCGAAGGAGACTTGATCGGATTTTCAGATGCAGATTGGGCTGGAGATCAGGATGATCGTCACTCCACAACTGGAAACTTGTTCCTCATGGCAGGGGGACCAGTTAGTTGGCTCAGTAAGAAACAGGCAATTGTGGCCCTATCTACATCTGAGGCAGAGTACGTAGCCCTCAGTGTTGCAACACAAGAAGCTGTTTGGCTTAGAAGACTGCTGGTTGACTTGAAAGGAAACTCAGTGTGTCCAACTGTTATGATGGAGGACAACCAAGGAATGATAGCCATGGCAAGAAATCCTGTGTCACATGCCAGGACCAAGCACATTGACATTCGCTACCACTATGTGCGTGAAGCTCTTCAGAAGAAAGTCATCAGCTTGAACTACTGCCCAAGTGAAAATATGACTGCTGACATTCTCACCAAACCATTGGCTCGAGGACATTTTGAATCTCTTCGCTCTTTGATGGGAATGGATACTTGTGAATTAAGTGGGAGTGTTAAACAGTGATGTAATTCAGTGATGTAATTAACAAGTATTTCATGCACACATTCCATCAACCACATGTGACTATATACTTGCTGACTTGGTAATTTTTGTAACTCTAGAATTTTCTTGTGTGTCACATGTTAAGCATATATCAGTGATTCATTCTATTGTTTGAAGTGAATTGGCTCTGCTAACATCTATTTCAATGTCCACCAGTCATAGCCTTGTCTCAAGGCATGCATTCTTTTCCTGTGTTTGAATATCCAATACAAGATAATAACAGATATATAGAGGGAGAATTGCAACAATAAAAATCAGGGCATGAAAAATCCAACTAACATCACTCTTTATGACATTAGTAATATCTATTCCTGTCACAGTTATGTAAAACAAAGCAAGAAGAAGTATAAAGACGACATTAATGTCCATGTAATGGGTCAAGTCTGCCTTGAAAGGACGAATAATGATCATCAAAATAGCAAATAACACTAAAAGCATCGAACCGATTATATAATTCATCACATTTAAAGTGAATAGAGCAATTAAGAAACCCAGAAAACGTAAAATATAGAATAAAGAGACAAACCATCGACAGTCACGAGTCCCTGGTTCTGTTCCATCCTTGTAACAACCATAAAATGAGTCCATGAAAGTGTGGAGGATATACCAACGAAATGGGAACATACTAAGAAGCTTTTGGAATCATTGAAATGGATAGAAGTAATACCACAGGTGTGAGTGCAAAGACAAAGAGCGTCACTATAGTTAGGATAGCATAAGTAAGGTGGATCTCACCAAAATATGGAATAGTTGCATCATAGTATACCCTCCAAATATGGTGAAAACCTATTGATGAGGAAAGCTGAAATACTCTAACTGGAGCGAGCAGACCAAATGAAGCACTAAGAAATTTTACATTTGAGAGAAGAAAGAATGTAGCAAATGCATCGATTACAGATGTCCTGATTTCCCACTTCCTACGAAAAAGACCAAAGAATACGAGGAATGGGCCTAATGGCTTCCATAGAATCAATAAAAGTCGGAAATTGCGATCATACAAATCTATTAAAACATATGACAACACCATAAGCAGGAGAGGGTATATCCCCACTGCTATTTCAAAGGAGAGTGTCTGCAATATATCAGTTCCCAGGCATATGCCATTATCAAATGTACGAAAGAAATCAAGATTCCAAATTCCATACAATGATCCGACATATTTTGAGACTGTCAGGTAATTTGGGCGATGCCTCACACTTAGGATAATGCAATGTGCCAGTGCAGGCATAGAAATACCTTGACTGTAGTAAATAAAACCATGGAGGTGTGAGGAAGTTATATTTATCTTTAAAAATACAACAATAAAGTAGAATATAGTAAAAGCATACAGCACAAATTTCCACCAGTTAGCTCTACCATGAGGACACTTGATACAGGTCAAATTGAAGGAATAAGCAAGAGGATAGTATCAATCTTTACACTTACCACAGTGTACCATTTCGGAAAAATTCCTTTCCACAAATAGCTTCATTCGAATCTGAAGCATTTTTCGGTAGTATATGATACACAGAATCACTGAAGTCAGTTTTGTTTGTATTGAAACAGTTATATATACAACTTCCAATTTCTGTCTGTGTCCCATTCCTCATTGTAAGTGATACAGTGACAGTCCAACACAGAGATGTTACCTTGACTGCTACACTGCAGAATATCATATGGTATATCACCACATTTAGAAAGACCATCATCACCGAAAACACAAAGTCTTGTGCTGTCATTACTTGAACAAGAATAGGAATTGTGGAGCTGATCTTCAGAATATTTCCGACTTATGACAGACATGTTCATACTTGAAGTAACTGGAAAACTTGAAAGGTCTGTAATACAATTACTAACAGTTTCCACATTGCTTTCATTCTTTCTGACTTCACAAGACACCAGATTAAGAAAGGGAAAAAGTGAACATACAGCAATGATTCTCCAGTCAGCCATAGGCACATGAAATTCAAAAATAGTTGGTAACTGATTACTTCTTTTATAGAGATAAGTTTGTTATGAACACTAATACATTTTCAATTAATAATATTCTCTGGAAGCTGCTACACTGTCTAAAGTGAAAATATTACTACAGTTTATTTACATAAAATTAGCAGCCATACAAATTTAGCTATAATAGTAGCTCTATTAAACTATAATCTTTGTCAGTCAGCAGTATACACATGAGTTTCAAATGATCAGCTAACTGACTACAAACTTAAATAATACACTCAGCAATCACTTATTCTAGGTAGGAGGCTTCTGGATGTGCAACTAGCTAACTACATAAGGTAAACTTATAACTAAAACAGCTGAAATTGATAGTTGAACAGGTTACCTGCATAGGTCAGATGACAATGGACTTTGACCTTCATAGTGGGCATGCGCAAAGTAAAAGGCATTGGCACTTACGTAATCATAATAATGTATGTACGGATATAATCGTTGACATGCATGCTTGAGTGAATCTGAGTATCTCCATCATTATGATTATTGTAGATTTTTTCATGCGATCAATAGATCTGTCTAGATTATGCCAGATTTTTTGCTATTCTATAATTTTCTGGCCAGCTCGTATAATTCTTAAAGTCAGCCTATAATTCTTGTCAAATCACCTAATATTCTTTTCAAACACATGACAATTATCAAATTAACTATCTAATTAGGATTGTGCTGCAACATAACTAAAGTTTCAATGTAGTCCTCCAATGAACATGTTTGTCTGTCAGTAAAACAGTGAGACTATATTTAAAATACTCTTTCTGAGGCAGCAGAAGATGACTGCACAAACACAACATTCCTGCATGCCTGAGACCATTGAAGAAGACCATGGTCATGTTTATTTCACCATTCTAACTTGGCATTTGTCCTCAGCAGTTGTTAATATTTAGAAAGTTCAATTTGAATGGAATTTGGTATTAATGGAATTAGTAGTGTTCAAGAAAGTGTTAATCACATTAAAAGCAACAACTCATTATGCTAGCATTATTCCCTTGCCCCTAACAATGTAATCTGAATGGTGCAATCAAGTGAAGAAGGAGCCAGAAACCATGTAGCTGCTCCCTTTAAGTGTTAGCTATATACTTGACACCTTTCTTTAACACACAAAGATTGATTAGGTAAAATAGCTAATGGATCCTGTGTCTATATTTGCTGGCTTTAGTACCCACACTAAAGTCCATCCAAGCCAATTCTAAAAGTGCAGTTTATAGATAATGTAGCGTTTTAGTTCTGCTAAAGTAATAGGCCGGTGGAATAAAGATATTCCAGCTAACTAGCTAACTACCGTGGATCCGATGCATTACCATAGATTATTGACAAAGAAAGGTCTGCTCAAAAGGAGATGTGATCAAGGACTCAGGATTTATTCACATCAATGTCTCCCGCTCAACACAGCCGACCACAGCGCGCGCTAACCTTGAGTGTATGTTGATCACGTGATATATCCCAGTAACTTTGACGGTCACTGCCATAGTTGCTATGCCTGTACTTAACATCATAAATTGTCAGAATAATAATACTGTGAGAGAGTGTTTTTCTGACAAGAATTTAGCTATGATATTAAAAACCATAGGCAATTTTAGTGGTGCTATTAGAGGTCCCTGCTGAGGTAAATAGTATTATGATATTTAGCTGGCAATAGTGCTATGTCTAAAAGGTTTTGCCTACTATTATATTCATGTTAAATTTTTATGGTTATAGCTAAAGACCCTCAAAAGAAAAATCAATTTTGTGGTTGTAAAAGATAGTCATGTGATACACTTTATTATTGGTGTTTGACTGTTTCCAAGGCTCAATCCACTCTATGTTTAGCTACCAAGACAATTTTATTTTTTATGTTTCTTCTTTTAAAAGGTTAGCAAAAGTTTTCACTCGCTAAAAATTACTGCAGATGTGGTTGTTTAGCACCTATACCTATAGGTTGATTACCCTTATGTGAAGTACTGCAGCAGATGTGGTTGTTTAGTACCTCACTAAATAGCAATAGATGGTTAGCTATGGATTCTGACTGATAGGAAACATGAATGGTTGGCTAACTAGTGGCTAAGTAACTGAAGGCATGCCATGTTGTCTTGTAGTATGCATTAACATGAACACTATCTCTCCCACATGAAAGCTATAATTTAGCTTTTGCATGGCCATACTGTTGTATATATAGACATGCTATATAGCCACAAGAATATTATTGGTACAGTCATATTATTACAGCTTTGTGTATGTATAGCTATCTATAGAAAATATGTAGTTGTTTATTCAACAAAATGTTTCCATTTAGTCATTAAGAACAAACATTCTCTATCTCAAGAGTTATAACATAAATAGTGGGATAATGTACATTAGTAGATATTATTAAGATCTCAGTATATTCTGTGTGTTGTTACTAGTACCTATAGCTATAGCTATCATATCGATACTATACAGCTACCTAAATATTACATTCAAGTTTGGATTTAATCACTGTCATGGCTGATAGTCAACATGACAGCAAAGTATTGTTGGTGAGTAGTAGCTAGTACATAGCTATATAGCTAGATACAAATTTTCTGTATGACACTCACCAAAGCAGGCAAAATCTTTTTGCCATTCATTCAGGTGAGAAGAAAGAAACAGAAAGTAGATGAGTTAAAAAAGGTTAGAATCACTGTACATGTGCAGGGGAGATAGTTCCATGTACAATGGCCATAGCTAGTATCTATAATGGCCTTTATTTAATACAGGGCAAAGCTCTCAGGCTAAAAGAAATACAGATTTATGAAGAGGTGAGTGAATCAAATTATGACCGCCCCATTCTGGACACTTGTAGCCATCATTAATACAGTAGAACCTTTCAATTGGCTCCTTTTCCATGTAACATTCAGGTTACATCATTGTCAATTGTACTATAATTGCTATGTGCTGGGGCCACTATGGGTAGGGTTAGATACACAATAGTACAATAATTGGCAATGATGTAATCTGAATGATGTAATCTGAACATAGAGAAAGAGTTTTCAATTCTAGGGATACTGTAATCACCATAATTAGAGCGCCACAAAAAAATAATTACAGAGGTTGGCACTTACATTGTGATCAAAAAAATACACTTCACTTGGGGGTGTCGCCTAAATTAGAGTGGCGCTTAAATAATTAGAGTTAAGATGGACTGTTGCAACATGGCTGTGTCTGGAGATGGCTGCACCTACTTTCATGTTTGTATCCAGAGTGTTGTGAGGGGGGTTCATGTTTACAAGGCCGTGTGGACTCCAGTAGGCCTTGTACGTACCCTTAGAGGATCAGTTGTGGGGGCGAAAAAGCTTTTGATCAACTTCTTGGATATCTCTTTAACAGCAAATCATAGCAAACTACAAAAAACCCGTGTGGGCTCTAATTAATTAAGCGCCAGGAAAGACTAATTGAGGAAGGAGGTGATGCCATAGTATAGAACTAGAAAAATAATTCCATGTCTGGGTGGCGCTTAAATTATGGTGGCGCTTTAATTACAGTGATTATGTGCTCTACTGATACATTCTTAGGTCAATAGCTAATCCATTGTTACCATAACCGTCATGAGATACTTATTGTTGAACACCTACCTAATCCATGCTGAAAGAACCATGATGTTTAGCAAGATTTCTACCCTAGGCATAGCTATTCATAGAGAAATAAACTTCTGTGGTGATTTAGTTGCATATAGCATTAGCTGACACAGGAAGTGGATATCAGATAAGACATTGCCTGTCTTAACCACAAAATATGCATTGTGTCACAATTACAGATATTTTGGTATACCCTATACTGTGAGTGTGGTTTTTACTTAAAAGCTATACCTGTTCAAATGTAACCCAAGCCCTACAGCTGCTATAGGCAATACACTGGGTGTGGTTTCTACTAGGTAGTTCTACCCACTTGAATGCAACACAAACCCTGCAGCTGCTATAGGCTATACTGTGGGTCTTACCCATTTTAATGCAATACAAGCCCTAGAGCTGCTATAGGCCATACTGTGAGTGTGGCTCTTAGAATGCTACTATCAAGAAAAAAACTAGCTAATGATAAAATTGTGTTTAATGACCTGATGCAGACCTGCACTACTTAAAACTAATTATGAATGCGGCCAATTGTTTCTGTGATCTCTAACTTGACACAGTTACATATCTGTATGCTTAACACTCAATTTCGAATGCACACATTAAACATGTAGGTTAAAAGAACTATGACAGGCTATAAATAGAACCACAGTTTAAGAGACAAAAGTGTGAAAAGTCAACCACTATAAAGAATAGCTAATTATCAGTGAAGGTTCTGTTTTAGCTATAATAATGTACATCTAACAACCATTATTATGTGTTGCATTGTACCTTGTAGCATTAGCCTTTATTTTATGAACAAGTATCTTGGTGTGAGGACCCCCCCTCCCCCCCCATCTGAACCTCCTAAGTGTCGGACCCCAAGTGTCTGAGGACCCAGAGTGTGACATACAATTAAGCCATTTTGGAAATTTATACAGACACTGAATACATTGTGTATTCCTCTTAAAGCCCATAGTATTAGTCATTAGCTATAATTGTTCTATTAAATACTTGCAGTTAATTACAGTTAGAGAAAAGAAATTGAAAGACCCCAAAATCAATGCAGTTAAAAAGATAAAGCTAGAGTGGGATCTTCAAGGACTAAAGGAAGATGTGAAGAGATGGAAAGAGACAATAGACAAGATTGAGAAAGCTTTGGCTGAAGACAATGCATCACCTTCTTGAATCAGCAATGTCAAAACACTTTCATGTTCAGTAATGTTGTTTATTATTGTATGATATTCTGTAAACCAAACACATTAATATCATCAGGAGAAGGCTTGGATAAATATATTTTCCTATTTACATAACCAAGTAGCTACATTAACCTTTCTTATGCTGGATATTCAGGAATATAGCTAGCGAGTTAAAAAGGATTAATAGGTTATTTTTTACTTAGAACCTCTCTATTCTGGACACTTTAGGACAGATTAAAGGGTTCTGAATAGAGGGGTAGGTGGCGAAGTTCTAATTAATGTTAAAATTGAGTAACAAATATTCTGCAATATTTTGCTATTATTGATAGCAATATTAATTTTCTATGAATATCAATATAATTATCATCAATATACTCTCTAATTTATTATAGCTAATAGAATCTGTTAAATCTCAAAAAAGGGACAAAAATTAATAATAGAGTAGAAAATACACATAGGAAACATTTTTTTTTTGTTTTGAGGGGGGTAGGAGCATGTGAGTATTATAGCTAGATAGCTATAATATAGCTAGCCAGTTAAAGTAGCTATAAGGATTGTCTTCTTTGGTGATATAAAGAAAGAGGCAATCTCTTGTACGTAGGTCAAGTTTATTTTTGTGAATGTGACAAAGTGCATTTATTCAATCATTCATCAATCAATGGTATAGATCAGTTATGTAGTGTTCTTTCCCTTAGCCATAGCTATATATGTATTTGATCAGTAAATGCTGTTCATGTGACACATTCTGATATCTTCATTGTGGTTTCACAATTTTAATAGCGACTAGGTATGAATCATGGTTATCCAGTAGGGCTGTCCTAATTTTTCTGCCTATTTTTCTATTCAGAATTTCCCCCCAAGGATTCTCCTATTATTCTCAGAAATTGAGTGGTGATTCTTGTGATTCAATAATATTACATATTAAGGTTTCTACGTAATCTTCAAGTGAAGAAGATTCAATTGTCTCTGAGAAAAAGTTCTGTAAAAGTAAAAATACTCATTTAGAAGCAGCAGAGCTTGGTTGAACCAGAAGGACTAGGTTTACACCAATGATTTTAGTTTGTAGTGTAGCTGAGCATATGTACAGTTGATTTTTTTTTTTTTTTTTTTTTTTTTTTTTTTTGACCTTAAAGCCCTATTAGGCTAGAATAATTCTTATTCCAGCAGGCACCTACTATTCCCAAAAATAATTATTGGGACAGGCCTATTATCAGACCTGCCAAGTCTCACTCTTTGGGAGTGATTCTCACACCTGGCTCCCTTGCTTTTAGTACACAATTTATACTAGCCTTATGTAGTACATATTTATGTTAGTCTTATGGACATCTCACTCCTAACCCTTGGCAGCTCTGTATTATCCAGTCAATTTTTAGTAGGGAGGGGGGGGTGGGCAATGCCCTCTTCCCAATATCTTTTTTGTGGGTGTGATTACCCCCCTCTTCCCCACTATTCCTCCACCTATTATACAGTCCTGTGTATGTAGTAGCACTTTGTTTGGCAGGGTAGCTAGTCAGTTCATAGCCAAATTAATTGGGTGAGGGGCTAAGAGTTCGTCTAGTTATCTTTAAGGTTTGCAGTAACAGTAATCCAACACAACCCATTAAAATAAAATATTATAGAGCCAGCTTTTGTACTATCTGTCGGCTATTATTTTTGAAATTATTTTAACTCTTTCACGGGCAGTAGCGCAATAATGCGCTTGCGTGAACCCCCGCTATTTGGCGGTAGCGCATTAATGCGCTGCAGCAGGTTTCCATCACAGCATCAGTTTTAAACTGTCTCTTCTAGCGCTACAGCATTTTTACCTCCTCATGGAAGCTATACACAGTTCAAGGTACTTGCCCTCCAACCCAGAGTTTTTATTAGACTATTTTGATGCTGTGCCAAGCGATGAATCTGATGACGACTTCGACGGCTATGTACACGACACAATTAACGATGACGATATTTATAACGAGGAAGCCAGCCTACACACCACTTCCACCGGAACATTGTTTACTACCTGTTCCACACCTCCTACAGAAACTCCAGTAACTCCAGTTTTACAAGGGTTACAACCCTTACAAGGTAAATCACACTTGAATGTAACTAAGCTAGTTATCCCTCCCAAACACACAAACAAATAATATTATAACATCACATTTTCATTTAACAAGACAACAGCATTACTATTAATTACTACATAGATTCCAACTTCACCGCCAACCCAGGCCTCAACATCCAGATGGTAAGGAAGGACCCAGTCAACTTCTTTCGACTCTTCTTCAGTCCTGAAGTGATTGATAATATCTACATTCAAAGTTCTTTGTATGCTGAACAACAGCATCACACCCACAAAGACCACTTAGACCATCACACCCACAAAGACCACTTAGACCATCACCCCCATGCACGTGCCCACGACTGGGTCAGGAACCCCCTCAAGAGATATGAAATTGAACCCTTGATAGCCATTCTATTGACAATGGGTGTATTAGGGTTTCCTACATTAAGGTTAGGATCCTTGAAATATAATGTACCCCAACACAAAATTAATAATTATACCATAACTATGTTCAGATCTTACTGGAGTACCAAGTGGCCATTTAGCAACACCATATTTAGCAACATCATGTCTGGTAGACGATTTGAGTTATTGATGTCCTACTTGCACCTAAATGACACTTCTCAAATGCCAGATCGATCAGACCCAAACCATGACAAACTATATCGCATACGACCTTTCCTGGACAGAATTGTCAGTGCTTTTAGTGAAGCATACACACCATCAAGAGATATAGCTGTTGATGAAAGTATAATAGGTTTCAAGGGGAGGCTATCCTGGATCCAATACATGCCAAAAAAACCTACTAAGTGGGGAATAAAAGCTTGGGTTCCAGTTCAGGTAATAATTAAATTATGCCATTAAAAATACATAGGCAAAGAATATGATACAACAGCAAAGGGGTTGGCACATAGAGTGGTACTATCACTTATTACAGGACTGGAGGGGAAGGGATATCACATCTATATGGATAACTTTTATACATCACCAGCTCTCTTCACAGATCTGAAAAGAAAGGGGTTTGAGGCATGTGGTACCATCCACACCAACTGCAGGGGGCTATCTAATTCTTTCAAAATGACTACCCTAGAAAAAGGTACAAATAAAATTGGGTTTGAGATTTATTTTAGGTAAGGTGAATAGCCAGAATAATAATGATAAATGTAGAAATTATATTGGAATTTGTAAAGTGGCAAATGTATTTACTATCTGTAAAGTGTGATCAAGAAAAGCACTAAAATATAATGTAAACTAACCCATAAACTTGTGATTCTTTACTTAGGTGAAATTCACACAGAAAGATCTAGCGAAGGCCTCATGAGTTTAAAATGGAGGGACAAGAGAGTTGTTACAATGCTGTCAATGTTCCATGATGACACCACTGTAAATAAAAGGAGGAGGACAAGATCAGCATCTGGAAGTGTCGAAGAGATAACGAAGCCACAGATGGTAGTGGATTATAATGCCAATATGGGTGGGGTGGACCGGTCAGACCAGCTGATTTTATATTATGGCTATGCCCACCGCTGCAAGAAGTGGTGGAAGAGAGTTTTCTTTCACCTCTTGGACCTTGCAGTGGTGAATTCGAACATATTATATAATCAAGTGGGCTGGATTTCTGTTTGGCATTGATATCTGGACTACTAGATGGTCATGCCAAACGGAAGGACTGACCGCGCCACCTCGCCCCAGAGCTAGACCTTCCCCTCCGATTAAAAGAAAGACCATTCCCCGAACCCATCCCCACAGATACTCTGTACGGAGGTCGACCTCAGTGTGAGGTGTGTAGGGCAAAAAAGAAAAAAAAGATCACAAACAAAATATCAATGTAAAATATGTAAAACACCATTACACCTATATCCCTGTTTTGAAATTTATCATACTAAACTACATTACAATCATTAATATCACACACCTTTACCTCTACATTTTATCTCTATTTCATACATATTTTACTTACTTTATGTGTTTTTTTTCACCCTCTATAGTTCACTCTTTCTCTATTTGTTCCATCTTCTCCATTTTTCACTTTCTCTATATATCATCCTCTTTCCTAGTTTCTTCCCTCCCCTATTTCTGATAACTAGAAAAAAAGAAAAGAAAAAAACTTAGAGGGTAGATATTTACCTGGCCAGGTACTAACTAGCTAGCTACATAAATTATGGTTATATCTCCATGTACTTAGCTATCTAATTCATCTAGCTACCTACCAAATCTAGTCAGCTAGATAGATAGCTTAACTAGCTATCTGCCTACCTAGTTAGCTAGCTAAACTAGCGATCTTATCTACCTGGTTAGCTAGCTATACTATTATATACCTCAATTTTGAAGTGAAGCTGTTCAGGTGTTTGAAGAAGCAAACAGTGATAGTATTTTCTGTCAAACTATAGTAGACAAGTTAGCAAAACTATAGTAGACAAATTAGCAAAGCATTTGAGAGCAAAGACAAGCTGCAAGTTGGTCTTCCTCAACTACTTTTTCACCAAGCGGTTCCCTTCTCCGTGCTTCAATTAGAATTTTTATGAGTCATCAATGGTGGGTATGACTTAGAGTTACGAGCAGCGAAAGTTGTTAGCAGAGGAAAAAAGTAGCTCTGAGGTTTAGATCCACTCCACTGCTGCAGCGCTTAGCTCTTACCAGGAAAAAGTGGTTGAAGAAAGCCTTGGTAACTCAAACGCTTTGTGTTTTTTGTTCTAATAACATCATTTTGAAGCTGTTTCGGTTACCTTGACTGTTCTAAGGTTAGAACAACTAAGTACTGATGTTGCTATGCAGCGCATAGGATGTTGAAAAGCCTAAAGCTAAAGTAATCGCTGTTAAAAGACTGGAGGTCATTTTGTTGAAAAAGATTAAATTTTAGCCGCCCAGGGGGGGTGCGTGCAATTATTATTATCTATCCGTGAAAGAGTTAAGCGCGAAATAATAATAAATAATAATATAAAATAAAATTTCTAGACACGCCCATTATTATTAGCGAGTTAGAGGTCGCAGAAGCTTACTTCTTGTTCTGGGGGAGAATAAAGTAAGTTTGTGTGTTGAGCAAGCAAGTAGGGTAGCTAGCTATCGAGGCCATAAAGTAATAGCTACTAGCTAGCTTCGGGCACATTCTGTAGCTATTGCTAGCTAACTAGCTAGCTATACCTTGGGCTTCGGTTAGTGGACTTGTTGAAGCTCTATAATATAGCCTTGCTAGCTATGTATACCACCTGCCTGTTGTTACTAGTTGATGAGTGGTTGGATTACTAATGATTTATAAAACTAGTGCTAGCTAGTTTATACTTGTGGGAAAAACACTCCCCTCCCCTCAGTCAATGTACTTAGCTACGTGGCTGCTACAGTTTATGAAATACCATGGCACCAAAGAAAGATATTTTTGTTTGTGTAGAGCAGCCTCAAACTGCATGCAGCTATTCTTTGAATCTCAGAGTTTAATTTCTCTTTTCCTGATTCTGACAAGTAGGTCAGGTACACCATGGTTAATATAGAACTTGCATGTAATCTCTGTAAAGGTTACGATGGAACTCCTCTATTCCAACCCTCTGAAATGAGGGCGCCCCTATATTATTAAGGACACTTGGATATGTCCCTAATAACAGCTTGTATATTCCCTGAAATGAGGCCATCCCTCTAATCAGGACACTTTAATTTGTCCCAAGGCATCCAGAATAGAGACGTTCCATTGTATTAGCAAGATATTAGCATTCATGTGCATAGATTATAACTACTAGTACTTGGTTCTACTAACTGTACCTGATGTAACCTCTCTGTTCTAGCCAATGATTACACATGGGTAGTTTATCTTTGTCTGGACCCATAACTAGAAATCAGCATTTGGTGGATAACTAGTATATGTGGTAGGTAATGTATCCTTCCCAGAACCCCACCCCCACAGAAAGGAGAAAGTTTGTCAAAAGTCAAAGCCTTGTATCTATAGCTTGTCTTTGTGTTGTTTAACAAGAGAGAATGAGATAATGGTTATGTGATACAAATGAACAATACTATACACTAGCTATACAGAGTTGATTCATAAAGCTTTTTGCATATAATTTTAGTTCAAGGAGTGGAATCAATAGTGTTAATACATAAGGTCCCCATATGCCAGGCAACTTTGAGGCAATTTGGTTGCTGGCAACTGGTTGTCTAGTGTATGTTCTGAAATTGCTAGCAATCTGGTTTCCTGCAATAAGTTGCCTGAAAGATCACACTTTACTATGGCGTTCCAAGCAACCAGTTGCTTGATGGTTGCTTGAGTACTGGCAACCAGTTGTCAGCAACCTATTGCCAGCAACCAAGTTGCCTCAAAGTTGCCTGGTGTATGGGGGCCTTTAGGGATTTCAGTGGGTTACCACTATAATTAAGCCTATAAGCATCAAAAAGCTTTTATTGCCACAAGGAGGTCAGCACTTCATAATGACTCATGTGTGGTTGACCTTTGGTGTTAAATGTCTACCTTTAATAGTAGACACTCTATATATGATATTCTAAATAAGCTAGAAAAATTTAAAAATAACAATTGGCCAATGTCTTAATGATGACATTGTGTATAATGGAAAGATATTACTAGATAGTTCCATGTGTGTAAGGGTTAATGATAAATATTGTCATATCAGGTAGCAATTTTGTGCCTTTGTTCCTCCAATATTTGCTATAAATTATATTCTTCATTATAAGTGTATATTAACTGTCTGTAAGTTCAGATTTTAAAGCTCTGCACAATTTTGTTGGCTGGTGAACAGTCTTGTTGGCCAGTTTCCTTCTCCAATAATAATGTATATCAGACAATGATCTGGTGACAATAGTTCACAATTGAAGGGTTGAGTGGAAAAACGACCTAAGTCCAGTTTATAACATTTTGAGAAAACCAGCTTAAAAGTTGGGAACCAATGTCACCAGACCCTTCCCTTCATTTTGGAGAAGAGGGACTAGTAGGAAAGTGGGTTGTCCCGAAAGTGATAATAGTTTGCTATGGGGTGCTAAAGTCTTAACAAGTGCATAATAACGTAATACAATTATCGCTTTGTTCATTACAGGTCTCTTGTGTGTCTGTCATTATCCTATAAAGAACAAAATGGCTGAACTATCTAGCAACTACATAGTCCGTAACTGTCTCCTGTTTGCATTTAAAGCTCTACGAAACACAAAACGACACATTGAAGACTCTCTACGGTCTCCATATGAAGATATCTTTGCTGATCTAGCAAAAACTTTGAGTCCAGCAAAGAAACTTGACTACTCAATTCCAAATAGTGAAGTTGAAGCATTCTACCTCAAACGAATGACTGAAAAGGAGTTCATATCTAATATTGAAATCAGAATACTTTCTAAGATATTGTTATCTGGTCCAGGAACTGTTAACACTTCTGCTTGTTCCAACTTCAATGGAGCAACATCTAATGTTAACAATGTTTTAAGCCAGTATCCTCTCTTGTTCTCTGTAGTTTGGGATTTACTGTCCAAACAAAACTCAGCTACTTGTGGCAAACTCCCCAAACTCTCTGGTAAACAGCTGTGGGAAATGTTTCTGAAAATAGACACAGGTAGGTATCCACTCCCCTTCCAATGGATACACATAATTATTTTAGATTACTCTCCACTAATTCAGGATATCCCTAATAGGGACACCTTATAGAGAATGGAGATTCCATTGTATTATTCATAAATTAGGTAGGGAAAAGGACAGGTTTAATGATTTTACCATTATCAGAAGTTTACCAAATTGCCCATCTCACTCAAGCAGGATATGTAGGGGAAAGTTGTGATTTGCAAGAACAAATTCATGGAATCACCTCTATACCTTTTGATTAAGTTCAGGTGTCCACTTCTATCTAGTTTGTATACCTTTTTACATTGTGATCTCATCCATCCCTACATTCCCTGAAATGTACTTTTTCCCTGAGATATGGATACCTCTATAGTCTATAATGTAAACACCTTCCACTGTGACACATTTATCTATAGTATGCATACATCTAAAACCAGGTCCTAGAGTGAGATTGGGTGGTAAAGTGATAGAAAAAGAAGTGTGAGCCTTCTATTTATAATCCACCCCTCCACCCCCTCTCCCTGCAGAAAGCCAATTGAAAGTTCATGTGGATGACATAGTAGATTTGATCTTGCGAATATTTCGGGAAAATGGGCATAATGAGAAGGAAGAAAACATCAAGGAGTGGTTTTGTGATGAGGAAAGCATCACCTTTTGGGGCTTTTTCAGCATCCTTACAGAGAAATTTGTTAAGCTCTTAAGAATCAATATTGTGCAGAAAGTACATGAAGAGGTTGTGTCTGAGTTCCTAAAGGCAGGGAGATTAGAGAAGAAAGGTCATGTCGTTCACAACTGGAAGAGTAGATGGTTTGTACTCACTGCTTCATCTCTTTCTTACTTTGAATCTCATGATAATCAGATTCTCAAGGTATTATAGCTAAAAATAATAATAATAATAATTATGTTGACCTAACAGATTGTTTGATTAATGTGTCTGTGATAATAATTGTTAGTTACATATTAGACACTCCCTAAATATCAAACCAGGCTTCCATGTTATACTATACCCTTCTACTCTATTGCTATATACCCTATTGTGGACATTTTCACCCATTCTTTATTGTACTTTTCACCCCTATTCATTGTGTCTTTTGGTTCACGCCACATTACACTCCCTGTAATGACTCACGCTACATTTTGGAAACACATACTACACTCCATAAAAGCTTTCATGATAATATGCCAAAACCTTATTTTCTATATTTCTTTGGTGCCGCTCCCCTGATATATACCACTAGTGCCACGCCCCTTGTGTGTTTCCCTGCTATCATGTGTTTTGTTGGCTGGTTGAAATTACATGACCTAACATGACCTAATATTTTAGTGCATAACTAATTGGATCGTTCCATATTTAGTCTGAGGGTAGAGTATTCATGAGTTATAAAATGAATGATATTCCCTAAAGCATTCAAATAACTCTTACACTGTTATCTTGAATAGTAGTGTTATATGATACAAGCAGTGGATAATTTAGGCATAGTTGGCGCCTATGCCTCGCACTATGCCTGAGGGTGGACTATGTCCCTTTGATGTATGTGTGAGTAGGGCTTTAGCTATATTATTTACTTTATAAATTATTTATGGGGAAAATATTGGGAAATGAGGTAGGTTCCTTCCATTCTGTGCTGGGGATATTGCCATGAGAGGTCACTTGAATGGGGTATGTAGCAATCTTGAGTAGGGAAGGAGGGGGAAGGAGAGGGGGGAGGAGGGAGAGGGAGAGGGGGGAGGAGGGAGAGGGAGAGGGGGGAGGAGGGAGGGTTAGCTGTAACAAATTTTTCTGTGTAGTAAGCATTATAAGTAAAATTGTATTCCCTTTCCTGAACCAGATAAGAAGAATGTTATGTAGTAACAATATACTCAATTACTAAAAGCTACAGTGGAACCTCTCTATTCTGTACACCTTGGGATTGATTAAGTCCACTGGATTAGACAGTTAGTCTTGTTTCCGGAGGTGAAATTCTATTACACAAATTGTCCTTTTTGTTTTGTTTTGTTTTTGTTCACTGTCCTCATTCCAGGAGGTTAGAGTAGAGGGGTTTCACTGTGATAGAGGAGTTTCACTGTGTCCAGTGACACGATTACACCAGTTAAATCTGATAATGTGGGTTATTGCCATTTTATGTGGGTATGTGTGTTGGTTGAGGCCACTAAGATAATTCATAGGGCACACACACATTGCTGTGGATGCCACAAAGAAAACAAATATACTCTTCTATTGGCAAGGGTACAGTATCAGTCTATTACAGGTGGCTATTGTTGATTCAGACACATGTAAGTACACTCCTCCAGAGATAGGATTTCATGTAACTATACAGAGAGTTCTATAATTATAATAAGTATTTATAGCTACATGTAATGCAAGAATAATATGTCAATACCATACAATGTCATATATTTTCAATTAAGTGTCTCAGAGACATATCAATGTCGTAGCTAACTCTAAGCAGTAACCTCATTTAGCTGTGGCATCTCACTTGACTCTTGAATATGGGCAAGGTCTGATCTCATAATAATACCTTTTTCTAGAGTATTTTTCTATGGCATAAACAAACAAACTTATATTGTTGTTGTGCAGTATTAAGTAAAAAATTGGAAAAAATTGTAATAATATTATTAAGGGTGCTTCTATGTGTAAATTTCCTTACAGTATTCTTATTGTATATTATAGTATATTACAGTAATCTTATAATAATATGTATATTATTAAATATATATTACAGGTATATTATTTCAGATGTAATAATAATTATTTTTACAGGGCTCAATTATAATCAATGGAAATGCATTGGTACAGAGCATGCCAGAATATAAAGCACGTCCTCATCGATTCAGAATAGTTTGTGGAGAGTCTAAAACTGCCACTGAAATATCTACTCCCAATGCCAAGGAATTGAATGATTGGATACAGATAATAAGAATGGTAACTTTTCTACTTCTATCTTGAAACTATAAACTGAGGTTGTCACCATGGGGCTGTCCAACATGTTGGGGACTAACCATTATCAATGGAGAGGCTTTTAAAGTATTAGCGCTTTGTTTTGTACTCATTAAAACTACTGTAACACCTAGACACCTGGCAGGTGACCTGCTTATACAGTGGAACCTGTATTATTATGGTGGTAACCCTTTGGACACAACCAGTTGGCTTTATACAGAGGTGGCCTGCTTATACAGTGGAACCTGTATTATTATGGTGGTAACCCTTTGGACACAACCAGTTGGCTTTATACAGAGGTGGCCTGCTTATACAGTGGAACCTGTATAATAATAGGTGGTCACCCTTTGGACATGACCAGTTGGCTGTTAAACAGAGGTGGCCTGCTTCAACAGTGGAACTTGTATATAGTGGTCACCCTGTGGACACAACCAGTTGGCTGTTATACAGACTATACAGTGGAACCTGTATAGCTCTAGTGAGACACAACCAGCTGGCTATTATATTATAGAGGTGTACAGTGGAACCTATCCAGTTGGCTTTTTTATACAGAGTTGGCCTGCTTATACAATATTGTGATCACTATTAAGATACAACCAGTTATAACACTATAGGGGTCCAAGTGGGATAGTCAGAATTCCAAGATGGTGGTGGGAACAAGATGGGAGCTCTAGTTGAGAGCTGATGTATTAGTGTTGGCAGAACCTTCACATGGTTGACGGTTGAAGTTAGCACTAGCTTGAAAGACAGTCCAAGTCATAATAATTTGGGACACATCCAAGTATCCTTGTTCTTGAGAGTTGGAATAGAAACCGTCACATATCCCTGAAACTTGGAGTAAAGATTATAGCTAATATACACAACACAAGTACTATAGTACTTGTTATGTCTTCAAAAACACTTCTTATATGCACACACACCCTTTCTTGTTGCCTAAACTCATTGAATATAAAAGGGGAAGCCATAGACGCAGACCAAACTACCAATTACTACTGACAATTTTCCCTCATGTTATAATGCAGGCAATCAAATTACATAATATGAGTGGAAGGAACTTTCTCCATAAGCGAAGACAAGCTTTTGCTTCCCTCCAGAGTATGTCTAATAATAAAGGATTGGTTCACAGTCACTCTGTTGATCAGCCTGACTCAGCACAGCAGCCACACAGGTAAGTCTCTCTGAAGCACTAAATTTGTTGACCTTTTTACCTATAGACACTGTTATGTTCTCCCTGGGTAGGTGTAGGTGGAGCTTAAAGGCTTTGATGTGGGTGTAGGTGGGGCTTAAATGCTTTGATGTGGGTGTAGGTGGGCTTAAATGCTTTGATGTGGTCTGAAACTTCACCTTACCACTATCCCTTCATAGTTTTTTGAATGGCAATATAAATGAATGGTAAAAAATATAGTAATAATACCTATATATATATTCTGGACACCTTTAAGTAAAGTGTCCTGATTGGAATAGTACCCTTGAAGTAATGTTAACACACAAGTTATTATTTGGAGTGTTAATATAGAGGTGTCCTCATTTCAGCTGGTTGAGTTCCACTGTATCTCGTTACAGGGAGTAGGAATAGAGATATTCCTGTATTCATTAAGTTTTAGGACAAAAAAATTAGTTATTAATTATAAGCTATGCTTTCTACTACAAAACTTAGTTTCATAAACATTTTGTAATAAAGTTTTTTCAAATTTTTATCTTCAGGAGCTTAAATTTCTCAAAGTCAATGCCTTTGGAGTCAGATAAGCCCCATAAACCCAAGAAAACCAGTCTACCTTCCCCACCAACTTCACCGGAACATAAAACCATCAGGGCAGGTAACTATGCCTTCATTTATTGTAGTAGTCTGTTTGATTAAAAAAACAACAACAAACTAATATACTGTAAATTTGGAAATTTTCTAATTGAATAAATTGTTTATTAATTTTAGAAAAATTAACAGGTAATTAGCTTTATTCAGGATAATTTAATGTTGGAATGATTCTAAGAAATCTCCAACTCTGTTAGCTTGCCTATCTTCAGCTACAAGTCCAAACTAATAAGTTTTTTTTTTTTAATGAAGAGGAGTGAAGTAGACTCACAGGAGACTTTTTTAATTGTTTTCTGGCTCCAGGAGGTGTTAATATTGCCAGCAGTCAAGTGTCCTATCTATATGTTACTGGGGTGATTGGGTAGGAGGGAATAAAGGGAAAATTATTCGGGACTATTCTATGCTAGAAAAGGTATGGGAGAAGAAGAGTGTGAAAAGAAAAGGTGTGTGAGAAGTCAGTGTTTATACCACAGATACAAACTTTATCCATTTAGGGTTATTTAGAGTATAGGCTTGTCTCAGCACCACAAACACAACAAAGCCAAGGTTAGATATTTGGTTTAGGGTGGAAGACACAACCCAAACTTGTTAATTTAGTGAGTCACAAGACTGTTTTGTATCTATGACTACAATTGTTCTTCATTTGAAACCTTGTTTTAATATGCTACGTATGTATACATTACTGGCTATTATTGCTACTATAACTGGCAGTATCTCCAAGGGAACTTGTACTCATTGCACTGCCTAAAATTATATCTACAATGTTATTTGTTTGTTTGTTTGGGGGATGGGGGGATAGGAAAGGAGGGAAGCTGGATTATTATGGGGAGGGGAACTTTTCCCTCCTAACACAATCCTTTAAAGCTCTAATGGTTTGTAATATCTGAAATCTTTTCTAAAAGATTTTAGTACCTTCATTTAAAGCGCCTTTAAATTTTATAATTAACCTTTGCAGATGAGTTTGAAGATTCTACTGATTATAATGATCCTCCTCCACTTCCTCCTCAAAGATTCCATCCTAGTGATCCTTACCAAGCAAGTAAGGGTTATGAAGTGCCAGTACCAATGGAGGTATGTGTTATAGGTGATCTTGCAAATAAGCATGTATATACATTGTGGCTTGTGTGACTCTCTCTGTTTAAGGCAGTAGGGGGAAACTAGCTCCCTCCACCCACCTGAGCTCCTTGTTGTTGTTGTTGTTGTTGTTGTTGTTGTTGTTGTTGTTGTTGTTGTTGTTGTTGTTTAGATGCATGCTATCTAAAGTCAATTCACATTCACTTGAGCTCCAGAAGTTGGAGTTTGGGAATAATAATGATTTAGCTAGTAGGACAGCAAAGAATGTGGTTTTAGTTATGCACCCATCTGACTATAATGGATTGTCCCCAAATTCCTCCGCAAGGAATTATTCTATGATCTATTGATTATCCGCAACCCTTAACTGAACAATCACAGAGACAGTTGGTCAGGCCCACTCTGATTTACCTGTAGAGTCAGGTCCACTCTGACTCACCTATAGAGTCAGGTCCACTCTGATTCACCTATAGAGTCAGGCCCACCCTGATTTACCTATAGAGTCAGGCCTACTCTGATTTACCTATAGAGTCACCTATAGAGTCAGGTCCACTCTGGTTTACCTATAGAGTCAGGTCCATATTGATTTACAGGTCCACTCTGATTTACCCATAGAATCAGATCCACTCCATGATTCACCTATAGAGTCAAGCCGTACTCTGATTTACCTATAGAGTCTATCTGTTTTGGAGACCATCTGTTTGGGGGGGCATCTGTTTAGGGGATCAACTCTAATTTTTTAATTATAGCTATCAAGAAATTGAAGGCATCTTAGTTATTGTTGTTCATAAAGTTGGATAGCTAAGCAGCTCTAAGTCAAACAAGCAGTTAAACATCCCCAAATTCAAAATTTTGATCCCTATTTATTCATGTATAACAGCTATATCTCTGAGCCAAAAGGAGGGCTGGGGGTAGTAGGCAAAATAATAATTATAGCTAGATACTTTTAGGAAAAACTCTCTATTTCAACCCCACTGAAATGAGGACACCCTTTGTATACAGGGGAACCCCTCTATTCCAACCACCTAAAAAGAGGACACTTTGGTACAGCTAATAATAATAAACCCCTCTATTCCAAATTCTTGAAGTGAGGATACCTCTGTATACAGTGGAGCCTCTCTATTCCAACCCCCTGAAATAAGACCTTTTGGTATACAGTAAACCCCAACTTCCTGAAATAAGAACACCTTTGTATATATTCCAACCCCCTGAAATGAGGATACCTCTGTAAAACAGTATTATAAAACTCCTCTATTCAAGCCCCATGAAATGAGGACACACCTCTGTATTAAGGATACAATTCAGATATGTCACAAATGTAGTTTGTGTATAATTTATAGACCGGAAATGAGGCCGCCCTTAAAACATATTTGATGGGTTCTACTATAATTATAACTTAACCATGTAATGTGGCTAACTAGGGTGATGATCCCTTACCATATATCAAATGAAATAAAGCAAATATTTGATGTCAATATCTAGTAAGACGACATAATAGGCTAGTTTTAGTCGAAGGGTGAGCCCTTAATTGGTACCAATAACATATCTATTAACTCTTTAGGGCCGATAGCGTCTAATCACGTCCACATGCGCAATGTCGTTAACGATGGTAGACAGTAGCGTGTATACCCGCACGGAAGTGGTAAGTAACATAACTATAATTAGCTCGCTAAAATTCAGAACAGGAAGCTGCTTATTTTATTACAGCAACCACAACTAAGGCTAAGTTCACTGCACAATGTGTAGCAAATTAATTTGAAGGCCGGGATAATGTAATAAATGAGTATTATATCAGAATAGTGATGCTTATATTGACTTGAACAACGATAAAACTGAAGGTAAGATTATGAATAATAAATAACTAGTGAGCTTAAGTTTAGTGAACTGAGCTTACCTCATTTCTCCACGTCCTGATCGCTAGTGAAATTTCTAGCTCTAACTATAAAATAGCCTAGCTACGTAATGATAGAACAGTAAACTACTACGCTAGCTTGATAATCAGTCTACAGTTCTTGTTCATAACAACTCTAGTTGTTGTTTTTACAACGTTGCTAAGTGATTAGTTGTGAGTGAGACCTGCAGGGATCATCAGAGCCTCAGAGAAACTCCCCTCCAGAAACGCCATCTTTTTTTCAATTTAATTCTGTCGTGGACGCATGCGTAAATATTTAATTATAAGCCCTAAAGAGTTAAGTCATGCTTGATACCTATTCCATTGTAATCAATGCTTTCTGGAATTCCTAGCAACATGCTAAATTCCTTGCTAAAATGATATCTTTAGACTGTTGTTTCCAAAGTTTCTATTTCTATAGGTGTTTGACAAGTTAGCATTTGTTAAGCAAAGAAGTTCTAAAAAATCCAATGCAGAGAAGAATGATCGTAGACGACATAGCTCATCAGAAGGATTTGAAGTGGAACATATACAGAGTGCTGGGGGAGACTATGCCCTCATCAGCCATAGTAACAGAGGAAACCGACACGATGTCACGTCTTTGCTTAGCGCAGAAGTCAGGGCACAACTGTCACCAGAATCAACTTCGCAGATTGACAATTGGGAAGACGAGGAAGAGAAGAAAGATGGAAGAAAAGGTGGATACATTCAACTTGATTTCCACACTGAAAATGGTGTCAGAAGGCCAAAATTTTCACTAGAAGAATCTAGACCTAAAACCATTGACCCTTACAATACAAAATTTCAATATTCCAAGGTTGTTTTCGAAAAGACCAATGATAAAGAATGTGCTGAGCGTTTGAAACAGAATAAACCACCACCTTCTGTTCCGACTAGGTACGAAGGACATAAAATGCCTAACAAGATGGCCTCCGATTCTCAATTGCTTTATTCTGGTCCTGAGTTTAATCCCAAATTGCCACTGATTAATGCAGATTCAAGATCGTCACCAGACATTCAAAAATCTGAAAATCAAGCAAATAAATGTGAACCACCCTATGTTAATGTAAGGCATGGTCGTCCAACTGCACTGCCTCGTCGTGGGATAGCGTCCCCCATCACAGATCAGAGTCCTCCTATTCCTGAGAAATAACTACTAAAAACAATACTTTTTAATCTATATTATTGACAGTGACATGGTTGTAATGAGCATATTTATTTGTTCTATTGTTTATAGCTAAATAGCATGCATTTCTATTAAGGCTTTTCTCTGAAACTACACGACACTACAGTGATATGGTTGTAATATCTATTTTATCTTCATGTTTTTATTTTCTTTATCATCGTATAATAATAATAAATATAGTAATAGTGTGCATTTTTGAACATTTTGACAGATTTTATTGTAATAAAAATCTTTTTATCTTTCCTAACAAAAATTTCCTTGTAGCAATGATCCATAATATCTATGCTAGATCTTGTTAATTAATTTTACTGTCACTAGCTATATTCATTGTTTGACATTGACCTCGAAAATTAAATATTTTCCCATGTTAGTATGATCTCATAATTATGACTAAAATGTTGGAAATATAAGACTTTGAGCCTGGTTATGGGCTATAGGGCTAAATTCAACTAGCTATAGACTGAGATTAGTGAAAATGCTTAGACCATATTCTTGGATGGTTTCACGGTCAGAGATTTTTAATTAAGCTAGTGTGGTAAAATTATTCCACCTCACATTGCATGATCACCATAGAAACATTGCTGTGTATATCTCATTTCACATAATTAGCACTTATCACAGAGGTTAATGTTAGTACATGTACAGGAGGTTGTTCTTGAATTTTCAGAGGGTCATTTATTAAAGGTTCTAACTGTACCAAGAAATGTGCACTTTCCATGATCAGAGTGGTATTATGTTGTGAATTCATTCCATTGCCAATGACCTTGTAATAACTTTCACTGTGTAACACACTCCCACTTCATGACTGATTATGCAGTCACGGTGAGTCAATTTACTCTTACTATAGACATTGCTAATAGCTACTCTCTTTATAAAGCAATAAAGAATTTTGAAGTATTGTTAACATTTCAGGATGTTGAATGAGAGTTCCACTGCATATAGAGATGTCTTCAGTTCAGGGAGTTGGAATAGAGGGAGGTGTTCTCAGTTCAGTAGGTTGGGATAAAGGGGTTCCACTGTATACAGAGGTGTCTTCATTCAAGGGAGACAGAATAGAGGATTCCACTGTATACAGAAATGCCCTCATTCCAGGGAGACAGAATAAAGTTCCACTATAATAACAGAGATGTCCTCATTCCAGGGAGACGGAATAAAGTTCCACTGTATCCTCATTCCAGGGAGATGGAATAGAGCCACTATGTACATAAGTATCCTGATTAAAGGGATAAAGTGGTTCCTTGGTATTCAAAGGATATAGTAGATACATACGTATGTCATAATAATAATATTGCTCTTTCATGAATTCTATCATCATAAATTTTAGTGCATTGTAAGATACAGTAATTTCTTGCTTTATTTATTCTGTAAATCACGTAATCTTCTTTCTTCCCTGAGCTCTATCACACTTGGTTTTGGTGTATTGTCCACTGAAGAGGGCCTCATGTAATTCTCGATACTATACCCAATGAAGCCAATAGTAATAGTTATTGGAAGCATAATCTGAGGAAAGAATCTCTTCACCAGCTGAATTGCTACTTGGAGCATAATGTGAAGGTTTACTGCTGCCTGACGGGAGCCTATGAATGTAGAATAATGAGAATGAAGCGAACTAACACTCCATTAGAAATAGAAATATTTATCCAACTCTTAGTATAATAGAGTGGATGATAACAGTCTCAAAATTCTCTACTGTGTCTCCCCTTCACAAAACAACAGCAATATAATAATAATAATAATAATAATAATAATAATAATAATAATAATAATAATAATAATAATAATAATAATAATAATAACAACAACAACAACAACAACAACAACAAACAAACAAAAACAGTAACAAAAGTTCAAGATTATCATGAAAATTCATTTTAAAAGCAATTAGCTATCGTGTTTGGAAAGGGTCATCACCTATAAAAGTAGTATTATACACAATTTGACTCACTGGTGTCCATCAAGCTACTTGATGGTAACAATTTACCATCCTTCTGAGTAACTGATCCAGTATAGTAACAGATTACTACTGACATCATGTGGGTGTGTCTAAGGTCTAGGGCTAGGGCTAGGGCTAGAGCTAGCCCTACCACATCCACACTTAGGCAAGACAATAATAGATTAACATAATGCCATATTGTTGAACTTCAACTTAGTATCTCACTTATCCCTTGCCCAATACCCAGGACAAAAAACAAACAAAAAAACACACAAACAACATCAACAAAAAAACACACAAACAACTGTGAGGAATCTGTCTTACAAATGGTGAATATCCAGCACTTGCATGCTTAATAGTATGATTGCAGTTCAAGATAATAATATGGATGAGTAGACTAACACTACCGTTATGTTACCTTACTATATCTAGGTCCTGTACACGCCCCACTAGGTCACGGTTGATGAATTCTGAGATGGGCAAAGTGCTTTATAAACCTTCTGCGTTTTCCAAATGTACTTAGAGAACAAGAGGGCAAGTTAAGTAGGAAAAACCTTCGAATGCCGCATCAGAATCTTAATCTCGGCCAGTTTTCTGGAGGGCATAGTTGAAGGTTCGAAGTTCAAATAAGTGATGTCATCGCCTGGTGTGAAGAAAGGGATGTTTTTAAAGGACTGTGTGTATGTTGCCGTTTACCATATTACCTCATCTCTGAGACTTAGGTCATTCTACATACTCTTTAAATGCATGGATTTACATGTCTGTATTGCATGTTATAATAGTTAGCTATTATCTGTAATTCTATAGTTCTGTGTATAGCCATATTATTATTCATGCTACAGTATTAACAATTTCTTTGACTTTATTATCTCCTCTAATACCTCAAGAGTCGGTTTAAGAGGGTGAAATCTTTATCACAGAGTCCTTTGTGCTTGCTTTTTATTTCAAGTGTCTTGATGTACAACAGCAAGTTACTGGAAAGTTTCTGGAGCTCTGGAATGTGGTGATAGTTACCACAGTTGTAGATACGTTTTCCAGTGGAATTCTTTACTGGTATGCACCTATTATCTTCTTTAGTTGACCTACTACACAGCCACTCTAAACTGTGGCTGCAAACCCTTTTTACCATGAAAACTCTAGCTTGCTTTGGGAAAGTTTACAGCAGTGAGGTTGGGGGAGCTTTCTATCTTTTTCGATTTACCTGATACCTCATTAGACTAATTCTTTAGACTACTTCATAGTGATGTGCGCTCAAGTTTCTAGAGCTGCCCAAAGAAGGAAAATCTCAGAAAAGTCACCTAATTATTGCTACGAGTCCGGTTCCTTGCTGACGCTAGCACATTCTTAAGATGACACACCCCCTCAATTATATACCTCGTTTGAGGCGTGGTGTAAATTCCTAGTAGTAGAATCTTCCCTAGTTGAAGGGTAGTAACTCGATCGTCTCTCGGCACTAGCCATCCCGGCTTGATTAACACAGCCGGCCAACCTAGAACTTTATATTGAAAATCATAGGGCCGCAGGCCACCCTGCCTGCCTGCCTGCCTGCCTGCCTACCTACCAGCCGATCAGCCATCTTACTAACCGACCG
Source organism: Diacarnus erythraeanus (assembly GCA_964016965.1). Lineage (NCBI taxonomy): Eukaryota > Metazoa > Porifera > Demospongiae > Poecilosclerida > Podospongiidae > Diacarnus > Diacarnus erythraeanus. The sequence continues at coordinate 7,292,380 of OZ024674.1, read as the reverse complement.
GCCATCCCTCATCTATCCTGCCAGCCGTTTTGTAGAACTAGAGGTGAGCACTGCTTATAAGACTGTGTTATCTTTCGCTTTGTATATTTACTTAAGGAAGAGCGTCAGTAGCGTAGAAAGTTTTGTATCTAGCCAGTTAGCTATACTGCTAGCAATCAGTGGTATTTAACTTTGTGGTTAAAGTAGATTTATTCCCCAGCTATTTAGTGTGTTGCATAAGCAAAGATTTATTTGCCTACAGTGTTTATACAGATCAGAGTTGGAGGAGAGGGACTATTATTATGGTAGTCTTGATGTGTATGCACTTAGCTGGAATGTATTTTGGCACCTGAAAGTAGTTGTTTTGTGTATTTCTAGATGTGTTGATAGTGTATTAAGCTTAGCTAAGTAGAAGGCTAGATTATTTGAAGGACGTGTATTTTGAAGGTTGTGTCATCCAATCAGAGACCTGATTTCACTGTGTAGGTACCTCAAGGACTATATAAAGTGTGGGATATGATGTGATTAAAGGCTGATTGTATGCTCCAATAAAACAAAATCTTACAACAACAACAACAATAACAACAACATTACATATTTTTTCTAACCATCCCCCTCATTAATGATTTGTAACACCAAAGGTTACCAATTATTTTTAGTCTAAGAAGTCTGATTCAATTAAATGTGTTTTCATGTTCTTAATGCATTGCTGGCTGGTAATACTTTTTTGTGTTTTAGAGATGAAGGAAAGGAAAACTAATTGGCCTGGCATGACTGGTGGGAAATGGTTAGGGGTTCTTTGGGGTTTTCTCTTATGAGGATGTCCTTGATACTTGGTAGGGAGTTCTGAGAAATTAGTGTGACACTCAGTAGAGTGTCCTGTTGTGGGGGGTGATTGATGTGACCTAGTGTCCTGAGAGATTAGTGTGATGCTCAGTAGAGTGTCCTGTTGTGGGGGGTGATTGACGTGACCTAGTGTCCTGAGAGATTAGTGTGATGCTCAGTAGAGTGTCCTGTTGTGGGGGGTGATTGACGTGACCTAGTGTCTTGAGAGATTAGTGTGACACTCGGTAGTGTCCTGTTGTGAGAGTTACTAGTAGGACCAACAGGATGCCTTTAAGGACTAGTATGATCCTTACTATAATTAATACATTGTAGATGAATTACTAGTCCATCTATATACGTAAGAGGCTAGTGTTTCCCCTGTCCCTCCCCCTTCCTCTTCCCCTGCCCCTCCCTCTCCCTATCCCTATCTCCTTGTACATAGCTTCATATTTTCTGAGTTCCTATATTTTTTTGTGTTTTGCCTTCGGGCATCTCTCTATATGCCAGTAAGCATCTCTCTGTATGCCATTGGGCATCTCTACATATGCCAGTTGGGATTTGGTGATTGTGCTTTATTTTGAAACTGCAGCAAAAACTTACTGAGTGACAAATAATGTAATTACTCCGGAGATAGACAGCATTATGAAGATAATTTTTACGTCAGTTTCATTATAGAGTTTGTTGTTAATACATTTTCCACTATATTTAAATGGGAGGTAAAAATTGGAAAAGTGGTACAGTTGAAAATGTACTGATGGTACTGGAGACTACACCACAGAATACTACTAGATACATGATAAACCTACTAACTATAGCTGTTAACCACACGGTCAGTCATCTCACTATGTTGTTGTACAGCTTACTCACTAGTCAGAGATTGTTTCAAAGGAAAATTGATGTGTAATTTTTGCTATTTTAAAATTTTGTCAGTCAAATAATTAATAGAATTCCATAAAGAAATACTCCTTACCACTAGTCTATAAAACCACTGGAAAATAGGTTGGTCATTAAGACTAATAGCTACTTGAGCCTTTTGGTCAGTCAGTTCACTAATGTGGTCAGATATAGCTGCCTCTGCCACTTGACCTCATCATCAGTGAGAATAAATAATAATAATAATAATAATAATAATAATAATAATAATAATAATAATAATAATAATTGGGATCACTTCTAAAGATTGATTTAAATTCCATAGAGATGGGTTGCATCTATATTATTATGGTATAGATCTACAATGGTTCTAGGGACTTCCTTATACAGTGTGTGTGGTAATTCTCCTTGCAATATTTTTTAAATTACTGAAATATTTAATACTAGGAAGTGACAAGAAAGGGGGCAGCTGGGTTAGCCCCACAATACTGGGAAGTCTATGAGTAAGGGATTTCTATTAGTAGTTATTGCACAGTGCCGAGGATAATGTTATGTCAGTGTAACGGTCCGAGTTCAAGGGCTGAGGATAAGGACCTGAGGATAAAGACCATTTACAGCCATAATATCCAAGGCTTCATGCAATAACTATTATACTTCATTCCAGATTAACTTACTACCCGAAGTTGTCAGGGTATATTATAGTGCTGTCTAAGATATGGTTAATGAGAATGAACTGAACTTAAGAATGAACGGCTTAACAAGAATGATCCATGACTGAAGTATGTAGCCTGCAGTTGAAAGTGCTGTTATAACTCATAATGCACTGTTTGTTTTGGGGAGTGCATTATGACTAATAATACACTTTATGCCTATGGAATTGAAAGTACTAGGGGTGAAATTAAAATTTTATTATTAATGATGCTTACTCTCGAACATATTTTCCCCCTTAGAACCTCCCCCATCAGAACACACTTGCCTACTTGCCTACTTATTGTGTGCTGTGCAGTTTTATAATGTCACTGTGTAAATCACGTATATTGTCTCTATAAGTAGGTTTATTGACTTAACCAGGGCTTCCTAGGGCTCCTTGATCTACTCTGACTGATGGAATAGTTGTGTATTTGACATCCTCTGGAACCAAATTTGTGTGATGCAGATTTTTGAAGTGCCTCTTGCGTGGTGGTGTTCAGTGTTCAAAGTGATAGTGATTATGTTTGACTGTTGGTCGTAATATAATATTCTGTAGTTGGTAGATTAGTTTAAAGAGTTGCTGTTTTCATTGAAAGTCGTGTTACAGGCTTTCAAAAGCATCCCATTTCTTGGAGGGTAGGGAGTTATAGCTTCCCTAGTCCTTCTTCTTCTTTTAGGTAAAGGAGTTGTTTATAGCTCTGAAAGTGTTGTTGTTGCTTCTGTTGTTGTTGTTGTTGTTGTTGTTTTGGCTAGTATGGGGGAATTCTTGGCAAGTTTCCTTTGTTTCAAATCAATATTCTTTGATTTGGTGTGGAACTCCACCTAATACTTTAATACTTTCCTAGAAAAGAAGACTGTTTTAGTCTATTGCATTCCTACTTCTCCTAGCATCAGTTACACCATTTTAAATTAATAAATTTGGAATGTAGTTAAGGAGCTAATCTTGTAACATGAATGAAGACAGAGTGAAACCACTCTTAATACCTTGGGACATCTATTCTGATTAGAGTGGTGACCTCATTCAGGGGGTATACAAGCTGTTATGTAATACAGAAGTGTCCTCATTTCAGGGGGTTGGAATAGAAAGGTTCCACTGTATACAGAAGTGTCCTCATTTCAGGGGATTGGAATAGAGGTGTTCCACTGTATACAGAGGTGTCCTCATTTCAGTGGGTTGGAATAGAAAGGTTCCACTGTATACAGAAGTGTCCTCATTTCAGGGGGTTGGAATAGAAAGGTTCCATGGTATACAGAAGTGTCCTCATTTCAGTGGGTTGGAATAGAGGTGTTCCCACTGTATACAGAGGTGTCCTCATTTCAGTGGGTTGGAATAGAAAGGTTCCACGGTATACAGAAGTGTCCTCATTTCAGGGGGTTGGAATAGAGGTGTTCCACTGTATACAGAGGTGTCCTCATTTCAGTGGGTTGGAATAGAGGTGTTCCACTGTATACAGAGGTGTCCTCATTTCAGTGGGTTGGAATAGAGGAGTTCCACTGTATACAGAGGTATCCTCATTTCAGTGGGTTGGAATATAGGTGTTCCACTGTATACAGAAGTGTCCTCATTTCAGTGGGTTGGAATAGAGGTGTTCCACTGTATACAGAGGTGTCCTCATTTCAGTGGGTTGGAATAGAAAGGTTCCACTGTATACAGAAGTGTCCTCATTTCAGTGGGTTGGAATAGAGGTGTTCCACTGTATAAAGAGGTGTCCTCATTTCAGGGGGTTGGAATAGAAAGGTTCCACTGTATATAGAAGTGTCCTCATTTCAGTGGGTTGGAATAGAGGTGTTCCACTGTATAAAGAGGTGTCCTCATTTCAGTGGGTTGGAATAGAAAGGTTCCACGGTATACAGAAGTGTCCTCATTTCAGTGGGTTGGAATAGAGGTGTTCCACTGTATACAGAGGTGTCCTCATTTCAGTGGGTTGGAATAGAGGAGTTCCACTGTATACAGAGGTATCCTCATTTCAGTGGGTTGGAATAGAGGAGTTCCACTGTATACAGAGGTGTCCTCATTTCAGGAGGTTGGAACAGAGGGTTTTCAACTATAAATAATGACTTCATATTCTCTCTTAAACCATGTAATACGGTGTAATCTAAAAATAAAAGCTAAAACAAGACAGTGTTGTTAGGTTAGAGCTTCTAAAACCTTGTTATCATAGGAAAGATGTTACAGTGTCTTTGTACTTCCAGTCTCAAGCTATAAACCTGTAATTCTTTTATTTTGTCTAAATCAGATGTTAGCTAGCTGGTTGCAAATAGATGGGAAATTAATGAAGTGTAGCCTATCTCCTCCAGCTACAACTCTGTGTTCTAGTGTGTAGCCTATCTCCTCCAGCTGTGTCCCCAGTTCTCACAACTCCGTGTTCTAGTTGCCTTGGGTAGCCTATCTCTTCCAGCTGTGTCCCCAGTTCTCACAACTCTGTGTTCTAGTTGCTTATGTATTTTAACTCTTTAGGTTTGGTATTAAGTTGTTTCCTACTGGTGGGAGGAAGGTTATTAATTAATACTTACTGTTAACTAAATACATCAGAGATTTGTGTGGGCGTAATTATGTTGCAATACAGTTGAATTATAGTATTGGTAGTAGGAGTATAAGATAGTCATGAATCCACCACCTCCAAATAAGACCACCTCTCTATATAGACCACTACAGTGGAACCTGTCTAATCAGACCACTCCTTAATAAGACCACCCCTCTATATAGACCACTACAGTGAAACCTGTCTAATCAGACAACTTCTTAATAAGACCACCACTCTATATAGACCACTACAGTGACACCTGTCTAATCAGACCATCCCTTAATAAGACCACCTCTCTATATAGACCACTACAGTGAAACCTGACCAACCCTAACACCACCTCTCTATACATAGGTTACCACAGTGAAACAGACCACCCCTCTATACAGGCCACTAGGTCAGTAGTGAAATAAAGTAGCAGTGATAAAGTAGCAGTGAAATAGTGAGTGTGCATATCCTTTATGACGCACATTGTAATTATAAAATTATTGGTAGTCTTATTGGTAGCTAGTGTGCTTTACAGATCTTGTTCAGTATATATATTAAAATTAATGTGGGAAATTTTTCTAATAGTAGTTTATAGTTCTTCTGTTTACTAGGTCTAGGACTGTGTCCTTGAAATTCTGAATATCTCACTCTATACAGGGCTCTGCCTTAGACCACTATAACAGCCATCTGGTTGTATCCCAAGGGTGACCACTATAATATATAGATTCCACTGTATAAGCAGACCACCTCTGTATAACAGCCAACCAAGGGTGACCACTATATACAGGTTCCACTGTATAAACAGACCACCTCTGTATAACAGCCAACTGGTTGTGTCTCAAGGGTGACCACTATATACAGGTTCCACTGTATAAACAGACCACCTCTGTATAACAGCCAAGTGGTTGTGTCCCAAGGGTGACCACTCTATACAGGTTCCACTGTATAAGCAGACCACCTCTGTATAACAGCCAAGTGGTTGTGTCCCAAGGGTGACCACTCTATACAGGTTCCACTGTATAAGCAGACCACCTCTGTATAACAGCCAAGTGGTTGTGTCCCAAGGGTGACCACTATATACAGGTTCCACTGTATAAGCAGACCACCTCTGTATAACAGCAGGACGAAGGTGTGAAGCCAGATATGTTTCAAAGGATATACTCCTGCTAAGCATGATCTTTTGTCCATCTTGGTTAGTGGATAGAAGGTGAAATTTCTAACATTGCTCTGCCGGTAGCAATACTGCATAGACACCATCTTGCCACTACAGTTTAGCTCAGAGGGGATGATAAAGATGGGAAAATTTCTTTGCAGACAGTTAAGAGAATTCTGTAATGTTACTTTTCAAATGTGTCTATTGAATAGACTATAATAGAGGGAGAATCATGGTGCTGTTTACCAGTTGTCTGCTTTGAAGAGTAATGGTCACCCTTCAGTGAGTCTAATCACTATGGGAAAAATATGGTACAGTGAAATCTCTCTATTCAGGACACCTTAGACTGTCTTGACTAGAGGGGTATCGTTATTTCAGGGGGTGAAATGAATACAAATATATTCAAGTGTCAGAGGTGTCCTCATTTTGGTGTGTTAGAATAGAGGGATTCCAATGTATACAGAGGTGTCCTTATTTTAGGGGTTGGAATAGAGTATAAAGGAGCCTGATCTTTCCTTCTTCATTAGCCACTGCTCTTTGATCCGTGGCTGCAATAGAATGCAGAAATTCTATCCTTTAGCTTCTAGTTAAAACCTTACAAGTGTAGATCTATCTAGTCTCAGTGTTTGAATCAGGAAGTAAGAATTCCTCCACCCCCTCCTCTGAAAGAAGTGAGAGATTCTACTGTTCATCTTGTTTTTCTCTACCATTAGAATTCCTGATTTGTCAGTGTGATCCTGTGGACCAATGGCAGGACACGTCCCCCGAAGGGTGCTGAGGAAGCCAGAGGTTCACAAATGTCTATTGGACGGAACTGTGCTCTTCAAATCAGATGATGTAAGTATTATTATTATTATTATTATTATTATTATTATTGTACATAGTTGAGTTTAGGCCACTTGACACTTACTATCTTTTCTTATCTTGTGCTTGGCCAGTACATGTTCATTGCATGACAACACAGCAATTCTGTAACATCATAGATATTGCCAACCTCGGTGATATACTAGCAGGGATAGAGTTGGAAGGATATGTTTGTTGAATAACTTACTCTCATCTCAATTTCTGACACAAGTATATAAACTCTTAGCGCTAGCACTTTTGCATCAGTATTCTGCAGTGTCAGTTTTCTGTGTCATTCTATGACAGCTTACCATACCACAGCCTGCCACCTATTTACCTCAGCCTGCCACCTGTTTACCTCAGCCTGCCCACCTATTTACCTCAGCCTGCCACATATTTACCTCAGCCTGCCACCTAGCCTGCTACCTAGCTTTCTGACAGCTGATTTGAAGTGCAATGAAGTGAGAGAGATATAGTAACAAGCATTCATTTTTATTGATGAATTGATGCTAAAATGGCCATAAAAAGATGTTTACACAGTTACACAGACTACTAATGTTTTGAAGCATTTAGCTATAGAGAATCCACTTGCAGAAAAATAAAAACAGTAGACCTATGACCACAGAACTGACATTAATTATTATTACAGATTTTTATAATTGATGTCATTAAAGCACAATTATCTATAATGCTTTGGTTAAATCCCAATACTTAGCTGACTTTAAAGGGTCAAACCCAAGAAAGCTGGCATTAAGGGGTTAAAAGGTGTTCTCCCTAAGAACATTAATATTAGGGGTTAAGTAATGCTCTCTATAAGAAAAGTGTAAAGGTGGGGTGGAGTCAAAGCATTGAAGCTCCACCTCCCTACCTACAGCAAAGGAAAATATTAATTAAAGTGCAGGGGCCTACTATAAATTATACTAGGAGAATACTAGGAGAATACGCTGTGGTGAATACATTGAAACCTATTCTAAACACCTTGTGACAAAAGTTTCCTGATTGAAGAGATGAGTGGTGTGTCTATCCACCCCCCTATGTGGTGAATACATTGAAAACTATTCTAAACACCTTGTGACAAAAGTTTCCTGATTGAAGAGATGAGTCTATCCACCCCCCTATAGATTAAAACTCCCCCCCCCCCCACCAACCCAATCTTGGGTATTGCATTAAGGTACACATGTACTCTGACTTGACTATAGATAACAGCTCTCTTTTAGTGTTAGAAAAAAATTATAGCCTGACCTAGCTTCCTCCTGGACCCTGCACCCACTTCACCATTTAAATGATATCAGGATCTTAATCTAGTGTAGTCATCTAATTATTTGGTCAGGCCTGTCTGTGTACAGGCATTTGATATCTCCATGTGTATGCCAACGTGTGTACGGCTCATCTATCACAACATTGTGGGGGTATGTGTATGCCAACGTGTGTACGGCTCATCTATCACAACATTGTGGGGGTAGGAATTTTAGTTGTCGAGGACTATTCCTCAATTCGTAAGAGTGCTGTTGCTAATAGAGAACACTACAACACACAGTGAATATGTTAGGAATCTCTTGCCTAGAGCTTCTAGGTATATTTATGCACATACTGAAAGTGATAAGGTGTTAGGAGGAAAGCTGTTTTCTGGCATAAAAAATGCATGCATAGAACTTACATGTGTGGGAGGAGGTGGGAATTAGTATAGCTTCTTCTTGTGTGGGTTTCTGGTGAATAACAAGTTTTCATTGTGATGAGAGGAAAAACATTCCTTGGAAATGTACGAGAGCTTATGAGTGGACAGTCGAGTGTGCAATGATGATGAGATTTCCTGTAGTACACAACTCTTCCCTATAATATAACCTTGTTGAGTGGGATGGGCAGTTTGATGAGGTTGTTGGCTCTCTTAGTGTGACCTCACCCAGCCCTATATATTTCTAGATCTCATCCAGCTGTATATGTGTAAAGGTATAAGTTTGCAGGTGACAATCAATGTTAATAGAAGTGACTAGTATAATATTATAACAGGTCAAGTTGGGGGTGTTGATTGTTCTTGAATCCTGCTCTGTGATAGTCAGTGGTGGAATGAGTTTTCACTATCAAACTATTCTATACTAGATGTGTCCTTGTTTCTAGGTGGGAGTGGTAGGAGTGGTAGGGGGAGTGGTGAGAGTGGTGGGGAGAGTGGTATAGGGAAAGTAGTGGTGGGAGTTGTGGGGACAGTGTGGGGAGAAGGTGGGTATAGTGTGGGGAGAGGGTGGGATAGTGAGAGGAGAGGGTGGGGCGAGGGTGGGGATAGTGTGAGGAGAGGGTGGGGATAGTGTGGGGAGAGGGTGGGGATAGTGTGGGGAGAGGGTGGGGATAGTGTGGGGAGAGGGTGGGGATAGTGTGGGGAGAGGGTGGGGATAGTGTGGGGATAGTATGGGGATAGTATGGGGATAGCGTGGGGATAGTGTGGGGATAGTATGGGGAGAGGATGGGTATAGTGTGAGGAGAGGGTGGGGATATTATGGGGAGAGGGTGGGGATAGTGTGAGGAGAGGTTGGGTATAGTGTGGGGAGAGGGTGGGAGAGGGTGGGGAGATTGATCATGGGAGGGAGGACTATATGAGTTATCAGGCACTTGTGCAGGTAACCTTCAAGTTAGATGTGGGTGAGGTTATGGTATCATCTGATAAATTGAACACTTGCAGTTATTATAATTGGTTAGAAATAAGTTGACTCTTTGAGGTTTAATTAGTAGTGACTTGTGTGAGATAGCTATACAGATACCCACAACTGTTTGTCAACTTTCAAACACTTCCACATTCCACCTGGTTCCACATGTTTGTTCTATTAGTCCACTAATCACTACAGTGAACAAACCACATCTTTTTGTGTATATTAGCTTATGTAACAGGCCAGCTATTTGTAATTAAGCTAACAATGTACAGTGAATTACCTGCTATTTGTAAGTAAACCTCTTTATGTACACTATTATAATATATTATATCTGAGACATCTTAATCTTGAAAATAATTGTATCTTAGAATAATTCATAGCTTCTGTTTTTGAGGTCAAGGTGTTATCCCACTGACCTCTGTGAATGTATTGAAGACAGTGAAATTAAACTGATCTAAGCCAATTGTAAGCTATTTTGTAAACTGACCATCTCTGTGTAACAACCATATCCCATCATGTCTTCTATCTAGTAAATTTTTATAATGATATACCAGTACTTGTGCATGGTTCAAGTTATAAATGCTCTACAATGTGGGACCTCTCTATTCTAGACACCTAGGGACAAATTAAAGTGTCCTGATTAGAGGGGTGGTCTCATTTCAGGAGGTGAAGTTCCATTGAAGTTTATATTAGGCTGTTATACTTTGAGTATTCTAGTTAGGACAAAGGGATTCCATCATACTCTAAATTGTAGTATGTTTGTGCACATGTTTGTTCTTATAATTAGAAACTAGGCCCTTTATTTAGTGAATTGATAACCTTCTTTTAGTTTACTATAGTGTTCCTTTAATTTACTATAATGTTCTTTTAATTTGCTACAATGTTCCTTCAATTTTCCTTTAATTTACTATAATGTCCCTTTTATTTACTATAATGTTCCTTTTCTTTCTGCTCAGAGTGACATACCTCTACAGAAACTAACTTTCTATGCAGACAAGGATGCTTACTTTCTGTGGGCCAAAGGAAATGATGAGAACAAGTCGTATGTAAGTTGTATGTAAGAAGCCAGTGCATTATCCCAATCCTGATATTAATAATACCACTTCCCATCATAGCGTTGTGTGTGTACAAGCAGGAGTTTAAGATAAGAGAGTTTAGAATGGAAATCTGGTCTTAGAATAGAGGGGGTGGGAGGGAGGGTTCCAATGATTTATAGAACTCCTTTGTTTTTAGAAAAGTGAATAAATTCTAAAATAGTTGTAGAGTTGCTCTATGTTGTTTTTTTTTTTTTTTTTATTCTAAAAGCATTAGAACCTTCTATTCTAGAGTTACTCTCTCTTCTAGAGTCCTTCTATTCTAGAATTACCTAGAAAGAGGACCTCTAACCAGAGTCTTTCAAGTTTGGAATAATAATTAGAGAAACTCTAGAACAGAGTAATGGAGAAACTCTAGAACAAATAGATTAGAGGTATCACTGTATTATAGAAGCATTACAATGTTTACAGGAAAACTTAATATGGGATATTCAATTCATTAGTGATGTCAGAAGTGGAAAACCCCCAAAGGTTAGTGGTGGGTATACATTACTTACTACCCGTAGAGGTCATTCATCATCCTAAGCATAACACTAATAATAAATAGATAACAAACAACTAAATACCAATAAACAAACAATATGCGCATGCTATTTCTATTGGGTACATATCTCTGCTATAGACAGGTCTCTGCTTGTAACCTCCGTAGGGCAATGAAACATACCTGTAGTAGCCACTGTGTGTGCCAGCCAGTCATCTCTCTGCTGTGTCATTAGCATTCAGTCTTATTAAGGACACATTGGGACTTTATTTAAAGTTTATCCTTATTTCAGAGTAACTATGCTCTATAAGAGACACATTGAAACCTTTGAGATTGTCCTTTATACAGAGGTTGTCCTTAATTCAGAGGTCACATACCATGAAACCTCTTTATAACAGACACATTAAGACTTTGAAAACTGTATGTTATAATGAGTTGTCCTCAATTCAAAGGTAACATACTGAGGACAAGACTAGTCTCTTTTAGTTCTTTTTCTCAAATGTATTTAATTAGAGGTTCCAAACTGTTGCTATAGCATGCTGACAGGTAAGGAGTATTTAAAATAAAACCTCTAATAAGTTTATTATGTTTTATTGTGATCATGATCTAGTAATATAGTATAACGCGAAAGCAGTTGCTAATAATGTGCATGCTGTATTATATTGGGTAAGGGTCTTCAATTGTATTAGTACATTAAACAGGTAAGGGTCTTCAACTTTAAAACCTACACTTAGCTATGTAATGAGTACAAATTTTCCTTAGCACATAATATGTTGTTCAATATTGTAAATATTTATTACAGAAACTTATTTGGTTACAAAAAATAATATTATTATTTCAAAGAAGATATTATAATTATAATAATAATAATGTGTATAGAAAAACAAAATGATGTTTGTCAACATTGCCATAAACATAAATCTATTCTAAGTGTTTGTGTAAAGCAATGCAATAGTGATTATTGTATGGCTATATTCATTGGAGAGGCTACTCACTGATACAACAACATTTGCTGGCTTTATTGAAAGTTAATTTAACTGCAAGATATGTACATGCATGTCATCACAGAAACAGATATGATTAAACTAAATAAGAATGCACATGTGGATAATGTAAGTATAAACCTCCAATTTCCAAAGTTATACTGTGCTGTTACTCTTACCACATTAAAATTGTCTGAAATGCTCTCGTTGTGATAGGCATATATCAGTAGACATGTATTTGAGTAATTCTTGGTAATTTTACACTCGGTTTCATTCTCAAAGCAGCTGATTTTATCATCAGTGTAATCATTCTCATCATAGTATTCACGGTTAACAGTAATGTTGTAGTTCAAATGATCAATAGGTTGAATTGTCTTCGCTATTACGCCACCAAAAAGATATCCATTCTTTGGAGTAACGTACAAAGTTGTATGTGACTTGACACTGTTGTTGCTACCATTATCAGAGTAGAACTTTTCACACTCTTCTGCAGATTTTATAACTTCTGGAAGTTCTGTTTCATTTGTGGTTTTTTTGAATCCATTAAAGCTGTTGGCATCTGTGAAGAAGCATGCGTATAAGTCAGACTCTTGGAGTGGATCAAGGTCGAGTTTTATTGAAGAGCCAGTCAAGAAGTAATTGGAATGAGAACAAGATTTACTATCTAAGAGCACACGGATCAAGTTATTTGAATTGGTACACTCTGGATCATAAACTTCATTTCGAGCGAAAAGTATTTTGCAGTTCACAGCAAATGCTTGGGCACTGTTAGGCATCGAAATGTTATAAAGTTTTGGGTGGTTTTGGCAGAAACTGAAGCTTCCAGCCATCACGGTATCGTTTGGGAAGAAGTAGATATTCTTATCAAAACCAGTGCATCCATTTCCAGTAGGTACCAAGATGGAAATGACTATTAGTGAACACAGTAGTATTCCAATGAATATTACAGCCAAAAACACTGTGGTGACCTTATTTCCTTCAAAAAAGAGTATAAAAAGTTAATTTTTAAGCAGAACTCTCTTTGTTATTCAGGACACATCCTATTAGAGTTGTTATACATAATATTGAATGGAGTTGTTTTTCATTAGATGCATTTCGGGGGTGGGGGGAGTTCCACTGTATACAGAAGTGTCCTCATTTTAAGGAGTTGGAATAGTTCCACTGTATACAAAGGTGTCTTCATTACAGTGGATTAGAATAGAGAGGTTTCATTATACAGAAGTGTCCTCATTTCATGGGGTTGGAATAGAAAGTTCCAGAAGTAAGGCCTATAGACCACACAAAATAATTATGTCCTAATGTAGCTATAATACTTAAGATGTTCCATATCACATATTGGTAATATAAACATGTGGTCACCTACAAACACAGTGGAATCTGTATGTATACAGTGAACTTAAACACAACCAGATGGCTTTTGTAGTGGTCATTGCTACTATAACACAACCAGATGGCTAAGGTTGTGTATAATATACTGAGACTTGGAGGTTAAAGAATGGTCTGCTTAAATAATAGTCAAGTGTCCTTAAAGAGGCGTCCTCATTTCAGTATGTTAGAATAGAGGTGTTCTACTGTATACAGAGGTGTCCTCTTCAGGGGGTTCGAATAGTGTATGCAGAGGTGTTCTCATTTCAAGGGTTTGGGTTAGACCATATACACAGGGGTTCATAATTATTTTATTGAGTTGAAATAGATGGGCTCCAATGTAATTGTTTAATGGCCTTGGAACTTAGACTGCTGATATATGTACTGAACAGTCCATCCAAGTATCTATTAGGTAATCATAAGAAATAGGCACTTACTTAATGTTTTATGGCCAGATTTTCCGTTGGGAGACAGTTCAACTGTAAAAACAACAATTATTATTCTAAACACTATCCTGACCCCAGCGAACTCAGCCAATTAAAAAAATGTAAAACATCATCACATTCTTGTAAAGTGGCCATTCTTTAGAGTATTATTATTTTGTCTAACACAAGTACCCTGAGCTAGTAAGTTCATTTATTTCTCTGTGGGCTATGAATACTGTAAATCTGGAAATTTTTGAGTTGAAATATTAATTATTCGTTAACAGAATTTAATTTCTGAGACAGAGTACCATTAATTGGATTAATTAATAGCTAATTAGACAATTGCAGAATGATTCTGGCTTCTGAATTAATTTGAAAATTTACAGTACATTGAAAATGACACTTAGGGACAAGGTCAGCTTAGTCAGACTTATGAAACCAGTTTAGTGGGAATTTTTCACTTTTAATGGAGTTTCTATCACTGCAAAAAAATTTTTTTTGCATGAAAATCATTATGCATTCCAATGTCTTGCTGCAATATCATGGATTATATCCTAAGCCTTAAAAAAAACTGCCATCTTATACTAAAGCTAGTTGTGGTATAACAATAACTAGCAGCTAGCTATTTCAAGTTGCTTTGCTTACAGCCTGAGCTTATAAGGTATTCAGTAGAGAAGAGGCTGCCTGCTTATGCAAATATGTTACTTATTTCAGGTTGTCCGCTTAGTGGAAATAACTGCTAAAGGAAGCCTCTTTATATAGAGTTAGCTAACTATAGCTATTTCAGTTTTTAGTAGAGCCAACTGGTTTCACTGAATCATACAATTCTTGTTACTAACCTTCTGCTTCTTTACTGACTCCATATAATTTCTTAGCAGATTCATCTTTGATTAATGGTGAATCAATTTCCTTTGCATCTTCCATTTTATTTCTGTTAGCAGAGGTCATAGGTCACATGATAGTATTGCATGTGATCAGTATATAATAATAAAGGATGTGAGAGTATATTGCAGGAATAGGGACCTTTTGGAGTGAAGAATTTACAGTGGAAACAACTCTATTCTTGACACCTCTGTATATAGTGGTGTATGAAATGCTGACACCACCGGATATTATATTGGAACCCCTCTATTCCAACCCCCTGAAATTAGGACACCTCTTTATACTGTGAAATTCCTCTATTCCCACTCATGAAACGAGGACACCTGTATTAAGGACACTTTTCTCAAATAATAGCTGAATTAATAGAACTTGCACCCCCCCCTCCCCCCCACCGAAATGAGACAACCCTTCTAATTAGGACATTCCTGTTCCAAGGATTTTTGAATAGAGAGGTTCTAATGTGCAGTATTGTATGGAGTTTTGAATACTGATTGTTATGCAAACATTCTGGCCAAGCTTCATGTGTCAGTCCTGTATACTGATATCATAGAAGTATAGTCTGAATTCTATGGCATTAGGAAGTACCAGAAGTGTCTGTAGAATATGTGGATGTTCCACTCTGTAAGAACATCTAAAAGAGTTAGGTAAATGTAAATTGTTATACTCTATCTAGTATGTCATGAGATTGTGATGTGGTGACCTTTTTAAGTCCAATATCTTTCACTTTCCACCTTTGTTTATAAAAACAGGAGTGTACAGTTTTCGACAATGGACCAAAGTGTATAGTTAATTAGAACTACTGAATAATAATAATTATAAACTTAGATTACAGACTATGCAACAACTCCCAGAAGACTCCTTCTTAAATATACTTATACACATGCACACACATTAAAACTGATTACCTGCTTGTCTGAAGTTTGTGTACATATGGCTGACTGGATAATTATTGCTGTGAGCTTATTTCTTTCACTTTCTAATCTAGTGGTTTGTGAGGTCAGGAAGGATGAAATTTATTTGGAAACTGGTAATAATTGCAGCATTCAAGATCTTTCAAGTATTTCAAATGTGAACACATCTATTGTAAGTCAGAAATATTCTGAAGATCAGCTCCACAATTCTACCTTTTCATATTCATGTCCAAGTAATGACAGCACAAGACTTTGTGTTTTCAGTGATGATGACCTGTCTAAATGTGGTGATATACCATACGATATTCTACAGTGTAGCAGTCAAGGTAACATATCTGTGTTAGCCTGTTACTGTATCACTTATAATGAAAATGATAAAGAGTCACAAGCAGAAATTGGAAGTTGTATGTATAACTGTTTCAAAACCAACTCCATTTATTCTGTGTATCATAATAATATGCTACCAGAAAATAATTCAGATTCAAATAAAGTTATGTGTGAAAAGGAATTCTCCAGAAATGGTACCCTCTGTGGTAAGTGTAAAAATGGATACCATCCTCTTGTATATTCTTACAATTTGACCTGTGTGAAGTGTCCTCGTGGTAGAGCTAACTGGTGGAAATTTGTGCATTTTGCTTTTCTTCCACTTACAATTTTCTACTTTATTGTTGTATTTTATCACTTCTTCACACCTCCATGGTTTTATTTGCTACAGTCAAGTCATTTCTATGCCTGTAATGGCACGGTTTACCATTATAGGTTTGAGGCATTACCCAAAGTATCTGAGAGCTGTCAAGTATATTGAGACATTATATGGCATTTGGAATCTTGATTTCTTTTGTCCTTTTGATCTTGGTATTTGCCTGGGAACCGATACGTTGCAGACTCTCTCCCTCAACATAGCTGTGGCGATATACTCTCTCCTGCTTATGGTGCTGTCATATGTTTTAATAGATTTGTATGATCAAAATTTCAGACTTTTAGTGATTCTCTGGAAGCCATTTCTCAAATTTTTCAGTCTTTTTCATAGGAATTGGGAAATCAGGACATCTGTAATCGATGCATATGCTACATTCTTTCTTTTGTCAAATGTGAAATTTCTTAGTGTATCATTTGATCTTCTTGTTCCAGTTAGAGTATTTCAGCTTTCCTCATCGAAAGGTTTTCACCATAGTTGGAGGCTGTATTATGATGCAACTATTCCATATTTTGGTGAGACCCACCTTCCTTATGCTGTCCTAGCTATAGTGACGCTCTTTGTCTTTGTACTCACACCCGCTTCTATTGTATCCATTTCAATGGTTCCAAAAGCTTCTTAACGTATTCCCATTTTGTTGGTACATCCTCCATACCTTCATGGACTCGTTTTATGGCTGTTACAAGAATGGAACCGAACCAGGCACTTGTGACTATCGATGGTTTGTCTCTTTATTCTATATTGTACGTTTTCCGGGTTTCTTAATTGGTCTATTTACTTTAAATACAATGTATTATGTTATTGCTTCGATGTGTTTAGTATTGTTCGCTATTTTGATGATTAATATCCGTCCTTTTAAAAGTGACTTATGTCATTATACAGATATCAACATCATCTTCATACTGTTCCTTGCTTCATTTTATGTACTAGTAACAGGAATCAATATAGCTAGTGTTAAAAGCCATGACATGATGTGGATTTTTTACCTATTTTCTCTAGCATTTCTAGTCCTCCCACTCCTCTATATATCTGTTATCTTGTATTGGATATTCAAGCACAGGAAGTTTGGACTTGAACTGATCAGAAGAATGCGTGCCTTGAGGCAAGGCTACGACTGGTGGACATTGGAATAGATTAGCTACTTTGAGGACTGGATTATTACACTTAAAACATGTAGAACTTTGTGTGTAGAGTTAATAATTGTTAATTCAAGTTGACTTATTTGTACTCTCTAGTGGCTCAGCACATCACCTCATATTCTCTGTGTATCACCAGATAGACAGATTTTGATGATGCTGTGCTCTTAAAAGACATACCACATACTCTTTCTCTTCCTGTTTCCTTCTTTTGAGTACACAAAAGTATGTAATTATGATGTAAGCATCAAAGACAAAAAAAGCTCTTTTCTATAGTCCAACTTTAGAGTACTCTCATACCATGTTCTGCAGCTGAAAAACGTCTTGTTCCAATGTGTCTGATTAATGAATTGGGGTCTTATTTCTGACCAACCTCCATCTTTCATGGCTCAAGAGAACACTAATGGATACACAGTACAATATTATAGAGAGGTTCCAATGTGCAGAAATTTTGAATACCGATTGTTATGCAAACATACTGGCCAACCTTCATGTATGATATCATAGAAGTATAGTCTGAATTCTATGGCAATAGGAAGTACCAGAAGTGTCTGTAGAATATGTGGATGTTCCACTCTGTAAGAACATCTAAAAGAGATAGGTAAATGTAAATTGTTATACTCTATCTAGTATGTCATGCGATTGTATTGTGGTGTATAAGTCCAATATCTTTCGCTTTCCACCTATGTTTATAAAAACAGGAGTGTACAGTTTTCGACAATGGACCAAAGTGTATAGTTAATTAGAACTACTGAATAATAATAATTATAAACTTTATTATGAAGATTACAAATTTAAGATTATGCAATAGTTCTCAAAAGACTCCTTTCGCACACACATTAAAACTAATTACCTGCTTGTTTGAAGTTTGTGTACATATGGCTGACTGGAGAATTTTTGCTGTGAGCTTATTTCTTTCACTTCCTAATCTAGTGGTTTGTGAAGTCAGAGAGGATAGAATTAATTTGAAGACTAGCAATAATTGTAGCATTCAAGACCTTACAAATTTTCCAGTCTTTTCAAGTGTGGACACATCTGTTGTAAGTCAGAAATATTCTGAAGATCAGCTCCACAATTCTAACTTTTCATATTCTTGTTCAAGTAATGATAGCACAAATCTTTGTGTTTTTGGTGATGATGGTCTGTCTAAATGTGGTCATATACCATACAATATTCTACAGTGTAGCAGTCAAGGTAACATATCTGTGTTAGCCTGTTACTGTATCACTTTCAGTGAAAGTGGAAAGGAGTCACAAGCAGAAATTGGAAGTTGTATGTATGACTGTTTCAAAACACACTTCAGTGATTCTGTGTATCATAATATACTACCAGAAAATACAAATGAAGTTACTTGTAAAAAGGAATTCTCCAGAAACGGTACCCTCTGTGGTAAGTGTAAAGATGGATATTGCCCTCTTGTTTATTCCTTCAATATGACCTGTGTCAAGTGTCCTCAAGGTAGAGCTAACTGGTGGAAATTCATGCTTTCTGCATTTCTTCCACTTACACTTTTCTACTTTATTGTTGTATTTTTCAAGATAAATACAACTTCCTCACACCTCCATGGTTTCGTTTACTACAGTCAAGCCATTTCTATGCCTGTAATGACACGTATCATTTTAATAGGTTTGAGACATCGTCCAAACTATTTAATGTTTGTGAAGTACTTTGGATCATTGTATGGCATTTGGAATCTTGATTTTTTTCGTACTTTTGATTTTGGCATATGCCTGGGAACTGATACATTGCAGACTCTCTCCCTCGACATAGCTGTGGCAATATACCCTCTCCTGCTTATGGTGTTGTCATATGTTTTAATAGATTTGTATGATCGCAATTTCAGACTTTTAGTGATTTTATGGAAGCCATTTCTCAGTCTCTTTCGTAGGAATTGGGAAATCAGGACATCTGTAATTGATGCATATGCTACGTTCTTTCTTTTGTCAAATGTAAAATTTCTTAGTGCTTCATTTGATCTTCTAGTTCCAGTTAGAGTATTTTAGCTTTCCTCGTCGAAAGGTTTTCACCATAGTTGGCGGCTTTTTTATGACGCCACTATTCCATATTTTGGTGTGACTCACCTTCCTTATGCCATACTAGCTATAGTGACGCTCTTTGTTTTTGGACTCACACCTGTGGTATTACTTCTATTGTATCCATTTCAATGGTTCCAAAAGCTTCTTAATGTATTCCCATTTCGTTGGTACATCCTCCACACCTTCATGGACTCGTTTTATGGCTGTTACAAGAATGGAACCGAACCAGGCACTTGTGACTGTCGATGGTTTGTCTCTTTATTCTATATTGTACGTTTTCTGGGTTTCTTAATTGGTCTATTCACTTTAAATGCAATGTATTATGTTATTGCTTCGATGTGTTTAGTATTGTTCGCTATTTTGATGATTAACATCCGTCCTTTTAAAAGTGACTTACACCATTATTCAGACATTAACATCATCTTCGTACTGCTCCTTGCTTCATGGTTTGTATTTGTAACAGGAATCAATATTACTAGTTATAAAAGCCATGACGTGATGTGGATTTTTTTTGTATTCTCTCTAACCTTTGGAATTCTCCCTCTCCACTATATATCTGCTATTATCTTGTATTGGATATTCAAACACAGGAAGTTTGGATTTGAACTAATCAGAAGAATGCGTGCCTTGAGGCAAGGCTATGACTGGTGGACATTGGAATAGATTACTTTCAGGACTACAATTATACATGTATGTATGTGTATAGTTAATACAAGTTGACTTAGTTGTACTCTCTAGTGGCTCAGCACATCACCTCATACCAAATATTCTCTGTGTATCACATGATAGAGACAGATTTTGTAATTATTAATGATGCCATGTTTCTATAGTTATTAAAAGACATACCATGTATTATACACCATCTTTATCTTCCTATTTCTTTTGAGTACACAAAAAGTATGTAATATGGAGTAAGCATCAAAGCTCTAACATAAGGGTACTTTTATACTATAATCCTTTGTTATGACTTCTGATGTAGTATACAGAAGTTGGCAGCTGAAGAATGTCTTGTTTCAATGGTGTCTGATTAATGGAGAGTTGAAAAAAGGTCTGGGTTCTTATTTTCTGACCAATCTCCATCTTTCTTGGCTTAAGAGAACACTAATGGATACATAGTACAATATAGTTTTGTTTAGAAAGAATATGCTGACACCTCTGGAACTCCTCTATTCTAACCCCATGAAATGAGGACACTTCTGTATTCAGTGGAATCAATCTATTCCAACCCCCTGAAATGAGGACACCTCTGTATATAGTGGAACTCCTCTATTCCAACCCCTGAAATTAGGAAACCTCTGTATATAGTGGAACTCCTCTATTCCAATCCCCTGAAATTAGGACACCTCTGTATATAGTGGAACTCCTCTATTCCAACCCCCTGAAATTTGGACACCTCTTTATATGGAATTCCTTTATTCCCACTTATGAAAGGAGGACATCTGTATTAAGGACACTTATATATGTCTCAAATAATAGCTGAATTAATAGAACTTGCACCCCCCCTCCCCCCCCACTGAAACGAGACCACTCTTCTAATTAGGACATTTCTGTTCCAAGGTTTTCTTGAATAGAGAGGTTCTAATGTGCAGTATTGTATGAAATTTTGAATACTGATTGTTATGCAAACATACTGGCCAAGCTTCGTGTATCCTATATACTGATATCATAGAAGTATAGTCTGAATTCTATGACAACAGAAGTGTCTGTAGAATATGTGTATGTTCCACTCTGTAAGAACATCTAAAAGAGATAGGTAAATGTAAATTGTTATATTCTATCTAGTATGTCATATGATTGTGTTGTGGTGATTTTTTTAAGTCCAACATCTTTCACTTTCCACCTTTGTTTACAATAACAGGAGTGTACAGTTTTCAACAATGGACCAAAGTAATTAGAGCTACTGAATATAAACTGAAGATTACAAATTTAAGATTGTGCAACAATTCCAAGAAGACTTCTTTTATTTACACACACACACACACACACACACACACACACATTAAAACTGATTACCTGCTTGTTTGAAGTTAGTGTACATATGGCTGACTGGAGAATTATTACTGTAAGCTTATTTCTTTCACTTCCTAATCTAGTAGTTTGTGAAGTCAGAGAGGATAGAATTCATTTGAAAACTAGCAATAATTGCAGCATTCAAAACCTTACAAGTTTTCCAGTCTTTTCAAGTGTGGACACATCTGTTGTAAGTCAGAAATATTCTGAAGATCAGCTCCACAATTCTAACTTTTCATATTCTTGTTCAAGTAATAATAGCACAAATCTTTGTGTTTTTGGCGATGATGGTCTGTCTAAATGTGGTCATATACCACATGATATTTTACAGTGTAGCAGTCAAGGTAATATTTCTGTGTTAGACTGTTACTGTATCACTTACAGTGAAAGTGGAAAGGAGTCACAAGCAGAAATTGGAAGTTGTATGTATGACTGTTTCAAAACACACTTCAGTGATTCTGTGAATCATAATATAATACCAGAAAATACAAATGAAGTTACTTGTAAAAAGGAATTCTCCAGAAACGGTACCCTCTGTGGTAAGTGTAAAAATGGATACTACCCTCTTGTTTATTCCTTCAATATGACCTGTGTCAAGTGTCCTCAAGGTAGAGCTAACTGGTGGAAATTCATGCTTTCTGCATTTCTTCCACTTACAATTTTCTACTTTATTGTTGTATTTTTCAAGATAAATACAACTTCCTCACACCTCCATGGTTTCATTTACTACAGTCAAGCCATTTCTATGCCTGCACTGACACGTACGACTTTAATAAGTTTGAGGTATCATCCAAATTATCTGACAGCTGGCAAGTCTATTTTATCATTATACGGAATATGGAATCTTGATTTCTTTCGTACTTTTGATCTTGGTATTTGCCTGGGAACTGATACATTACAGACTCTCTCCCTGGACATAGCTGTGGGGATATACCCTCTCCTACTTATGGTGTTGTCATATGTTTTAATAGATTTGTATGATCGAAATTTCCGACTTTTAGTGATTCTATGGAAGCCATTTCTCAAATTTTTCAGTCTGTTTCATAGAAATTGGGAAATCAGAACATCTGTAATTGATGCATTTGCTACATTCTTCCTTTTGTCGAATGTAAAATTTCTTAGTGCTTCATTTGATCTTCTAGTTCCAGTTAGAGTATTTCAGCTTTCCTCGTCGAAAGGTTTTCACCATAGTTGGCGGCTTTTTTATGACGCCACTATTCCATATTTTGGTGTGACCCACCTTCCTTATGCCATACTAGCTATAGTGACGCTCTTTGTTTTTGGACTCACACCAGTGGTATTACTTCTATTGTATCCATTTCGATGGTTTCAAAAGCTTCTGAATATATTCCCATTTCGTTGGTACATCCTCCACACCTTCATGGACTCATTTTATGGCTGTTACAAGAATGGAACGGAACCAGGCACTTGTGACTGTCGATGGTTTGTCTCTTTATTCTATATTGTACGTATTCTGGGTTTCTTACTTGCTCTATTCACTTTAAATGCGATGTATTATATAATTGGTTCGATGTGTTTAGTATTGTTCGCTATTTTGATGATTAACATCCATCCTTTTAAAAGTGACTTACATCATTATTCAGACATCAACATCATCTTCGTACTGCTCCTTGCTTCATGGTTTGTATTTGTAACAGGAATCAATATTGATAGTGTTAAAAGCCATGACACGATGTGGATTTTTTACCTATTCTCACTAACCTTTGCGATTCTCCCTCTCCTCTATATATCTTTTATTATCTTGTATTGGATATTCAAACACAGGAAGTTTGGATTTGAACTGATTAGAAGAATGCATGCATTGAGGCAAGGCTATGACTGGTGGACATTGGAGTAGATTACTATCAGGACTAGATTATGACAATTAAACATGTATGTATATGTAGAGTTAATACTTAATACAAGTTGACTTAGTTGTACTCTCTAGTGGCTCAGCGCATTAACCTCATACCAAATATTCTCTGTGTATCACATGATAGAGACAGATTATGTAATTATTAATGATGCCATGTTTCTATAGTAATTAAAGGGTAACCAACATGGAAAAATTTTTTTTTTTGCATTTTTCAGTAGCCTTATATCCATTGACATGTGTGGCAAAAGATTAAAACTTCTGGTCAAGTATGCTCTGAGTTATGGCTAGCCAAAATATGAGTTTTTACAATACATTCATGGGAGTGTTATTGAAGGCTCTATTGATGGTTCATTGATGCCAATGGCATATAGTTTTGAACCAAGTGTGACTGATTCAGGGAGCTCGTCAGAGACTTCCAGTGATGAATCTAAAGTCAGACTTTCCAATACTTCATGGTAAGATGCTACCAACTGTAGAATGTGTACAAAAGAACTAACTTCATCCTTGTATAGGTGGCCATTGCACAATCATGGCTTTCATCATCATTATCAACATTGCATGAGTAAGTTTTCACATAGTGGTTATAGAAATAACTCTCTTGTTTCCACCCACCCACCCCCAGGAAATATAGATACACAGCTTATTGTCAGTTAACACGGTGGTGTTGGGGTTGGCTAGGAAGAAACGTGTGGTACTACCAACCTGTTCGGTTAAAAAGATCAGAGACACTTTTCAATTTGAAACATACACATATCCCAGTCTATAATAGTATGTACATAGCTATAATAATTTCATCGTTGAGAGAACCTGCTCCTGTGTTCATCAATGCTTTTTTTTCCTGGTTTCTCAAAAGCATTACGCAGTTATGGGGGTGATGTCTTGTTTCAATGGTGTCTAAGTTAAAAAAGGTCTGGGCACTTATTTTCTGACCAACCTCCATCTTTCAGGGCTCAAGAGAACACTAATGGATACAAAGTACAATATTATTATAGTTGTGTTTAGAAAGAATTTTGGACTTTGTACCAAAATACAATAGTTAAGAATATTTTTAGTTTACTAACTTTTTCATCTACCCCTGAGATGTTCTGCTAAAAAATAATTATGATGTCTCTATTTTAAATACTAGAAGTGAAGAACTGTGATGATCTGTTACGTATTTATGACCAACCAAAAAGTATTCGGGATTATTGCCTATTTTATATTATGTTTTTCTTCGACTGTTTTTCTTGCTGGTGCTAAACTAGTTGGTAGTGGAACAGAGCTCACTGTATTATTTGAGGACTAAACTTCTCAAAATAGGCATCAAAATTTAATTTTTTTTCTACTGCAATGACATCTTTTGTGTATTAAGTGAAGGCACATATCTTGCCAGTAATGTGTTGAGTGGATCATTCTCTACAACATAGTTTCACTCACTGTGTTTCCTAGTGGATGACATCACTTCACACCAAACCTTATCATCCCTCACTCAACAGCTATAATTAATAGTCATTATGTTGTACTGTTTTAATGATAGCAAATAATTTTCAGAGGTTCTTACTATCCAGTCAATCCATATTTCAGTTAATAGCATTGTGACACAGTAACCTTGTATACATAACATAATGTAAATGTTGTAGAGTGAATCCTAAGTGACCATGCTTGATCCAATTAGTAGGTGCCTTTATAGACAGGTGGTCTTTGAATCAAGGAACTTGTATATAGCAAACATGGTACAACTGGGTCACTTTACAACTTATACCATAATTGTTATTAAAAATCACAAAGAGAACTTTGTGATAACTTGACAACTTGTATAGCAGATAAATCTTTTTGCTGATTTTCAGTGAAGTGGCATTCCTATGTATGCAACCACCATGTCTACTGCCAGCTGGAGTAGACTCTCAGTTGTTGGAGAACTAAAGAAAGGCCCGAAAATGCTTATAACACCTATACAGTAGCCATGGTGAAGGATAGTGAAGGATGGTGAGGCTGTTTGTCACACACCAAGTCTATCAACTTCTTAATGAAGGATAATCTCATTGCTGTTTGCAAAGTGACGGGAAACTGTGTCATTCATGGGGTCCAGCTAGGTGTTGGAGTATCTATAGATTTTATGGCCGTCACAATGGTGGGGTCCAGCTAGATGTTGCAGTACCTTGCATTTATAGATGTTATTGCCGTTAGTCTTATATTCGATTAAATAATTGACAATTGTTTATCATGCCATAGTTTTTATGCACGTGTGTCTGTAAGCCACACCCCTTAATTATGTGGTCACTTTGTCAAGGTAGAATCACTTAAGTAGGGGGTGTAGTGGTCGCTCAAGACAAGCCATTTTACTGGTTGAATGGCCACCTGCAGAGACTGATGACTCTAGTCAGTGAAGGGGGGTGGTTGTTGCTACAATATGAGAGTGGTTGTTAAAGCAGCTTTCACTTTATAGAATAAATAATTATAGTCATTTAGTGGTTTTGACTAATTACAGTTAAACCTTCACCTTGCTAATCAAGATAGGATAGTGGACTGCTGACCTTAATTAGTTTTTATTTAGATAATCTGAAAGTTATGGTTTGTATAGTTTATCCTGAAAGTGGAATGCATGTACAACACCTGGTATAGTACAACTGCTAGCCTTTGTGTAAACTTTGGGACCTTTCAGCTAAATGGACTATTTATATAATAAGCAATTATTTTAAAAATGGAATTTTTATGTAGTTTTCTAAATTCAGCTATAACTACATTCAGAAACTTCTTTCCCTGAGAATTTATTTCAAGGAGCGATCATTCAAATACAAAGTATGTTAGTATTTGCCCGTTGCTATTTTAAAAAATGGCCAACATGAGAATTGTTGCTTTTTTTTTGTGGTTGAATCTAGTGTTTTGTGAAGTCAGAAAGGATGAAATTGAAATGAAAGTGGAAAATAATTGCAGCATTCAAGATCTTTTGAGTTTGCAATTCACATCATCCATTAGTCAAGAATTATCTGAGAAACCTCTCTACAGTTCTAACTGTTCTTATTCAATTAACAACTCAAATCTTTGTATTGTCTGTAATGATGGTCTGTCTAAATGTGGTCATATACCACATGATATTCTACAGTGTAGAAGTCAAGGTAACATCTCTGTGTTGGACTGTCACTGTATCACTTATAGTGAGAGTGAAAAGGAGTCACAAGCAGAAATTGGAAACTGTGTTTATAACTGTATCAACAAAAGAAGAAGTGAATTCACTGATCCTATGTATCATACACTACCGAAAAATACCTCAGATTCAAATGAAGTATTGTGTGGAAAAGAATTTTTCAGAGATGGTACACTCTGTGGTAAATGTAAAGATGGCTATTTCCCACAAGTATATTCGTTTAACTTGACCTGTGTCAAGTGTCCTCATGGTAGAGCTAACTGGTGGAAATTTGTATTGATTGCATTTCTTCCACTTACAATTTTCTATTTTATTGTTGTATTTTTTAAGATAAATGCATCTTCCCCTAACCTTTATGGTATAATTGGATATAGTCAAGCAATGACTATGCCTGGCTTGGCACGCCTCATTACACTGAGTTTGAGAAATCATCCAACTTATCTCACAGGTTGGAAATTTGTTGGATCACTGTATGGTATTTGGAATCTTGATTTTTTTCGTGCTTTTGATCTTGGCATTTGCCTGGGAACTGATACATTGCAGACTCTTTCCCTTGACATAGCTGTGGGGATATACCCTCTCATGCTTATGGTGTTGTCATATGTTTTGATAGATTTGTATGATCGAAATTTCAGACTTTTAGTGATTCTATGGAAGCCATTTCGTAAAGTTTTTGGTCTTTTTCGTAGGAATTGGGAAATCAGGACGTCTGTAATCGATGCATTTTCTACATTCTTTCTTCTATCAAATATAAAACTTCTTAGTGTATCATTTGATCTTCTCATTCCAGTTAAAGTATATCGGCTTTCTTCATCAAAAGGTTTTCACCATAGTTGGTGGCTTTTCTTTGATGCAACCATTCCATATTTCAAGGAAAAGCATCTTCCTTATGCTATCCTAGCTATAGTAATGTTGTTTGTCTTTGTATTCATACCTGTGGTGTTACTCATATTGTACCCATTTCGATGGTTTCAAAAGCTTTTGAATATATTCCCATTTCGTTGGTACATCCTCCACACCTTCATGGACTCATTTTATGGCTGTTACAAGAATGGAACCCAACCAGGCACTCGTGACTGTAGATGGTTTGCCTCGTTATTCTATATTTTGCGTTTCCTTTTTTTCATAATTGCTCTATTCACCTTAAATAGTATGTTTTTTATATTTTGTTCAATGTGTTTAATTTTATTTGCAATTTTGTTGTTAAATATTGATCCTTTCAAAGCTGACTTGAGCCGATACTCTGACATCAATATCTTCTTTATACTTCTCCTCGCTTCGTGGTGTGTAAGTATGACTGGAGTTAATATTGCTATTCTACTACAATATGATGCAATGTTTGTATATTTTATTTTGGCTGGAATATTTGGAGTTCTTCCTATTTTCTATGTCCCTGCCATTATTACCTACTGGATGTTCAGTCACAGGAAATTTGCGTTTGAATTTGTAAGAAGAATACAGGCTTTGAGACAAGGTTGTGACTGGTGGTCTTTAGAATAAAGTTTGAACAATATTATCATTATTTACACAAAAAATTTGTTTTACAATTAATTATAATATTATTTCTAGAGACTTTATATTTCTAGTGTTATTTTTTTACCTAGAACAAAAGAATTATTATAATGATGTTATTATTAGCTTTTTTTTAACTCGGGACTTATGCACCGAAATGTATAGTTTTGAGAACATTGATGGTTTCACACAGTAAAGCATGTCTTCAAACAAGTTACTGAGTCAGTAAGATTTGAGGCTTTTAACAGCTCAAGAAAGTAGAACAAGCTAACGAGACCATTTTAGGTAGTAAGACACTGACAGAATCTATTGAGATGAGATTGAGATTGCAAGCTATATAGATCAAGGCGTTGTGGCAGACTACAAACTAGGTCACCTGGAGACTACAAACTAGGTGGCCAGCAGAAAAGATTACAACAAACTAGCCACATAAGTGGCCACTGGAACAAGAAACTGTTTGTTTGTCTCTTCCCTGTCCCTATAGCTCTTAAAAATTTGAAGCTGTACTGAAGTTTGTCAAGTTTGCCGTACACTACAAGGACAAGTTTATATTCAATATTCATTCATGAATGCTCCTTTATAATTACCATGACATAGCCATTTAGTAATTCCATTCTGTTTTTGAAACTATAAAAATGTTTAAGCTTGATACTGTTCAGCACTGAGTGTTACTAATTATGGAAGATTAGATGATTGATGATAAACATGATAATGAATGAATACATCTTTCAAGATCATAAACTATTAAAACATTCCTGACAGAATTTCTACTAGTATTCTCTTTCTAAGCACTTCATGGATGATGGTGGTGTACAAAACTCATGTATAATGCTGCATACAGGCATCATACACCTACAGTTGCTGAAGCACTTGTGGAAGTCTGAATATTTAGATATGACTATATAATCATTACACCATTGCTGTGAAGTTTATAGAGTGTGCCAAGACATGCCTGTCTTTTTATAAAGACCAACTTGTTATAAAATTACAGTTCTCTATTCTCATTTCCTCTCTAATAAAAGTATACCACATGTTCTTATAATAGTAGCTTCTCTATAATAACGTGAAATGTGGCATTGATTGGATTGAAGGACATTATTAATAGATACTGATCAATTTATTCAACTATCTTTTAGGAGTTGAAAGCTTCACATTGGAAAAAATTCACAAGCAAGTTTTATCTTCAAACCTCCATAAGATACCAAGTTTTTTGCAAGCTATTTACTAGAAAACAGAAATAATTTTTAAGAAGTAGTATTGTTGAATTTTAAGTCTGAAAGTTACATTTTCTTGATTCTTTTTGTGATAATGAACATGTGGCAGGATCACATGATCCTTTTATGATGTCATGATACAATGACTCAGAATAAGTTCAACACATGGTAGGATCACATGATCCTTTATGATGTCATGATACTGTTTCTGTATTCACATATCTCTACCTAGGCAGTGTTCTCCTTTAGTGGTTGTATGAGATGTGGTATGCACTTCATCAAATATTTATTCTCTACCTACTCACATTCAAAGTCCACTGAAGGCATGTTAGAGTACTAATGTACAGTTGAACTACAAAAGTAGTGATATTAATTATCTCTGTCAGATACTATAGTATTGGTAGAGTATGAAACATAGCTTATTATTACAGTGTAACCTCTCTTACACCTAGGGGTGTTTAATTAGAGAGGTAGCCTCATTTCAGGGAGTGAAGATAATTTCACAAGTGGCAACATAGTTCTTGTTTCAGGAATCTAGAATAAAGGGGAGTTTCTCTCTAGCTAGTATAATGTGATATTGAAACTTGTTAACAACATGTATTTAATAATATTTTATTATGGGAATTTTATTGAGTTTACTAACCTTCTTGTCTACACTTCCTTTGATGTGTTCTGCTAAAGTACTCTTGATAAATGTGTGGTGTACTATTGTGGTTAGTTACCTTGTTGACAGGACTGGAGCATGGCCAACCAGAAAGTATTCAGAATTATTGCTATTTTTACATGTTTTTCTTTGTTTTTAAACCTGGTGTTATGCGAGGTCATACAGAAGGGAATTGAAATGGATAATAATTGTAGCATTGAAGAATTCTCAAGTTTTCAAGTCATTTCAAGTGTGAACACATCTGTCATAAATGAGAAATATTCTGAAGATCAGCTCCACAATTCATATTCTTGTTCAAGTAATGACAGTACAAGTCTTTGTGTTTTCAGTGATGATGGTCTGTCTAAATGTGGTGATATACCACACGATATTCTACAGTGTAGCAGTCAAGGTAACATCTCTGTGTTGGACTATTACTGTATCACTTACAATGAGAACGATAAGGAGTCACAAGCAGAAATAGGAAACTGTATATATAACTGTGTCTACAAAAATGCCATCAATAATTCAGTGTATCGTGTACTACCAAGAAATACTTCAGATTTGAATGAAGTTAGTTGTGGAAAGGGATTTTTTAGAGATGGCACACTCTGTAGTAAGTGTAAAGATGGCTATTTCCCACAAGTATATTGACTTGTGTCAAGTGTCCTCATGGTAGAGCTAACTGGTGGAAATTTGTGCTTTCTGCATTTCTTCCACTTACAATTTTCTATTTTATTGTTGTATTTTTCAAGATAAATGCCACTTCCTCACACCTCCATGGTTTCATTTATTATAGTCAAGCCATTTCTATGCCTGCAATACATTGCCTTAAGTTTTAAACCCAATTCAAATTATCTCACAGTGGCAAAATATGTTATGGAATTTGGAATCTTGATTTTTTTCGTACTTTTGATCTTGGTATTTGCCTGGGAACCGATACATTGCAAACTCTCTCCCTTGACATAGCTGTGGGGACATACCCTCTCCTGCTTATGGTGTTGTCATATGTTTTAATAGATTTGTATGATAGAAATTTCAGACTTTTAGTGATTATGTGGAAGCCTTTTCTAACATTTTTCAGTCTTTTTCGTAGGAATTGGGAAATCAGGACATCTGTAATCGATGCATATGCTACATTCTTTCTTCTGTCAAATGTGAAAATTCTTAGTGTATCATTTGATCTTCTTGTTCCAGTCAAAGTGTATCAGCTTTCTTCATTTAATGGTTTAAATTACACTTGGCGACTTTATTATGATGCAACTATTCCATATTTTGGTAAGACCCACCTTCCTTATGCCATCCTAGCTATAGTGACACTGTTTGTCTTTGTACTCACACCTGTAGTATTACTTCTATTGTATCCATTTCGATGGTTTCAAAAGCTTCTGAATCTATTCCCATTCCGTTGGTACATCCTCCACACCTTCATGGACTCATTTCATGGCTGTTACAAAAATGGAACAGAACCAGGCACTCTTGACTGTCGATGGTTTGCATCTTTATTCTATATATTACGTATTCTGTTATTCTTAATTGGTCTATTCACTTTGAACACGATGTTTTTTATCTTTGGCTCAATGTGTTTAGTATTATTTGCTATTTTGATGCTAAATATTCGCCCTTTCAAGACTGACTTCAGCCACTACACTGAAATCAATGTCATCTTTATACTGCTCCTCACTTCATGGTCTTTAACTGCTACAGGGATCAATATTCAAAAACATGAGAGAATTTTGTTTTATGTTCTAGGTACAATATTTGGAGTTCTCCCTCTCCTCTATATATCTGTCATTGTCTTGTATTGGATATTCAGCTGCAGGAAATCTGGGTTTGAACTGATCCGAAGAGTTTATTCCAGGAGGCAAGGGTATGACTGGTGGACATTACAGTGAGCTGCTTTTATTATTGTCTTAAACATAACAGGAATTGAGTTTTCAACTTAAAATGTTGTTACAATTCACTAGAGAATTTCATTTATTCCATATATCCTACACCTCTCAAACCTTTCTGCTATTTCATAATTTGACAACAATAACAAGTTAAATTATTGTTTTCTTTAGTAAACAATAAAGTCTTAGATAACTGTTCGTATTCATGAAGGGAATATGCAGCAATTTTGTTACTTTTTATTTATTTATTTTATTTTTGTTTGAATCTATTGCCCTCCTTCACTCCTAAACAAACCTCTGTGGGGAGGTTAAATCTTTAGGGCCTATAGGCGGATATATCCGCACATTGAAATGTTACGTAAATGACGAATAGCGGATATATCCATGCTAGGAATGTTGTCAACTTTTTGGCTCCAGCAACTCTAAACTAAGAGGAAGCTACACAGCAGGGGGCTGCTATATTGATATTAATGAGTCTGACTTCATTTACAAACATTATAATGGCCAGATAAACTCTGGCAGATTTCTTTTCAAGTAGGGTGAGTGTACTGGATGAAATTATTACTGAGGGAAGATGATGATGATATTGAATTTAGTGAAAGTAAGAATCAGATGATGAAAGTAATGACAATAATAGATGTAAAAATGCTAATATGACTTTCTTTGCAGGAATCTTTCCAGACTAGGCTCTACCCTCTCCTCACACAAGCAGCAGCACACTCAATCTGTGGAGCATTGATTCATATAATTATTACATATCACCTTCATCATTTACCATTACATTTTTCATCTCTGTCACAACACATAGCCATAAAGCAAGCTTTACTAACACACATCTTGACCGCACATGGCCACACCCCTTCTCCATGATCTAGATTTTATGCTATTTATGGCTATCTACCACTCCACATTTAAAATCTAACCGTATAGTAGGCTTACCTAACATTCTGAAGTTGTACAATCTTCTTCCACATCCAAATCACAGAATAAAATCGCTACGCTAAAGGATAGCTACCGTAATCTCTGTAATTTAAGCGCCACCCA
The DNA here is from genome assembly GCA_964016965.1 of Diacarnus erythraeanus. Lineage (NCBI taxonomy): Eukaryota > Metazoa > Porifera > Demospongiae > Poecilosclerida > Podospongiidae > Diacarnus > Diacarnus erythraeanus. Next base: position 7,259,540 of record OZ024674.1, on the reverse strand, counting down.
GACATGGAATTATTTTTCTAGCTCTATACTATGGCATCACCTCCTTCCTCAATTAGTCTTTCCTGTTTTTTTTTGTAGTTTTGCTGTTAAAGAGATGTCCCAGAAGTTGATCAAAAGCTTTTTTACCCCCACTGAAGTCCACACAGCCTTGTAAACTATCCAAAGTAGGTGCCGCCATCACCAGATACAGCCATGTTGCAACAGTCCATCTTAGCTCTAATTATTTAAGCGCCACTCTAATTTAGGTGCCACCCCCAAGTGAAGTGGAATTTTTTTGGTCACAATGTAAGCGCCAACCTCAGCTGTAATTATTTTTTTGTGGCGCTCTAATTACAGTGATCACGGTACTTAGCATAGAACTATCAACTACTAGATTGTTTACTGTTCGGTGGATACTTTCATTATGGACTCTTGTTGTTGTTTATAAGATGTTACTAGGTGACAAATCTTGACAGAGACCCTGAAGGACACAGGAAAGCCACAGAGAAAACACCCTCAAGCAACGCCATCTTTGATTTTTTTTTCTTTTAATAATCTGGTCATAAACGTATGCGCTCCTTTTCTAATTAAAGGAAGTTGATGATACAAAATGGCAGATTCAAAGGTGTATGAATGCAATTTATTGTTTCAGCTGATGCTTCAATTGATGATCTGTGGAATTCATCAAACAGTGACAGTTGAAGATAATTACAGTGTTCAATTCTTGTCAAGCTTACAAGTCAATACTATGAAGTCTTTCAATATCATTAATTACAATCAAGAAGATCATCTCTATGGCGCTGACTGTTCTTTGTCTTGTTCCATTAGTAATGGTTCTGATTTCTCTTGGTATTTCTGTGTTAATGAAAACTGTACAAGCATCAAGAAGCTTCTACTACACAATGTTGTTCACTGTAGCCCCTCAGGGTAATTAAGGCCAGGGCCTGATGTAATTTTTGCTATTTTTTGTTTAATAGGTTTGAGATCCTGCCATTTATTATCAAGATCACTACTCACTCTTTCCATATATAATATTTGTGTATACACTACTATACTTTTGTTTTGTATCATAAACAACAACTTGTTGTTTATAAATATTTTTTTACAACAACTTTATTCAGACACGCCCAAAATTGCATAAAATCAAGATTCCACCATTAAAGGAGCAACCCAGGAGAGCTGTTTTTGCATGAATATGGAGAGGAGGTGGTGATTTATTAGTCTGCCATAGCGATAGCACATAACTATTACCGTTTAAGTTCTAGCCGCAATAAACCTAATAATTAAGGCAAACCTGACTATTTGATTGCACACGCTACTTCACTTCAGCGTGACATTTCAATTATCGCTCCGACCAAACAACTAATCTACAGCCAAATTACTATTTTCTTACTTAAACCAGAGACTAGCGTAGCAGCAATACACTTGGACAACAAACGCACTCCTCTTGCCACACTCCAGAGACATAATTAGTTGCTTGATGACGTATCACATAACGTCACCACCCCCACGTGCCTAGCGACTGCTGCAATTATTCATTATTATTATTAGTACACATTAATAATAATTAATAATGCACAAAGCGCGGGAATTCCTGAGAGTGAAGCTACTTTTGACCAGTGTTTTGATAAGGCAAGTAATTATAACAGCATAGTAATACAATAATACAATAACTAAAATTACAAAGTGATGTTAAAATCTTTCTTTCAGACTTCTGCATATCTTCCTCAGCCAACCAACTAGCCATTATTACACTGCTTCTTCAGCCTAGAAACAAAGAGGGATAATAGGTATAATTTATAAGAAACTATGTCCATTGTGAGGCCTAGGGGCAAAGTGTAAACTAGTAGAAGGTCAGCTTTCAAGGACAGAGGGATAAATCAAGGAGAGTAGAATTTATATATGTTGCCCACAAGGGGTGTGAGTCTGCCGGGAGAATTATCATAATAATTATTATTATGAATAAACCAATAATGAAATGTTTGTTCTATACATATAGCTAGCATGGCTGGCTGTATTCGACAGGTCTCACTTATTGTAAATTGCGGTTATGCCCGGGTTTCTATCTATGAAAATTCTTCTCCCAACCGCAGAGGTCGCTATGCTCGGCAGAACATAGACATTATTACAAGGGAAAACAATTTCAAGTCACAATTTAGTGCTTATCCTAGTTACCGGCTTCCTGCTGGATATTTTGATAAGACTGGTAAAGAGAATTACTCACAGTTCTTCCGTGACTGTAACAAGATCCTCAATGGTTTCTCATTGAAGTTTAGGTCAGATTGTGGCTACAGCAGGGAGTCATACTTGGACACCTTTTCTTCAGAGAAATGGTCCACATTACCTAATATAGAGAAAAAGCAACACAGCATGAGCAACTGTTCTCGATGCTTTGAATTACACAAAGAACACCAAATCTACTTCCCTTTAAAACCCTATTTTCAACCCAAACCTGTCATAACAATTGACAGGGAGGCTTTTCAACAACAAGGGATTAAAACCTTTACAAGCAATGTGTTTTCAGACTTAAACAGAGCATACCAGAATGAGTCTAGCACATCTTTTAGTGAAGCTATAGTCCAAAATAAGTCTCTTGGCTTGCAAGAAAAAAAAAACAGAGCTGAAAAAAGGAAGGAAAGAAGAGACTTGGAAAAAAAAATAACCAAGACCATAACTGAGAGGTTTACTCAAAGTGCTGCAGTTAGTATGCTTGCTGAGGGGGAATCTAAACAGAAATATCATCGAAAAAGGTTAGCCCAGTCATATTGTACTCCCGAGGAGCCAAAATCAAAAAAGAAGAAAACCCACTCACCTGATTTTAATAAAGTATCATGGGATACACAAGAATTGGAAGCAACACTACAAAACTGGCCTGAAGGCACTACCATTAACTGGACCACTATAGCAAAAGAGCATGGAATAACAGGGGGAAATGCAGGCCAGATAGTGAAGGAGTTTGCTGAAGCAAGACAAATTGATCTCTCACATATCAATACTCCCAAGAGAAAGCCTACAAAGAGACCATGCAAAAAAAAGCTACCGAATTTTGGTATAGCCATTCCTAGCAATCCACCACTGGCTAAAATTGAATCAGAAATTGACTCAATGATAAAATCTGGCAGATTTAACCTTGGTGTAGAATGTGCACCCCATAAAGTTACAAGATATGTCCAAGTAAATAGCACCCTATCTCCGCAGGAGACTATCATTTATGGTAGGAAAGTGCCACTACAGCAAATTCGTCAAGACTTGCTGAACAAACACTTAAAATACATGAGGCTGACACCAACTTCCACAGTGACTGGCATGACTACAGCAGAGCTCACAGACAAGTTAAAAAGGCTTGACTACTTAACTCTTAATGGAGCATCACATGATGCACTGTGCCAACATCTCATTAAATCAGAGAGATCGAGATTCTTATGTATGTGGCATGATCATGCTACCATTCTGAAAACTGGTTTCATTATGATAACTGTACATGTAATGTATGACCCTATGGTTTTTTATACAGATGAGGAGTACATGCAAAATAACCCTAAGGCAAATGTTAGCATTCAATCTGAGGTGGAACAGCCTGAGATATACCTCATTTCAGCTGGCTCTTCCAAAATAGAAGATCAAGCAGAACTTATAGAAGATCGGCTTAACTGCTTGCTAGACCTGCCACATCCAGTAAAAACAGATACTGGAATACTTGTACAAGATACTCTTCGTTTTTTTACTGGAGACCACCCTGCCACTCAATTTGAGCAGGGCACCAAACAAGGGGGCATGTACAAGTGTGGAGCTTGTGGGTGCCAAGAAAGCTTATTCGGGGGATCAAGCACATTCTTTGACCCACCCCTGGCGACCACTCAAGGAAATACAATCTTTGGCTACAGGTGGCATTTTTGGTAAATCTGCAGCCAGAGTGCTTCACCCCTTTGATCACCTGAGGGTGAGTGATTTAAAAAAAGAGCTTGAGGGGAGGGTATTATTATTAAAACTGGTACCCACAAAGACACACTTCAAAGAGAGTTGAATGAAATTCTCAGAGGAATAGTGAGAGTTCCAGCATTATTGCTTACCAACCCAACCCAGACCTTGTCCTCCCTAAACTTGGACAAGTATGAAGTAGTGGCTAGTGAGCCACTACATGACATCAAAGGACACCTCATTAACCTCATAACAGAGCTACCCAGCATACTCCCCCCAGGTGATACAACTACCAGGTGTACTCACCTGATCAGAAACTGTTTGGCAAAGGAGAAGAAATCTGGAGCAGATCTAAGAAGAGCAGTGATTCAAATCTATCTCTTGTTGAAAGAGCTTGACTGTAGCTCCAAAATTATCCTCCTTCTTGTAACAATTATCAAAATAAGTGAAATTTCTTATTCATATGATGCCCACAGATGTCCAAGACAACTCCTGCAGTTGTATAACACCAGTTGGATACACATGGAACTGTGCAGGGATCTTTTTGGAAACCCCAAGCATTTAACTAGATCTAAAATGTTTGGGCATTATTTACATGCTCTTACTGTCCATGGACCAACACAGTATGAGCTTGCCTGCTTGCGTTCTTTGAACACTGAGAACCAAGAAAGATTTTTTGGCACGGCAAGGACAATAGCCGAATCATGCACAAACCATCACCCTGAAAACATCATACCCCACATCATGCTCCGAATTAAAGCAAAACAAGAGCAACACCTTGCTATTTTATCAGTACAAAAGGGTGATACCCAGGTTTCTCATGTGGCGAAAAACATACCTCCATTGTTGGGTACAACTGTCAAATTATCTTTTCTCAGGCATAGAGAAGACAGCTGGCAGCATCATTTACAGAGGATAAGCCCATTTCTGATGGCAGGAGAAGGTGTTTGGTGGAAAAAAACACCAGATGGATTCCATTTTCATGATGGGGATGGAGATAGTGCCAGACAGTTGAATGATCTGTTCTTCCTTCTTCATTTTCGTCAACACTCCATTACTGATGTTGAAGAGAGGAGGAAAGATTGTTGGAAGAAAATTATCACCAACAAAATTGTTATTCCTGCCAGAGAAGTTAAAGTATATAATACCGGTGGGCTAAGCACAGGAAGAATACTATATAATAATCAAACAGCTACATTTGTTCCCTTTGCAGCCCCTCCAACCACAGGTGTTCATATTAGTTAACATGTTCATGGAGGTCTCTAGCTATGCTATAACTATAGCCTATTATTATTATATTATTATTATTATTATTATTATTATTATTATTATTATACTATAATATTATACCAAGCTATTATGACTATACCTAGTGACTAGTTAGAGTTAAGGGCAGCTTAATAGTTTGTTGGATGAATATTTTGTTAGCTACTTGTCTAAGCTTTAGCTATGTTAGCTATTATGTCCAGGAGGGATAGAGCACCAAAAAAGTACTCCAACTCCGCTACCGATGAGACTATTAAGCCCTAGCTAGAAGCTAGACAACTTCCTAGAAATAACAACACTACAAGGCAATTATTTACCTGTCAAAAAATCTTCACTCGCAGCGTGAAAAGTCCAAGCACCTTTCTCTGCCTTTTTAGTATTTATTTCCTCGTGTGCTCCAGTGGCCACACCCACCCTGCTTGCTTGTATTATTACGATTTAGATTAAGCACGTGCACTTGTTGACGTCATGTAATCATATTCATAAGAGCTACCGCGCGCTAGCTGTTTCTTGGAGAGGCCCTGGCCTTATTTGCCCTGAGCCTGCAGGTAACCTGTCTGTATTGGACTGTTACTGTGTGACGTATAATGCAGAACAAGATCTAGCAGAAATTGGAAACTGCATATATAACTGCAATAATAAACAACATCAATTTGTATACGGAATTCTTCCAAAAAATCCTTCTGAATTAAATGAAGTGATGTGTGGAAGTGAGTTTAACAGAGATGGCACACTCTGTGGTAAGTGTAAAGATGGCTATTTCCCACAAGTATATTCATTCAATATGACCTGTGTCAAGTGTCCTCAGAGTAGAGCTAATTGGTGGAAGTTTGTGCTTTCTGCATTTCTTCCACTTACAGTTTTCTTTTTTATTGTTGTATTTTTCAAGATAAATGCCACTTCCTCACACCTCCATAGTTTCATATTTTATTGTCAGATCATTTCCACTCCACAAGTTGTTCGTGTTATCATCTTAAGAGCAATGTATACACCACAATATCTGACAGCCACTAAGTATGTTGGATCATTGTATGGCATTTGGAATCTTGATTTTTTCCGTTCTTTTGATCTTGGTATTTGCCTGGGAACTGATACATTGCAGACTCTCTCCCTCGACATAGCTGTGGGGATATACCCTCTTCTGCTTATGGTGTTGTCTTATGTTTTAATAGATTTGTATGATCATAATTTCAGACTTTTAGTAATTCTATGGAAGCCTTTTCTCCAAATTTTCAGTCTTTTTCGTAGGAATTGGGAAATCAGAACATCTGTAATCGATGCATTTTCTACGTTCTTTCTTCTATCAAATGTGAAGTTTCTTAGTGTATCATTTGATCTTCTCGTTCCAGTCAAAGTGTATCAGCTTTCTTCATCGAAAGACTTTAACTACACTTGGCGACTTTACTATGATGCTACTGTTCCTTATTTTGGAGAAACCCACCTTCCTTATGCCATCTTGGCCATTGCTATTCTTTTCTTCTTTGTGTTATTACCTGTACTGTTACTTATACTCTATCCTTGTAGCTGTTTCCATAAGCTTCTCAATAGGTTTCCATTTCGCTGGTATATATTACACACTTTTGTGGACTCATTCCATGGCTGTTACAAGAATGGAACTGAACCAGGAACTCTAGATTGTCGATGGTTTGCAACTTTGTTCTATATTGTGAGATTCTCTCTTGTTCTTGTCTGCATTTTTACCTTTTCTTCATTGTATTTTGTCATCAGTTCAGTGATACTTGTTATATTCATTATTCTCCTTGTAAATGTGGAACCTTTCAAGGCTAACTTGCGTCACTACTCTGTTATTAATACCACTTATTTTCTTTATCTTGCCTTGTCCTATGTCAGTGTTTTAGGCATTGATATAGCTAGCTTTCATATGCATGATACAGTCCTTTTTTTTTTCTATGTACTTTTTATAATATTTGGAGTTCTCCCTCTCCTCTATGTTTCTGTTGTTATCTTGTACTGGGTATTCAGTCACAGGAAATTTGGGTTTGAACTTATCAGAAAAGTGTGTGCATTGACGTAATGTTATCACTGATTGCATTTTTGCTACAGAATTTTAATGGAATTTTTAAATATATTGTATCTCATTGCCGGACTCATAGTGCAGAACTACTGCTCCTGTTTCTGGGATTCTAGACACAATGTAAATTTAAAGCAGCTTTAATGAGCTACTAATGACTGTGTTCAGAGCACAAAAAAATTTTAACACAATGGCAGAGTAGAGTGAATCTCTAGAGAGTTTCAAATGTTATTTTTCATTATCATTACAAGTTTAAACTCTGGGAGTATTATAGTAAATTTTTTGTGCATTGCCAACTAAATTTTATAGCCATTGAAAGTCTACAGTATGCTGAAAAGTTTTTAAATCATCTAGCTAAATCAGCGTAGTGAACTGGGTCACCCTGCCTTGTTGATACAGATAAAATTATGTAAAATGTTTTGGGCTGACATCCTGATGCAAGAATAGAAGAGGGTTTTATGTCTAATGCGATTTTTGGAAGAAGAGGTAATTTCTGAGTGTTTTCCCAGACCATGTCCACCATTTCATATCCATGCCCATTTTCAACCAGTAGTAATTACTTGTTAATAAACCTTGGTGTACAGTAAGCATTGATTGGCCTAACCAATTTGTCTTCTCTCATCCTTTTGATGGAGTAAACACCAGTCAATTCATATGAAATAGTAATGTTTTATAACTGTCAGATATCCAATGCACTTTGATATCTTGTATGTTTATTTTTGATTATCAAGTTTACTTTCATTTCCATTGAATCTTTGGCAAACACAAGTTATCTTTAAAAGGACTACCTCATTTCTACTTATAGCTATAATGCATTCTAAACAAGTTCTGTGTGACTGCGTATAGGAAAATTGAAAATTGGGCACAATGCAGGGGGATTGGATATCAATTCTCTCTTTGAATACTGGAAGGTCCAGTTCTCCAACTTTCATGGGGTTTGCAAGTATACTGCTGTCAAGCTACAACCCAAAACTTGCCCCCCCCTTCCCAAAAAAAATAAATAATAAAAAATATACAATTAAAAATTGAGTGAATTAGCCACAATTGTAGGACATGCTCGAAACCACTTTGTTTATTGTATAAAGCCATACATGTACTAAAGCATGTGGCTTAGCGTGGAATTCACTCAGCAGCTCATCAAACATCGACCATCAAGTATCGCCCATCTCGCCCTTCTCTCTGCCGGAGTGGAAAGAGATCGAACTTGATTGCTTTTTAACCGATTAACAGCAAATTAAATTATTAATGCGTACACGAGAACTCGGAATTAAATTGCACCTGATGTCTTGTGATCCAGTTCTTTTAGGTCTTCTTCTTAGAAAAGCCTCTAGCAAGTTACCAGTGCAGGATCACCTCAAGCCACCTGCAGTTCGAAGAAGGAATCTGCTCTAGACAATCTAGTTGAACGCTAGAAGGCTGGCTTCTATGTAGATAGTAGCGTAGACTAAATTTATTATGTTTATAAAAAATCGACACCTCTCACTGTCTGACTGTTAGCACTCCACCACAGCCACCAGCCCGGGAGGTCTAGTTGGCATCGTGAACTATGGGGTGTCATAAAAGCCAGCCAGGAAGTAGAAGACTCCCAACAAGTTTGAAGGTGGTAAACATGTCCTACTTGAAAAGTCATCTAGCTAGCTAGGTTATGACAATCTTAGCTAAAATCTATTGCTAAATAAACTTACATGACTGTACAATAAATAGAACAATTGTTGAATGTTTCCTAACAAGGAGACGAGAGCCTCTAGATAAATAAAGTGGCTGCTGTATCTTTGACGAAGATTTGCGTCTACACATGCGTTGACGCAAATATGCGTCTACCGCTGTTAATCGGTTAACCTTGCTCAAGTGACATGGAGGAAAAAGACCACAGCTTAAGCTTCGGTGAAGATCTCAAGCTGGTGTTTACCTGCCACTAGGACAAGCACTAAAAGCATGCATGGCTAGTGACTGTCTGCGAACTAAACCTGTCTGTAGCAAGCCTACCCACCTCTCTTTTGAGGCTTATAGCAATTCTTCTACTTAAGTGCCTGAGCTTCTAACTTTGCCAGAGGTCAGATAAAGGGCTATAGTTATGCTTCCTACACTGTGTACTGATTGTGTTGCTAATGTTTAGGCAGATGGTCACTGTTTAGCATTGCCATATATGGTATGGTTATTCAAACCCATAAATATGATACATCACACTGAATGATAGCAGTAAACACACTGTATACATGTACTGCCTCCACTACTAGAAGCTTAGGCAGGTACTTACTGATAATGTTAAAGATGGCAGATTCCATGGTGTATGGATCAGTTGCTCTGTATTTGTGCATTTCACTGTTAATTCTTGATCTGGCTTGCTGTAAAATTGGAAATAATAAATCATGTCTGAAGACTAAAGAAAATAACTGCAGCTTTCAAGATTTCTCCTCTATAAAAGTCAGTTCTGGAGATGTTGAAGCTATTAGTGGTTCAGTGGAAATTCATAATCTTTACAGCTCTAATCACTCTACTTGTTCAAGTGAAAATGGATCAGATTTCTGTTCTCCCTGGCATTACTGTGACAATGGAGTATGTTCCTGTGGTGAGGTACCTCATGGTATACTACACTGCAGCAAAAAGGGTGAGCTGTCAGTCCTGGATAGTTTCTGTGTCACTTTTAATGCAAGGCAAGGTTTAACTGAAGCTGGAAATTGCATTTTTAATGCTGCAAATCACAAGGGAAAAGATTTCAGTGACAATATATACAGAATTCTTCCTAAGATTCCTTCTGAATTGAATGAAGTGATGTGTGGAAGTGAGTTTAACAGAAATGATACGCTCTGTGGTAGGTGTAAAGATGGCTATTTCCCACAAGTATATTCATTCAATATGACCTGTGTCAAGTGTCCTCACAGTAGAGTTAACTGGTGGAAATATGTGCTTTCTGCATTTCTTCCACTTACAATTTTCTACATTATTGCAGTATTTTTCAAGATCAGTAACACTTCCTCACACCTTCATGGTTTCATTTACTACTGTCAAGCCATTTCTATGCCTCAAATAACACGTCTCATTATCTTAAGCTTGAGGCAACATCCAAAATACCTGACAGCTTTTAGGTATGTTGTATCATTCTATGGAATTTGGAATCTCGATTTTTTTCGTACTTTTGATCATGGTATTTGCCTGGGAACTGATACATTGCAGACTTTCTCCCTCGACATAGCTGTGGGGATATACCCTCTCCTGCTTATGGTGGTGTCATACGTTTTAATAGATTTGTATGATCGTAATTTCAGACTTTTGGTAATTCTATGGAAGCCTTTTCTCCAAATTTTCAGTCTTTTTCGTAGGAATTGGGATATCAGGACATCTGTAATTGATACATTTTCTACATTCTTTCTTCTATCAAATGTAAAACTTCTTAGTGTATCATTTGATCTTCTCGTTCCAGTCAAAGTGTATCAACTTTCTTCATCGAAAGACTTTAACTACACTTGGCGACTTTACTATGATGCTACTGTTCCTTATTTTGGAGAAACACACCTTCCTTATGCCATCTTGGCCATTGCTATTCTTTTCTTCTTTGTGTTATTACCTGTACTGTTACTTATACTCTATCCTTGTAGCTGTTTCCATAAGCTTCTCAATAGGTTTCCATTTCGCTGGTATATATTACACACTTTTGTGGACTCATTCCATGGCTGTTACAAGAATGGAACTGAACCAGGAACTCTAGATTGTCGATGGTTTGCTTCTTGTTTTTTTATTGCACGATTTGTCCTCTTTTCGATAGGATTAGCCACTTTTTCTTCAATCTACTTTGTCATAGCTTCAGCGGTCATAGTTATATTTGTTATTCTGCTTGTGATTATTGAACCTTTTAAAGCAGATTCCAGTATTGAACCTATATATGTTCTCTTCCTTTCTTTGTTCTATGTCAGTGTTGCAGGATATGATGTCACTAGCTTTGGCAAACATGGTATTACTTGGTTTTTCAGTGTCATTTCTTTGATTGTTGGAGTTCTTCCTCTTCTGTTTGTATCTGTTAATATTATCGTCTGGTTAATTGACCATTGGAAGTTAGGGTTAATGCAAATCAGAAGAATCTATGCTTTTAGACGACGCTATGAATTGTTGGACGTGGAATAGACATAATTGTATTGTCTTGCTTATGTATAAAGTTTCATTTGCGTATTGTTATCTATGTACAATGTTTAGCTCTTGCTAGTTGTATTACCAGTGTTGGAATGTTTCATGTTAACTTAATATCATCTTCTGTATGGTTTGCTCTATCTCCTCTCATTCATAACAAGCATTGCATGCCAACCAGATCCAATGATTAGTGGTAATTATTATTAATGTATTGAATTAGGAGTACCTGTGAGTACCTGTGGTAATCCAATTCGCAGTATATTATCAGTGAGCATGCTCAGTATGGCGATATAGATTACAGATAAGTGAAGTAAAGTTTTCCATAGTTAAAAGATATTCCTTATAATATTGAGTTTACAAAAATTTCCCTCCTTTTAGAGGAAAGAGGATTCAATACAGCATTTTAGTCATAAGGGTTTTTTTTAAAACCATCCTAAAGTCTGCTAAAGTGCATCTCTTCCTTACTGAATGTGTGGGAAGAGGACCACACCCCTCTTCTTCTCCTGCAGATACTTTACAGTTGGACTGCTATGCAATAAAAATAGTCTGACATTTAGACCAAGGGATTCTACAATATTTAGGGACCTGATGCCCCTGGATTATAGCAATTAGTGTACAGGAAGATTAGAAACATGAAGTTCCATGGTTATAATAATTTGAGTTCAGTGAGATTATATAGAAACGTGAAGTTCCTGAACTGGAGTTCAGTGAGATTAGAAACATGAAGTTCCTGACCTATAGTAATTGGAGTGTTAACAGTTTCTAAACACCATGAATCTTATTGGTCATATTGTCTAGAAGCTGGTGAATAAAAATATTATTCATTGTTTCTGAGAGGTTGAACTCTTATAGAGATATCAAAGTGATTAACCAGATTACTCTATTCTTGAGAGCTAGATTCAAAAGTTAATTGTGTATATTTACAATACTAACCCTTTCCTCTTCAAATTATCCTTGGTATCTTGACTGAAATTTAACCAATACACACACATTAGATCTTTCAAGCACATGTTTTACTAACTATTATCAAAATTTTAGGATTCCAAAGCTTTTGCACCTCTGTTAAAGGAAGGAGATGTCAGTACTGATGACCTCTATCTGACGCTCGTCAACCGAGTGGATGGTATTGTCAATCTGGAATACATCAACCTTCTGGCTCAGTCACCTGAAGTGGCTGACACATTCAAGAAAGCAGTAAATGCACTGACTACCAACATGCTGCATGCTTATTCAGCACCTGTAGCTTTCCTTAAAAAGCAGTGAGTGTATTTACTTAACTACTTATCCATAATGATTCATACATTAGAGTATACTTAATTAGTTGTATACTTTAATAGTCAACATTCTGAGCACCTGTAAACAAAGCTTGTGCATCCACTAGAATAATTACTATAATATTATTACATACCGTAGATCCAGTATTTTCAAGACACTTTATTTTCACTGATCTCATAAAACCTTGTATTATAAAGCAATTCACGTTTTTTATTTTCACTGAGGGGGATAGATTTCAATTAGGTAATGCTTTTGTATAATTATTCAAGTTTTTTTATTTTCGCTTCCCTTTACCTACCGCAAAAATAGCGAAATTAAAGTGACAGTGAAATTAACTGGATCTATGGTATAATAATTACTATTGGTACTGTTACTAGAGTACATTAAGACTGGGTCATTCAAAACTTCATTTATATCTCAGGTCAGACATGTATCTAACCACATTATAATGACAATTTTCGAAAGTATTATATATTTTTTGATGTCAGAATTTAAAATTATCTCTAATTAATGGTGCTCTTTCACGAAATTAAATCAACAAATCAAAAATTTCTATTGGAAAACTTCCACATTTATGGCAGTACTTATTCCAATGGACTGTCCTAAATGCTCTATAAGCTAATTCCAACAATCTCTTGGGAAATTTAGAACTGAAAAGACCAAATATTTATTGCTCTGTTGAATAGGATAACTAGTGAGCTAGTTCTGGTAATGGTTTATAATTTTCCTGGAAATTAGCAATGTAATACGAACACTCTTCCAGGTCAATTAGCTTCCTGGAAAAAATATCAATTTCTATTGGAATTAATATAATATTTGGAGTACGAACATTTTTGTGCCATCTTTTGTTCTAATCAAGAATTATTATTGTTTTATTAATTTTTAGTTATTTGAAGATCAAACTACATGCTAATGGAAGAGGAGAAATCTCACTAAAGACGTAGGTCACTACTAATGCATTCTATTTTATTAGAAACTCTTTATTCTGGACACCCTGGAACAAATTAATGTGTCCTGACTAGAGGGATAGACTCATTTCATGTGATAGAAGTTCTTTTACCGTTCTATACATACATTTTAGGCATATCTAATTGTCAAAGGTGTCTTTGTTTTGAGGGGTTAGAAATAGGGGAGGGGGGGGGTCCACTGTATTTCATTGGAACCTCTATTCCAACCCCCTGAATTAAGTCTTAGATGATAACTTATTACTACATAGCATATTAATTTTAATCCCTTGAATTGATATAATCAGGAATTTCTTTCATAATAAATTTGTCACAGAGATACATTAGTACATGTTGTTTGTACATTGCATTCATGTACATAATTATAATGCCCTAGCATTAACAAGCTCATGAAGGTTCGCTATGCTCCAAACAACTTCATTAACCAGTGGCTGGCACAATTTCGTATTGTGAGAGAATCGGTAAGTACTAGTCATTTGATATTTACATGTGAGAGAATCAGTGCAGAGTACTAGTCTATTTATTGCTGCTTTAGTGTGTGAGAGAATCAATAAGTGTGGTATTTACTGCTAGAAGTGTACTTGTGTTTTAATGTGAGAGAATCAGTGAGTACTAGTACTCTGCTAGAAGTGTACTTGTGTTTTAATGTGAGAGATTCAGTGAGTACTAGTACTCTGCTAGAAGTGTACTTGTGTTTTAATGTGAGACAATCAATGACTACTAATACTCTGCTAGAAGTGTACTTGTGTTTTAATGTGAGAGAATCAGTGAGTACTAGTACTCTGCTAGAAGTGTACTTGTGTTTTAATGTGAGAGAATCAGTGAGTACTAGTACTCTGCTAGAAGTGTACTTGTGTTTTAATGTGAGAGAATCAGTGAGTACTAGTACTCTGCTAGAAGTGTACTTGTGTTTTAATGTGAGAGATTCAGTGAGTACTAGTACTCTGCTAGAAGTGTACTTGTGTTTTAATGTGAGAGATTCAGTGAGTACTAGTACTCTGCTAGAAGAGTACTTGTGTTTTAATGTGAGAGAATCAGTGAGTACTAGTACTCTGCTAGAAGAGTACTTGTGTTTTAATCATTGCAGTATGAATTTTTGTTTCATATGGTATTAGCATCCTTAGTCTAAAATAAAAGGTTATGGAAGTAGCTACCATACTTCATAAATGCATTCTGTACAGAGGTATCCTCATTCATTCCAAGATATCAATTTGGATAAATCAAACTAGTAATCTTATTGGAGAGAAATTATGCTTTGATTGCTGGCCATGCTGAATATACTTCACTTAATATTTCTAGATTGATGGAAAGAAGACAACTTATGTTTGTGTGGAGGACTTCACTGAAGACCTTTTCTTCAAAATGGTGGACCAGCATCTCAACAGCAGAACAAATGATGTAGATGTGGTTTTTTCTAGTCTGTAAGTGTATATAATTATGAAAGCAAATTATTTATTTATTTATTTATTTATCTATTTATTTATTTATTTTGCTACATATTAACTATAATTAACACTTCATAATAATATTCATGAGGCTAGTTTTCATGCAGAATTTTAGTTCTGGAGAGTATTGGAGGGTCTTAAGTCTATAGAATAGTTTTACTAGGTGTTATGAAGGGGAAAGAGGGGAAGGATATGTTACATATAGTTGGACTTAAAGGGAAGGTGGAAAAAGAGGAGTTACATGTAATTTGGACTAGAAGGGGAGGGGGAGAAAGGGAGGAAGTGTTGGATTTGAGAGAGAGGTGAAGGGTGGGAGGAGGTGTTACATATAGTTGGCTGAAAGAGGGTGTTACATATTGCCTTGTTCTTCATATAACTTGTGTATACTTAATATTAGAACCACCAGATCTAAGAAGACTCCCCAACTTACCCTTAAGGACTTTCATACCTTCCTCAACTCCCAGCAGAGAGACCCTCGTCTGAATGAGATCCTTCATCCTCTCACCTCAAAGGAACAATGCACCAAGACCATTGCAAAATACGAGAGTGGAAAGTCAGGTACCTATGCTGAAACATGAATGGAAAAGTGTAATTATTTCAGCATGAATCTGCACTGGGTAGTTTGCTTATGTCCAGATCATTATTTAATCATGAGATAACTCGAACCATCCATAACTTTGTTGTACTTAGTCCCTGGTACATAATTTTAGTATCAAAAGAATGCTCGTGCCACTAGCTTTCCAATGGTATGTTTGATAACCAGTTTTATATAATTATCATGCACAATTCCTAAGATATAATACCTTTTGATGGATACTACTAGTCATGTTTGAATGGTCATTGGGCTTCATAAGTAATGGCATTAATATTTAGATTCTTTTTCAGCTACTTTTTATTTGATATTTGAGTTTGATTGATACCAAAATAATATTATTTATTATTTTTAATTTATATTATTAATTATTTATTTTATTAGGGGCTGTTGTTTTCTAACATGCAGATAAGCTGAATTCCAAAGGGTTGATGGAATATCTGATTAGTGAAGAGAACAATATTCTTGATCTGGAACATCTTAATCAGACACATGATATGGGTCAGCCCCTTAGTCACTACTTCATCAACTCTTCCCACAATACCTATCTCACTGGTAGGAATATATTGTACTTCTATAACTTAGTATAATTGGAAGAACCATCTGAATACAGTGGAGCTTCTCTATTCTAGACACTTTAATTAGAGGTGTACCTTCATTTTTGGGAAGTGAAGTTCCTTTAATGTGTTATGATACTAATTGTTATTTCAAGTGTTCTTAATACAAGTGTCGATCCTTATTTCAAGGGGTGGGAATATATTATTTCAGTTGCTTGGAATAATGGGTTCCACTGTATACAGAGGTGTCCTTATTTCAGGGAGTTGGAATAGAGAGGTTCTATTTGACGCATATAATATTACTAAGCATATAATATTACTAATCTATCATTTAATTATTATACAGAGGACCTCCAGCTCCTAATAAAAAAGCATACATAAACTCTAGTAGTTCTTATGATAATAGAACCATTATTATTGTTATTATTATTATTATTATTATTGAGTTATAATCTCTACCATATCAAATAAAGGAACTTGTTGATTTTATTCTTTGCACACTTTATGAGTGCTACATACACTCAATCACTCACTTGGTTCACAGGTCACCAATTGAGGTCAAATTCTACAACAGAGATGTACATTCAGTGTTTGTTGCTTGGTTGTCGCTGTGTTGAACTGGACTGCTGGCCTGAGAATGATACCATCATCATAACCCATGGTGGAACATTCTGTGGGAAAGTTGGATTTGAGGTTTGTATTTTTGAATGCCATGTAGTACCTCTAATTATTGGTATGTCACCGAGACACCTACTTAAAAAAACTTGAATTGGTATTCTATACAACATAACCAAAAAATATATTGATATTTCAGGAAGTGGTGGCAGTCATTGCAGAATTTGCATTTGTGACCAGTGAATATCCTGTGATATTGTCAATTGAGAACCACTGCCGGAAATACCCTCACCTCATGCAGCACATGGCTAACACCTTTCGGGCATACTTTGGGGACAAACTTCTTTCTGTGCCACTAGATGAGTATCCTGTAAGAGTTCTTTATACTTACCTATACCACTAAATATTTGGCGAAGGATCAGTTATGGGCCAGAGAAAATCTTTATTAAAGAAATACCGAAAATCATTAGTAGTTGTTGTTTTTGTTGTTGTTGTTGTTGTTGTAGTGTTGTTGTTGTTGTTGCTGCTGCTGCTGCTGTTTGTTGTTTATAGCTATTACTGTTATGTAGCTGGAACCTGGAAGTGCTCTTCCTCCACCTGAGAAACTTAAAAACAAGATCCTTATCAAAGACAAGGTGATGAGGAAGAAAGGAGAAAGTTCTGCAAACTTTGGCACATTGACAAGAGGAGCTAGCATCAACATTGAGACCATTCCTGAAGAAGGAATTAAAAAATCTGGCAGTGGGGGCGATTTTCTATCTTCAGTTACTGGTTTGTTCGATTTTTTGTTTTCTTGTTTAGTCTTTTCTATAAGTAAGAATTCTATTATGATAATTTGGGTAGTGGATAAGCATAAACAAACTTTATTATAAGATTCTTTATAATATGTAACCTAAACACAATGTATTATTGTAAGTTGAGTTTGCTATAGTTTAATCACTTTTATTTTCACTATATTAATTGCCTGTGAAATTACTAGAAGTGTTCAAATTATAGAAAGTTGACTGCAAACTATAGAGTACTAAGGTCAATAGCAAGTACTATTGAAATTAGTAAAAAAAAAAAAAATAGCCTCTGCAGTTACAGTAGACCCTGCATATCCACTCGCACTTATCCTGCCTACCTCAGCTAGCTATATCTACTTTATACAATGAATACTAGTATTGGGTTGATACAACAGGTTACGAATATTATTAACCGCTAACTACCTGTTGTGGGCAGGCCCTCCCACCTTCTGTTAATGCAAAGCTGCTAACACTTAGCTAGAGAGATGTGCCCAGTAAGTTAAAAAGCAGACTAAACTACAGTCATTTTTTCTTCCTTAATAATTTTTGTCACATGTATACATTAAAAAAAAATTGTTTCACATGTGCGGACATTTCATATATACGGACTAGTGCTGGTCCCTAGGGGTCCGTATAAGTGAGGGTCTACTGTACTTGCTAAATTCTGTTAAATTAAATAAAGTCGACAATATGCTCAGTTTGTAGAGGTCTATTGTTGTCCAGAAAGCCCTCCAAAAACATAAAAATTATATCCTTTCCCATGTATTGTCTACTTTCCATGAATGCTGTCAAGTATTATTAGGCTGAAAAAAGTACATGAATATCTATTAATGTAATATTATATAACTTTGATTTTGTGTAGAAGAGTCAGCACAAAAAGCGACAGCATCCAGTGATGCTGGTGACAAGAAGAAAGAGGTATAATTATAATAATTAATAATGGATTTTGTATGTAGGGGATATTTTAAGCATTCAATGAATCATCTATCACTTAAGAAATACTTTTAATTATTTGCTAGTCAGATTTCACCTGCATATGTAGCTTGAAAAATTTTATTTTTTTTGTATGTGGCTATGTAAATTATATTGATGAAGAGTTTCAATTAATAGTAGTCAGATTTAGTCTGTATGTGGTAGCTTTAGGATTTTGTTGTGGGCGTAAAATTCAGTTCATTGTTTTAGTGGGTGGGGATTCTAATGAGTAAGTGGAGAAGAACAACCCGCTATGTAACTAATGATGATTAATACCACATAATTTAGCTGTGATCAACTGCATCTATTATGAATTCCATGCTAGTGAGAGTTTGTATGCTGTTAATCTCATAACACAATGACTAAGATAATTCAGTTCAAAGCTCACACTTAGCACAAGCTACCTAATAATTTTTGAAACATCTTCTATCTAGCCCTTATCTATTTTCCATTAATACAGTATTATTCATCAGGTGTTGTAAATTATTAAAATTTTGTTGTGGTATGTACAGTTTACTGTTTTAGCTAAAACAGTGAATTGTACATACCACAACATAATGACATGATATAGTAGAGAGTATATTATATGCCCTGATAATAGCTAGTTATATTATAAAGATTATTATTGCTAACTAGAAGCAGTGTGGCAAAATTCCACATCTATTCATATTCTTATCTACGTCTAACTAAATCAGCCCTCTCTCTTCCTTACTGGAGCCTTCTTCACTAGTTTTATTTCTTCAGTGCACTAGTGATGGTGGTGGAGTTGGAACAAAGGAGACTATTGATGGAGACAAACCCAACAAAGATGAAACTGATGGAGGCAAACCCAACAAAGATGAAACTGATGGAGGCAAACCCAACAAAGATGAAACTGATGGAGGCAAACCCAACAAAGATGAAACTGATGGAGGCAAACCCAACAAAGATGAAACTGATGGAGGCAAACCCAACAAAGATGAAACTGATGGAGGCAAACCCAACAAAGATGAAACTGATGGAGGCAAGCCCAACAAAGATGAAACTGATGGAGGCAAATCTAATGAAGATGAGGACAATGGAGAGAAGTGTAATGGAAATGAAGCTAGTGTGGACAAATCTAGTGAAGATGCAACCAGTGCAGGAGATGTTACCAGTACAATTGGTTCAGAAGAGGGGAAAGTGGATGCTGATTCTAATGGAGCAGACATTCAGAACGAAAAGGTTAGCAATATGTACCTATAAGCATAATTATATAGATAGATACATAGGTAGATATAGATATAAAATAGATAATATTATCTCATTTACATGTGAAGAAATAATATTAATTTACATACATGAGAGTCCTCTATCATAACCCCCTGACACCAACCCTAGACACCCTCTATTCCAACCCCCAGATACTCTATTCTAACCCCCAGACACCCTCCCTTCCAACCCCCAGACACCCTCTATTCCAACCCCCAGACACCCTCTATTCCAATCCCCAGACGCCCTCTATTCCAACCCCCAGACACCCTCTATTCCAATCCCCAGACACCCTCTATTCCAACCCCCAGACACCCTCTACTCCAACCCTCAGACACCTTCTATTAGCTGACATTAATAGAACTTCTTGAGGTGTCCAGTTGTCCCTATACTTTATTAATACATTTTGTATTTATATGCCCCTATCACACCAGTATAAAATTAATATACTTGCTATTTGTTACAACAGAGGGCTTCAACTGATAGCGAAGGGCCTTTGTTTCCTGTCCAGAGAGTTTACTCTGGAGATGAGGCTCCTGATATCACCACAATCAATGTAAGAATTATAGTAATACTAAAGAGAGTGTTAATGGGTATTCATTTTAGCCTTGGATAGATTGCTAAATAGCCATATCTCATATCTAAACACTTGGTTGATCAAGTACCATAATTGTCAGTCAGATTACTAAGTCTTGTCAGTCGAATTTCTCAGTCTTGTTATCAATAGATATAGCTCTGTAAATAATTTGTTGAAAGAGAGCTCGTCTAATCTCATAGCTAACTCACTTAGCTAGCTTTACATTTTTAACTGGATCCACAGTCTAGTATTTATCCAAACACCTCAATGAGGATGTCCACCTTTAATCAATATCCCTTTATCCTCTCTCTGAGTGGGACACCTTTTAATCTATAAACCTTCTATTGTTTATTTCAATATTATTTTCTACTTGCTACTTGACCTAGTATTAGTCAACATTGCTTGAGTATATTCCTATAGAGTACTATAGAAAGATTATATTGCTCAGTGAAGCTCAGAATGATTAAACAACAACAACAACAACATCAGAGCAGCTAGTATAGCTAATATCAACTATCTTATAGTTACAGAATTTTACACTGCTCAACATCTGGTGATGTTATAAGAGTTTATTATAATGTACTATAGGTAGCTCTAATTCATCAGCGTCCATCAGAAGTGGAAGGCATAAGCACAGGGCCTCTAGCTGAAATCATCAATTACACCACTGGAGTAACCTTTGAAGGATTTACTGCAGCAGAAAGTAAGAAGAAGCATGGGAGTGGAGTAGAGGGTAGAGTAGAGGGTGGAGTAGGGGGTGGAGTAGAGGGTAGAGTAGAGGGTGGAGTAGGGGGTGGAGTAGAGGGTGGAGTAGAGGGTAGAGTAGAGGGTGGAGTAGGGAATGGATTAGGGGGGTGGAGGCCTGGGGACCATGTATACCTTCAAAATGGTTACTGTGTTGACAAACAATGTTGGATGGTGGATAGTGGCCAGTCTAAAAGTAAACAATTGATTCCTCAGTTCTGCTACTAAATTACAGTGGAGTCCATTCCCCTGAAATGAGGACACCTCTGTATATAGTCTATTCCACCCCCCTGAAATGAGGACACCTCTGTATTGAGGACATTTGGATATATCACCAATAATAGCTTGTATATTAATTAACATGAATAAAACTTATCCCTATGGAATAAAACCACCCCTTTTTAAAAGATATCCAGAGTAGCGAGGTTACACTATCACTTTCTAATAGACATGTAGTGTTTTTGTTAGGTGTATCCAGTAGAAAAGTAATTATTCTAATTTATAAATTTTTCCAGACTCTTGATTCTTATAATAAATCCAGATATCTTAGTATAATCTTAGTAGGTGTCTAACAAAATGAACATTTGTGCAATACTTTGTTTTTATCAAGATTTCATTAATTGTTATTTTTGCAGAAGCTAACATCCATTTCCACATGTCCTCGTTTGTGGAAGAGAAGGGTCTTAATCACATCAAGACTAAACCCAAGGAATTTGTCAAGTATAACATGAGACAACTAAGCAGAATCTACCCACAGGGAGCTAGAATTAACTCCAGCAACTACATGCCCATTGTAAGGATATAACAGGAAAATAAAGTATAATGAAGTGCAATAGCTAGAACTAACTTTCATGTTTAATGTGTAGCTTAAAGTTTTGAACCCTGACCATTGTGTGAATAAGTACTAGCTAGTTGCTTTCGTGTGAGTAAAGAATAAGTTTAGTGGTCAGTGTATACATATGTAAGTAACAGTTTTGACAGTAAATGTGTTCTACCAGCAATACATTGTAGGTAGTCAGATATGAAAAACTACATGAAAAAATGTTTATTTTCACAGTGTGCTAGCTCAGCCATGCTTACTACCAAGCACTTAGTTGAAGTGGGCTCAGAGCTCTCTATTGGTCAATTCAGATCCCCCTAAGTCCAAAAACGACTACTAAGATAGCAACACCCACATTTCTACAATTGAATATCTCCAACTGTTGTGAGAGCTCTAGGGATGTAATTCACACATACCAAATGTTAGGGTAATAGAGGTTATATACATTTATTAGGGTAATAGAGGTTATATACATTTATTAGGGTGATAGGGGTTATATACATTTTTTAGGGTAATAAGGGTTATCTACATTTATTAGAGTAATAGGGGTTATATACATTTATTAGAGTGATAGTGGTTATAATATACAAAGTATCACAATTTAAAACAATATTTTCACTATTTTGGACTAGGGGGGATCAGAATAAACCATTCTTCAAGAGAGCTACATTTTAGTATTTGAAGCCAATCTTTTCCACTTAGGGTAAACACTACCATGTTGATGTATTAGAGAGTATAGGAATTATATTTATATTCACATATTTATCATCTGTGCTGGTAATTACCTTATTTTTGTTAGCTAACAGTTAAAGAATTTATAATCTAAAACTATCAACTCTTTTTTTTTCCAGATATACTGGAATGTTGGATGCCAAATGGTGGCCCTGAACTTTCAAACATCTGGTAATTTTATAATGGAACCTCTCTATTTCAATCTACTGAAATGAGGACACCTCCTGTATTAAGGACATTTGGATATGTCCCAAATACAGCTTGTGTATTAACGCTAATGAAACTTCGCCCACTGAAATGAGGCCATCCCTCTAATCAGGAATCTTTACTTTGTCCCAAGGTGTCATAGATAGAGAGGTTGCACTGTGTTATACTAATCAACTCAAAGCTATTATGTTTTTTTTTTGTTTATTATACTTTTATTTAATTTAATAATTTAATTTTTGTTTTTTGTTTTTTTTTTGTTTTTTTTTTGTTTCTTTTTACTGTTATTTGATAATTGAACTACAGAACAAATTAAAAGCACATAGTTATTTGCTATGAATAGTCTTTGTGTTCCAAATATGCAATGATTAAGGATTTATATTTGAAAATTATCATAAAGAACTGTTTATTGTTGTTTGGTATAAGAATTTTTATAACATGTCATAAGAGATTTTTCAGATTTAGTATTTTCTTGTTTTATTCAGATCTAGCAGTCCAAGCTAATAATGCTAAATTTGAGTTCAATGGTAACACTGGGTATCTCCTGAAGCCTTGGGTTATGAACCGTGAAGGTGCTGCTCGTGGTGTCTTTAATCCTTTTGTACAGAGCAAGCTGGAGGACATTGTACCAGCCAAACTACAAGTGAAGGTATGTATTTTATAGATGTAGCTAACTGTATTATTAGATCACAACATTTCAGTGGAACTAATCTATTCTAGGCACCCTTGGGACAAATTAAAGTGTTCTTATTAGAGGGGGTGGTCTCATTACAGGAGAATACATAATCTGTCATTTGGGACATATCCAAGATAACATTGGGAAGAGGGGGGGGGGGGGGGGGTTGAAATAGGAGGGTTCCACTGGATACAGAAGTGTCCTCATTTTAGGGGGGTTAGAATAGATGGGTTCAGGAGATATCCTCATTACAGGGGGGTGAGAAAAAATATACAGAGGTGTCCTCATATGTGTGGGTTGGAATAGAGAGATTCCACTGTATACAGTAGTGTCCTCATTTCAGGTTTTTTGGTATGTATTGTGAAATATTAATAGTATTCACAATTGATTCAATATGTTTAACTAACACTATTTATAGGTCATTTCTGGGTTCTTCCTCACACCTGCTGAAAAGAAAACAACATGCTATGTAGAAGTAGATCTGTATGGCTTGCCTGCAGACACTGTTCGACACAAGTACTACACCAAGAGAGTAGCAGGACCACATCCTTTCTGGAATGAAGACTTCTTTACCTTCAAGAGGGTAAGTATTTATTGGAGGTGTTGGGGACTGTAATGAGTGCATACTTCCTGTTGACTGCTTGCTTTATTAGTAGTAGTAGAAGTTAGTGTACAAGTGGAGTAGTTTGATGGTCATGGAGGTAGTTGAAAGGTAGCTGGTAGTCATGGGGATAGTTGGAAGGTAATTGGTAGTCATGGGGATAGTTGGAAGGTAGTTCGTAGTCATAGGGATAGTTGGAAGGTAGTTGGAAGTCATCTGGCAATGTTTATTACTATCACTCATCCAAGATACTTATTTATAATTATCAGTTTTTTCTACTAGTGGAAACTTTCCAGGTAATTTCTTCTTGTGCTAAATGTTGGGGTCTACTCAGCCAACCTGGGTGTTCCTTATACTCTTTTATTTTCTGACTATTAGTAAATGGCTTTATGGTGTTATTGTTTTTTTGTTTGTTTGTTTGTTTCTTTATTTGTTGTTGTTGTTTTTGTTTTTTGTTGTTGTTGTTTTTTTCATTTATTTTTCTATTCAGAAGTAATAATTATGTATACAAATTATTTTTTATTAAAATATCGATGGTTATTGTATATATAATTATTATGTTAAATATACTTCATCATTATCTAGATTCTCTTGCCAGAGATGGCATTGCTGCGTATAGCTGTCTTTGATGATGACAAAGAGATGATAGGCATGCGAGTTATGCCACTTCACCCAATGAGGCCCGGATTTAGACACATCAACCTCAGAGATAAGCACAACTCACCACTTCCTCTTGAGATGCTCTTTGTCCAAATCAAAATAGAGGATTGGGTTCCAGATGAGATGGAAGGTATAATTCTTCTGTATACAGTTTATATACCCGCAAAATTTTTTCACACGAAATTTACATTAGTAATTACATATTAATTTTCACAAGGTCCTCTTTAACCACAAAGTTTTTTCACATGAAAATAAATAATTATACAATAATAAAATTTAAAAGCACAAATAATTTAATGTGACTGAATTACTAATAATTATTATGTAGCAAGAATGATTGTGTATCTTTACTTACTTTTCAGATCTTGTTGCCATGTTGATGGATCCCATTAGCTTTGCTAATCAGGCATTACAGGCAATGGCAGAAGGACTGGTAAGATAGTCACTACCTAGCATGTATTTTAAAAAAAATGTCCTTGTACAATGAAATTGGTTTGACATGATCAATTTGACATGACAAATAGCTTGTGTCAGCACACATGGTGTATCAATAAAATTGATGTTAAATTATGAAGAGTAGTAGCTCTAGTGAAACTGATAGCTCTTGCCCTTCTAAGAAGAGGGTAGTAACTTTGAAGAAATGGAGACTAGACTTTGATAAATGTTTCAGCACTACTACCCAAGCTTCTAGCGTATCTTATGACTCCTCTGATGGCTCCTCTTAAATCATTTTTTCCTGTATCTCTGTTTCTTTGGCTCATAAATTGGATATAAATGATACAATCAGCTGCTACTCTATGGTTTGACACACACACCCCAGACACTCACAGACTGGGGTTTTACACATTTGTAGCCCAATAGATTTGTACTTCAGCACATTGACCTTAAAAATAGATATCTATGGTTGAGCTAAAAGTCACAATAGTTCTTTGAAGCTGATTCATTTGCAAGGTCTTAGCTTGAGACTGTAGATAAAGTTTGCCAGGACAGCATAACTTAGTATGGTCTGTAATTTTTGCCTGACAATGTCAGATGACAGACTTTTAATTTTAAGCACTGTACTTATATAGAATGTATTAACCGATTAACAGCTAATTAATGCGTACAGAGAATGCGGAATTAAATTGCACCTGACGTCTTGTGATCCAGTTCTTTTAGGTCTTCTTCTTAGAAAAGCCTGTAGCAAGTTACCAGTGCAAGATCACCTCAAGCCACCTGCAGTTCGACGAAGGAATCTGCTCTAGACTATCTAGTTGAAGGCTAGAAGGCTAGCTTCTACGTAGATAGTAGCGTAGACTAAATTTATTATGTTTATAAAAAATCGTCACCTCTCGTTGTCTGACTGTTAGCTCTGCAAACAACTCCACCACAGCCACCAGCCCAAGAGGTCTAGTTGGCCTCGTGAACTACGGGGTGTCATAAAAGGGGTGTCATAAAAGCCGGCCAAGAAGTAGAAGACTCCCAACAAGTTTGAAGGTGGTAAACATGTCCTACTTGAACGCTCATCTAGCTAGCTAGATTATGACAATCTTAGTTAAAATCTATTGCTAAATAAACTTACATGACTGTACAATAAATAGAACAATTGTTGAATGTTTCCTAACAAGGAGACGGCAGCCTCTTGCTGTATCTTTGACGCAGATTTGGTCTACCGCGTTTGGAACGGGTGAAGGTTTTACTAAATCTGATCCTATTATTTTGTAACAGATGAGCGAAGGAACCCATTTGCTCTTCATTTTTTTTTTTGTAAAAGACACTCAAAGAACAATGGTGTTAAAGATTTTGAGTTACTCTAGTCAGCATGGACAGACTTATGTGCAAAAATAAGTGTTTAATTGTCACAATTATGTTCATACTCTGTCTCCATAGGATGAGTCAGAAAA
This sequence comes from Diacarnus erythraeanus, assembly GCA_964016965.1. Lineage (NCBI taxonomy): Eukaryota > Metazoa > Porifera > Demospongiae > Poecilosclerida > Podospongiidae > Diacarnus > Diacarnus erythraeanus. Next base: position 7,232,890 of record OZ024674.1, on the reverse strand, counting down.
GAGTTTTGGAGCTGTTCAGGAAAAGAAACATGGCGTCAAATTGGAAACAGATGGTGAAAAACCTAAACAAGCACCAAAAACAATGAGTATTCCTTCCAGTAGTGCCCAATCAAACCCTTTTGCACCAAGTTCCACAGGTTCTAAAGATTTTATACCCGGCAGTCTTATTCCACCACAAATTGGAGCATCTGCAACATCTTGTAAGATTTATGTGACATGTGTACATGTTATATACAGGAAGAGGTGGAGATTATAATTATTTGCATTAATATCTCTGTGTATTATATCTGTGTGTATGTGAATATGTAGCTATAATTCCTACTCCACCCCCTACTCCACCCCTACTCCACTTACTCCACCCCCTACTCCACTCTTACTCCACCCCTACTCCACTCTTACTCTACCCCTACTCCACCCTTAACTCCACCCCCTACTCCACTCTTACTCCACCCCCTACTCCACTCTTTCTCCACCCTCTACTCCACTCTTACTCCACACACACCCCTGTGTATACTTTCTGAATTGTGCTATAACTTTCTGATTCTGATTGTACTATAATAATTTTAAATAATGGGAAGCAGTGACTTTGAGGATATTACAATGGAATCTCTCTACTCCAGACACTTTGAGACATATTATTTTAGTTGATTTGAGTGGGGGACGTCACTTCTAAGAAAAGTTGATTTTAATGCATTGAAGTGTTCTCATTTCATTGGGTTTCACTAAATAGTATAAGAGGTATCTTTAATTCAGTGTTGTAATAGTGTATGCAAAGGTGTCCTCGATTCAGATGACTGGAATAGAGGAGTTCCACTTTATACAAAGGTGTCCTCAATTGAGAGAGTTATAAGGATCACTGTGTGCAGAGTTATTTAAATTCATGTGGGTTGTAGTGTTTTTATCCCCAAACAATGTCAAGTATGGCAACTATATTGGGACTCAGGATAAACACACACAAGATTTCTAGCTCTCTGGCGGAGAACTATAATGTAACACAGCCACACACATACACACACACAAAGCTGTCTGCACCCATAGCACAATGCCCTCATATGATTACACAGCAGTAAATGATTAAAGTACAGTGCTAAAATAGAATTGTGTTGTTTTTATACTCAGATAATTCAGCCAGCCTCCCAAGAAAACCTCCTGATACCTTCAACAAGCTCTTTGATGACAATCTTCCTTCTTTAGAAGTAGCCAAGAATAGAGGTGCCCCTCCAGCCATTGACCAGAAATCAAAAGAAGTTCTTGGACATCCTGTGAGAACATGTTTGTTGTTACTAGATGTTTTCTTCACATCCTTGTCATTATAAATACTATTACAGTGTACTAGTATTCTTGCTAAATTTAACTTATAATATTCCCAAGCTAAAAGCAATAATAATGTGGCTATATCCCTTATCCATAAGCTATTATCATGTGTTATTATGACTATATCCCCCAGCCAAAGGCTATGATCATGTGTTATTATATATTATGATATGGCTGTTAGAGATTTTTGTTGAGTTAGTTTCCATGGGTTCTTGTTGTCCAGTGGTTATAGCTAGGACTACAAATGTCATGGGTCAATCCCTTTTTCTCTTACCAACCTCTGCTTGCCTTTATCTCATTATGGATTTCATACCAATTATGGATCATCACACCCATTATGGATCAACAAACTAGAAGGCCAAATGTCTAGTGTCAAAACTAAGGGTAGAGAATAGCAAGCTGTTTTCTAGTGGGATAAACTAATTTCAGAGGGGGGAGAGGTGCTGATTTCTAGGGGGGGGGGGGGGTAAACTAATTTCAAAGGTAAGGATGCTGATTTCTAAGGAGAAGAACAGCCACTCCAATAAATCCTGGCACATGAATTAATATCTCATGATTTATTATTAAAACCATAGGAATTCAAGAAGCTGGATAAGAAGCATTCTCAGCTAAAGTCCTCCATGTTGAAGCGACATGATAAGGTCTGTAATGGGTGATATGAGATAATGAAGACATTGCATGTTTATTAAGTCATTTTTAAAGCATAGGATCACCTCAGACTCTAGATAATGCTACATAATAAACACGTTTTAGAACAATGAGTTAATAATTTCAGAAATTTTCATCAAATTAATATTCTACCAGCTAATAATTGATAATAATCTATAATAACTATAATAGGAACATCAGTGTACTCTCACAATGACATATAGCTTACAGTCATTGTTGTTAGTTGACAAGATAAACAGAAATACAAATAATGGTACCTTTAATATTAATAATAATAATAATAATAATGTTATAAGATGGTAACTAGCTACTCTATTCAATAGTCTATGAAACAGCTTAAAGACAAGATTGCAAAAGGGAAGGAAGATGAAAGTGCACTACCAAAGCAAGAAAAGGCTAACAAGATGGAGATCATTGATTTTAATAAGACTTGTTCTTCAGAGGTATTAATGTGTTATTCATCGATGACAGTCTTCTAATACTGTTATGTTTCAACTTTTAGAGATATGAAAAGAAGAGGACAATACTTTCAAATGCTCACAAGTTACAAATGAGAGATCTGAAAGAAAAAGTCCACAAAAGGTTAGTAAATTAATAGTATACTAAATTTGTAATGTATTGAAGATTAGTAAATCCATTGTATACTAGCTAATAGTTAGTGATCGTTATTTTCTAACGTTATGGTAGACATCATTAATTTTATGAAGCATAAATCCAATTGTATTTTCACTTAGCATGAAAAAAACTACACTGGATAGGTAGTTCTGGTAGTTCTCTATAATATAGAATTATTATTATGGTATTAGAATATTATCAGCTGTACTAATTCTCAATTCTCTATAACTTTAGTGATATAGCTAACTTGGGCAAAGAGTTAGCAAGTTCCATGAAGAAGAACCGCCAAGATGCTGACCTCAAAGAAAACAGGAAGCAGTCTATCATGGGAATTGAAGATAAGATCATTGAAGTGGGAAAGAAAGCTCGCAGTGAAGTAAGTTCATTCCACTATAACATAGGGGTGACTTCTCCTCTCAATGATTGTTATGTATTCCCAGGATTGGCTATAATAATAATTCTAATGTCAGCACGTGAGCCTAGGGCTAATGGTTAGGAGTAGATCTAGAGCTATACTTTTTACATCACATGCTGAAATCAAATCTCTGAAGATTAGTCAGCAAGTGAGCTAGGGCTAATTATTGTTAGGACCAAATATATCACATGCTGACATCAGATTAGTCAGCATGTGTAATAGTTAGGGTTTGATATAAATGACGTTGGATCTCTGAAGATTAGTCAATCTCACTGTATAACTGCTTGCTCATCAGATAAACTATCAATCTAGATCTGATTTTCTTCCTTTTAGTTTCTACTAATTCACGATGCTGAAGTGTCCAGTCTTGAGCAGAAACAAAAAGCAGCCATCCAAGAATTGGTCAAAATTCAAGCAAAAGTAAGTCATATTTATAATAGCTACTATTACAGATTATTTAACTGAAAGAAAGTAGGAATTATAATATACCGGTCCTATAGTTTCCTTCATTTAGAGCAAATAACATGCATGCCATGGATCTACAGTTCAAGTTCTAGCTGTAAACTACCCCACACTCTATTTGCATGCTAGTTTGTCAGTTACTTATAGTCTGACAGCATGTACCTCCACTTTCTCTCTCTAATTGTAAAATATTACTATATCAAGTTGTTTTATTAGTTCTCTCTCTCCCTCCTCTCACATGCTGACATCAGATAAGTCAGCACATGAACTAGGACTAATAGTCATGGCTATAATAATAAAAGATGACATCAAACTAACTCTTCCTTTCACAGGAACTTGATGATCTCAATGCTGAGCTCTCTAAGATTGAGAGTGAAACAGCTACAGCTATGTGAATATTTTTTTTAAAACTGTACTAATAATTATTCCATATGCACAAGATTATGTACCTTAGTTATAGACATGATTATTATTATTAATTAGCTTCTTGATATCTGTTGCATTCTCAGTAGTTACGTACTCACTATTATTATCAGACTTTTATCATAATAGAAATAATTATTTAATAATAATAGTTTAAAATACAGAAAACTGGTTATTGTAGGTATAGAGTACTCTATCTGAAAAAGAGACAGTCTTATCGTGTGGGTTCTCCACGATCTTCATCTAGCTACTTTCTTTTTAGTGATGACTACAATATCATTATCTCATTGATCAGTAATTATTAATGACCTTATATTATTATATTACACAAAAAATGATAAGATGACGTATTACTTAAATTATTGACTAGTCACAATAATAATATGATACTACAGAGACCTAATTCTGTGTAGTATCTTTAGCAATTTAATTACAAAATTTATTAAGTTATTATGTAAACTTAGATTATTATTATAAAGCAGAAAGTTACCAAGTTTACTTTCATTTTACACTAAGTTGTAGATAAACTAGAATAAAACATAACTGAGGATATGTAGCTAATAGCTGAATTTTTTGAAATTAATGTGCAATAATTATAATTATGGCTGAGTGGAGAATTATTGCTGTATTCTTATGCTCTTCACTACTTAATCTAGTATTTTGTGATGTCAGGAAGGATGAAATTCATTTGGAAATTGGTAATAATTGCAGCATTCAAGACCTTTCAAGTTTTCCAGTTGTTTCTAGCATGAATACATCTGTCATAAGTCAGAAATATTCTGAAGATCAGCTCCACAATTCTAACTTTTCATATTCTTGTTCAAGTAATGACAGCACATGCACAAGTCTTTGTGTCTTCAGTGATGATGGTCTGTCTAAATGTGGTCATATACCACATGATATTCTACAGTGTAGCAGTCAAGGTAACATCTCTGTGTTGGACTGTTACTGTATCACTTACAGTGAGAGTGAAAAGGAGTCACAAGCAGAAATTGGAAACTGTGTTTATAACTGTTTCAATATAAACAAAACCGACTTCAGTGATTCTGTGTATCATATTCTACCAAAAAATCTTTCAGATTCTAATAAAGTCATTTGTGGAAAGGAATTTTTCCGAAATGGTACACTCTGTGGTAAGTGTAAAGATGGATACTACCCTCTTGTATATTCTTACAATTTGACCTGTGTCAAGTGTCCTCATGAATATTATTTTGTATTGTAGTTGAATATTATTTTGTATTGGATATTCAAGCACAGGAAGTTTGGATTTGAACTGATCAGAAGAATGCGTGCCTTGAGACAAGGCTATGACTGGTGGACATTTATAGATTAGCTACTTTGAGGACTTACTTGGTGTGCAGATTTAATATTTCTTATTATGATGTTAGTTGACTCAATTGTATATACTCTCTATAATTATAGTTGCTTAGCACATCACCTCAAACCAATTTTTTAATAGCACCTCATGATAGAGACTGATTATTATAATCTTAATGATTCCATGTTCCTATAGCTATCTAAAGAAAACAACTCTTAGTAATAATATTTGCCCACCAAAAAAATATTTTGTCATTTTAATCATGATAATAACTAAGACAGGATTCAGAGGTACTGAACATAGTATTTCTGTAACTTTTGAGTCAGAATGGCTTCAAATACAGAGAGAATTTGGTATAATATGTTATTATATTATTGGCTAATATTAAAAATTCTTGCAAAATTCTTACACTTTATTCTGGAGTAAAGGGGTTAATTAATAGAAGACGTCTCCTATAATATGTCATTGATCTGGACCAACCTTCAGCTTTTCAGTCTTGTATTGTTGCATTAAAACTCAAGGTTCAGTATTCAGCTCCTTTCGTCCTACTTCTCTACTTCATAATAATATATTATATAGCTGGCATTTGTGCAAGGAATAGAATAACTTTCTCCAATAATCATACATATCGTTGCATGGGTCTTGCATTTGCTAGTTCACCTTTGTGCTATCTTACGTATATGTTATTCTACCGGTATTAAATTATTGTGACGTCATTTTTATGATTTGTGTTAGTATTTAAACGTATGTGTTCATTTATTTAGCTAGTTCAGTTTAGAGTTCAGTTTAGAGTTCAGTTCTGTTCAGTTCAATGTTCAATGTAATACTTTTCTCTTCAATTGAGCGAGCCATCAGCGAAAGAACCTACAACAATAAATACAACAACCTTGCAGAAATTCCTTGTGTCCATTACATACATACCTCAATCTCTCTCTAATACATAATAATATTGTATGTATAATAGCTAATACCCAAGTCACTCACTAATTATTGAGGTCTGACTGACTACTGGGCATGCTCAGCTTTTGCCGAACCAAAATGTCACTAGTGTTTCATAAACATTGATGCCATAGTATGTATGTAGTTTAGGATAAGTGTGAGCACATGTGTTGTAAGTGAGAAATATTCTGAAGATCATCTCTGTAATTCTAACTTTTCATATTCTTGTTCAAGTAATTACAGTACAAGTCTGTGTTTTCAGTGATGATGGTCTGTCTAAATGTGGTGATATACCACATGATATTCTACAGTGTAGCAGTCAAGGTAACGTCTCTGTGTTGGACTGTCACTGTATCACTTACAATGAGAATGTAAAGGAGTCACAAGCAGAAATTGGAAACTGTGTATATATGTAACTGTGTCAATACAAGCCAATCATTGATTTTGACTACCAAAATATCCTTCAGATTCAAATAAAGTTATTAATTTTGTGGAAAGGAATTTTTCAGAAACAGTACACTCTGTGGTAAGTGTAAAGATGGATACTACCCTTGTTTATTCATTCAATATGACCTGTGTTAAGCGTATGGTAGAACTACGTAACTGGTTAAAATTGGTGCTTTCTGCTTTTCTTCCACTTGTATTATTTTTCTACTTTACTATAGCTATAGTGATGCTCTTTGTCTTTGTACTCACACCTGTGATATTTCTTCTATTTTATCCATTTCAATATTGGTCCAAAAGCTTCTGAATATGTTCCCTTTACATTGGCACCTTCATGGACTAATTTTATGGCTGCTACAAGAATGGAACCGAATCAGGCACTCATGACTGTTAATTGCTTCATTATTCTACATTGTATGTACGTATTTTGATGTTTTTAATCATTGATGTTTTTCAACAAGTTCTTTGATGACAATCTTCCTTCTTTAGAAGTGGCCAAGAATAGAGGTGCACCTCCAGCCATTGACCAAAAATCAAGCCATCCTGTGAAGACATGTTTGTTATTACTAGATAGTTTTCTTCACATCCTTGTGACTCATTTTAAATGTTATTATACTAGTATTTTTGCTAACTCCCAAGCTAAAAGCAAAATAGCTTGTCATAATAATAATGTGTATATCCCTCAGCCTAAAGCTATCATTATGTGTCATTATCTCTCAGCCAAAAACTATCATGTGTGCTTTTACTAGACAGGGGGGTAAGAAGATGATTTTAGGTAGGGGTGCTGCAATTACAATGGGTGGGTGGGGGGGGGGGGGCAATTACTTTCACTTGTAACAGGAAAAGTACATTCTCAGTAACTTGTCAATTTCTGTAAGCGTTTTCCTACTGTTTGAGTATTAATCCCTTTCTAGATGAAACTGAATCACTATATGTTGTTCTACGTAATCATATTGGGAAGCATTGAGAGTTGATGCTTTAGACGAGTGCAGTCAATATCATTTTCAAAATACCTTGAAACTGTCATTGATATTAAATGTTGCTCCATTGCTAGCATTAAATTACTAAGTTTTCAACATCTTTAATGGTATTGGATAGATACTTCCTTTCCCAAAAGGGAAAGCCATTTTGGAGAAAACTTAATTGTAAGTACCAAGTCATACACAACTGTCATTGCATTGTGCAGCAAAGCACATTGCCTTGATCATTAATAAAATTTTGATTTACTGAAAGTCACTTTACAGCATGCTGGCATAGCTATATATAGAGCAGAATATTCTGTCTTAAGTGGTAGACACACTTATTCAAGGAAATTTAGTATACCACCCAGGCTGTATTTTGACATGTTTGCCTTGTCTTTGACTGCTCTAGTTACTCATAGATCTGGATATTTGCAGTAGATGATAGGGAACAATACAACAAGGACATTCACATGGAGCAGATTTTTTCCCTTCATTAGGAATTTCAACTTTATGGCCCTGGGGATTCAAATCTGTTTCACTGCTAGGAAAGCTGTGTACATTGGTTGTTTCACAGTTGGCTAAACATGTTTCATTTTACTGTGACCTTGGCCAAAAAGCTGGTCAGTCTCTTCTGAGACATAGCTAGCTATAGCTTAGACATGGCATCTGATCATGTTTGCTTCAAAAAATAGTTTATCACATGACCATGATGCCAGGGTGTTACATTAATTTACACATGTACATCATGTTAACAGATTGAAGGGATGGATGGCTCCTTCTCCATGTAACATCACTATTGCTATGGGCTACTAGGGATAGGTATAGTACAATAACAATAGTACACAATTGGCAATGATGTAATCTAGTTAACTGTTACATGGAGAAAGAACCACAAGGACACAAGTCAACTGGAACAAACTTGAATAAAGGGGTGCTGTCAAAAAATAATGTATGCCATTGGTACAGCCACAAAAAACTAGGGGTGCTGCAGCATAAAAAACTAGGGGTGCTACAGCACCCTTTGAACCCCCCCTTCCAACCCCCCTGCTAGATGTGGCTGTATTTTCCAGCCAAAAGCTATCAGTTGAATATGGCAATATCACTCCAGCCAAATGCTGTGTTATTATACTTGATATGGCTGTTAGAGATTTTTGTTGAGTTAGTTCCCATGGGTTCTTGTTGTTCAGTGCTACAAATGTCATGGGTCAATCCCTTTCCTCTTACCAACCTCTGTTTGCCTTTATCTCATTATGGATTTTCATACCCATTATGGATCATCACACCCTTTTCGGGCGTAAAAGTGCATGAATTTGTGGTTGCCACGCCTACTTATTTCCTTACTTCCATAAACATTAAACAACTTCACCTTAGAAAATAATTTTCTTGTTGCTGATACCAAGTCTAATTATTTTTCTCCATATCAAAATAATGAATATCATTAAAAGGGGATTACATATCACCCTATTCACCCCCTGGATCAGCCCCTGTACATCAGATTAGTCAGCATGTGAACTAGGACTAATAGTTATGGTTATATGGTTATGGTTATATTATAAAGATGACATCAAAGTAGCTGAACCACATTATTGTAAGTAACCCTTCCATTCACAGGAACTTGATGATCTCAATACTGAGCTCTCTAAGATCGAGAGTAAAACAATAATAATTTAAAATACAGAAACTGGATATTGTAGCTGTGTCTAGGTATAGAGTACTCTTTCTGAAAAAGAGACCTTTCAAAAAAATTATAGCTGAAGAGAAATTATAGACAAAAATGGACAACTCTGTGTAGTATCTTTAGCTAATTAAGATAATTATAAGAAATTATGTAAACTTAGATTATTATTATAATGCAGAAAGTTACCATAATCACTAAGTTTACTTTCATTTTACACTAAGTTAGTACGTAGCTAATTTGGCTAGAATGAAAGATAATTGAAGTTCATGTGCATACTATGGCTGACTGGAGAATTATTGCTGTATTCTTATGTCTTTCACTACTTAATCTGCTGTTTTGTGAGGTCAGGAAGGATGAAATTCGTTTAGAAACCATTAATAATTGCAGCACTCAAGACCTTTCAAGTTTTCCAGTTGTTTCAAGTGTGAATACATATTTTGTAAGTCAGAAATATTCTGAAGATCAACTCTACAATTCTAACTTTTCATATTCTTGTTCAAGTAATGGCAGCACAAGACTTTGTGTCTTCAGTGATGATGGTCTGTCTAAATGTGGTGATATACCATACAATATTCTACAGTGTAGCAGTCAAGGTAACATCTCTGTGTTGGACTGTTACTGTATCACTTACAACGAGAATGAAAAAGAGTCACAAGCAGAAATTGGAAGTTGTATATATAACTGTTTTAATGTAAACAAAACCGATTTCAGTGATTCTGTGTATCATATGTTATTGAAAAATCCTTCAGATTCCAATAAAGTCATTTGTGGAAAGGAATTTTTCAGAAATGGTACACTCTGTGGTAAGTGCAAAGATGGATATTACCCTCTTGTATATTCTTACAATTTGACCTGTGTGAAATGTCCTCAAGGTAGAGCTAACTGGTGGAAATTTGTGCTTTCTGCTTTTCTTCCACTTACAATTTTCTACTTTATTGTCGTATTTTTCAAGATAAACATCACTTCCTCACACCTCCATGGTTTCATTTTCTACAGTCAAGCCATTTCTCTGCCTCCAATGACACGTATTATTTTAATAGGTTTGAGACATCGTCCAAATAATTTAAAGTTTGTGAAGTACATTGGATCATTGTATGGAATTTGGAATCTCGATTTCTTTCGTACTTTTGATCTTGGCATATGCCTGGGAACTGATACATTGCAGACTCTCTCCCTCGACATAGCTGTGGGGATATACCCTCTCCTGCTTATGGTGTTGTCATATGTTTTAATAGATTTGTATGATCGTAATTTCAGACTTTTAGTGATTCTATGGAAACCTTTTCTCAAATTTTTCAGTCTTTTTCGTAGGAATTGGGAAATCAGGACATCTGTAATCGATGCATTTTCTACATTCTTTCTTCTGTCAAATGTGAAATTTCTTAGTGTATCATTTGATCTTCTCGTTCCAGTTAAAGTGTATCAGCTTTCTTCATTTAATGGTTTAAATTACACTTGGCGACTATACTATGATGCCACTGTTCCACATTTTGGTGAGACCCATCTTCCTTATGCCATCCTAGCTATAATGACGCTGTTTGTCTTTGTACTCACACCTGTGGTATTACTTCTATTGTATCCATTTCAATGGTTCCAAAAGCTTCTTAATGTAATCCCTTTTCGTTGGTACATCCTCCACACCTTCATGGACTCATTTTATGGTTGTTACAAGAATGGAACTGAACCAGGCACTCATGATTGTCGATGGTTTGCCTCGTTATTCTATATTGTACGCATTTTAATGTTCTTAATTGGTGTATTCACTTTAAATGCGATGTATTATATAATGGGTTCGATGTGTTTAGTATTGTTCGCTACTTTGATGATTATTATTCGTCCTTTTAAAAGTGATTTGAACCACTACACAGATATCAATGTAATTTTTATACTTCTTCTTGCTTTGTGGTATGTTACTGTAACAGGAATTGATATAGTTAGTGTCAGAAAGCATGAGATAATTTGGATTTTTTATGTATTCACTCTAACCTTTGGAATTCTCCCTCTCCTCTATATATCTGTTATTGTCTTGTATTGGATATTCAAGCACAGGAAGTTTGGATTTGAACTGATTAGAAGAATGCATGCCTTGAGACAAGGCTATGACTGGTGGACATTGGAATAGATTGTAGCTACAAAGGACTTGGTGTGCAGATTTAATACTTATTATTATGATGTTAGTTGACTCAGTTTTACTCTCTAGTGGCTCGGCACATCACCTCATACCAAATATTCTTTTTGTATAATAATAGCAGCAGATAGAGACTGATTTAATGATGCCATGTTTTTATAGTTATCTACATAAATATAAGAAAGCAATATTTTATTTTGTCACTTTGACATGATATGACAGGATTTGGATGTGTGTAACATAATAACTATAATAGTATTTAAAATATTAATTGCTGTAACTTTTGAATGGGTTCAGAATTAAGGTTTGTCAATGATTTTACTCCCTTTTGCAAAATTCTTTCACTTTATTCTGGATTAAAAGCATTAATTAATAGAAAAATCTATGCTAATAATGTATTTGTTCAGCATGATTTTACAGCTAGTTTAATAGTAGGAATAGGAAAATCATAGAGTTAGTACAGTTAAATTTTACCAGTGACTGACTACTGGGCATGCTCAGCTTATGCTATCTAATGAAGTGTCACGAGTGTTGTTTCACAAGCATTGATGAAAGTATGAACTATACGTATATGTACATAGTTTATTTAGCATTCAGTATCTCATGCTTGTTGTCTACAAAGGGTAGTAGTTACATCCCAAGGACAAGCTACCTGTGGAACCACTCTTCTTATTCACTGTAGAGAAACTCTGTATTCAGTGGAAATTATTTCAACTTTTTGATATGACACATCTGTAAACATAGCTACAATCCCTTTATTCCATATTATACATATTAGCTATTTTGAGAACGTTATTGCAACTGTGACTAGATAACTATAGTCAGAAGGATTATTAGCTAATAATTACAGTTATATAAAGATGGCATCAAAGTAGCTGAACCACATTGTTGTAACTCTTCCATTCACAGGAACTTGATGATCTCAATGCAGAGCTCTCTAAGATTGAGAGTGAAACAGCTACAGCTATGTGAATATTTTTAAAACTGTTATTCCATATGCACAAGATTAAAGATTATGTACCTTAGTTATAACTTATAGACATGATTAATTATTAGCTTCTTGATATCTGCTCATTTTCTCAGTGTTAAACTATTATTATCAGACTTTTATCATAATAGAAAAAATTATTTAATAATAATAGTTTAAAATACAGAAACTGGCTATTGTAGCTGTGACTAGGTATAGAGTACACTTTCTGAAAGAGACCTTTCAAAAATTATAATATATAGCTGAAAAAATTAATTATAAACAAAAAATTGGACAATTCTGTGTACCCTCAGTTATCTTTTATTCTAGCCAATAAGCTTCTAGTTATGTATATAGCTACTAACTTAGTGTAAAATGAAAGTAAACTTTAATGATTGTAGTAACTTTCTGCTTTATAATAATAATCTAAGTTTACATCAATCATATTAAAGCTAAAGATATTGCTATATTCAGCAATGATTATAGAATATTGAGTAAACTTAGAAAGTTACCAGAAATAGTGATTACTTTCATTATAGCAACATTTGTAGCTAGCTAGAAGCTTATTGCTAGAATAAAAAATAATTGAGTGTATGTATCTAATAGTTATCTGAATTTTTGGAAGTTCATGCACATATGGCTGAGTGGAGAATTATTGCTGTATTCTTATGCCCTTCACTACTTAATCTAGTATTTTGTGATGTTAAAATGGATGAAATCCATTTGGAAACCATTAATAATTGCAGCATTCAAGACCTTTCAAGTTTTCCAGTCATTTCAAGTGTGAACACATCTGTTGTAAGTGAAAAATATTCAGAAGATCAGCTCCACAATTCTAACTTTTCATATTCTTGTTCAAGCAATGACAGCACAAAACTTTGTGTCTTCAGTGATGATGGTCTGTCTAAATGTGGTGATATACCACACGATATTCTACAGTGTAGCAGTAAAGGTAACATCTCTGTGTTGGACTGTTACTGTATCACTTACAACGAGAATGAAAAAGAGTCACAAGCAGAAATTGGAAGTTGTATATATAACTGTTTTAATGTAAACAAAACCGATTTCAGTGATTCTGTGTATCATATATTATTGAAAAATCCTTCAGATTCTAATAAAGTCATTTGTGGAAAGGAATTTTTCAGAAATGGTACACTCTGTGGTAAGTGTAAAGATGGATATTACCCTCTTGTATATTCTTACAATTTAACCTGTGTGAAATGTCCTCAAGGTAGAGCTAACTGGTGGAAATTTGTGCTTTCTGCTTTTCTTCCACTTACAATTTTCTACTTTATTGTCGTATTTTTCAAGATAAACATCACTTCCTCACACCTCCATGGTTTCATTTTCTACAGTCAAGCCATTTCTCTGCCTCCAATGACACGTATTATTTTAATAGGTTTGAGACATCGTCCAAATAATTTAAAGTTTATGAAGTACGTTGGATCATTGTATGGAATTTGGAATCTCGATTTCATTCGTACTTTTGATCTTGGCATATGCCTGGGAACCGATACATTGCAGACTCTCTCCCTCGACATAGCTGTGGGGATGTACACTCTCCTGCTTATGGTGTTGTCATATGTTTTAATAGATTTGTATGATCGTAATTTCAGACTTTTAGTGATTATGTGGAAGCCTTTTCTAACATTTTTCAGTCTTTTTCGTAGGAATTGGGAAATCAGGACATCTGTAATTGATGCATTTGCTACATTTTTTCTTCTGTCAAATGTGAAATTTCTAAGTGTATCATTTGATCTTCTTGTTCCAGTCAAAGTGTATCAGCTTTCTTCATTTAATGGTTTAAATTACATTTGGCGACTATACTACGATGCCAATGTTCCATATTTTGGTGAGACCCACCTTCCTTATGCCATCTTAGCTATAGTGACATTGTTTGTCTTTGTACTCACACCTGTGGTATTACTTCTATTGTATCCATTTCAATGGTTCCAAAAGCTTCTGAATCTATTCCCATTTCGTTGGTACATCCTCCACACCTTCATGGACTCATTTTATGGCTGTTACAAGAATGGAACTGAACCAGGTACTCGTGACTGTCGATGGTTTGCCTCGTTATTCTATATTGTACGCATTTTAATGTTCTTAGTTGGTGTATTCACTTTAAATGCGATGTATTATATAATGGGTTCGATGTGTTTAGTATTGTTCGCTATTTTGATGATCAATATTCGTCCTTTCAAAGCTGGCTTGAACCGCTACACAGACATCAATGTAATTTTTATACTTCTTCTTGCTTTGTGGTATGTTACTGTAACAGGAATTGATATTGCTAGTGTCAGAAAGCATGAGATAATTTGGATTTTTTATGTATTCTCTCTAACCTTTGGAATTCTCCCTCTCCTCTACATATCTGTTATTGTCTTGTATTGGATATTCAAGCACAGAAAGTTTGGATTTGAACTGATTAGAAGAATGCGTGCCTTGAGACAAGGCTATGACTGGTGGACATTAATAGATTAGCTACTTTGAGGACTTGGTGTGCAGATTTGATACTTATCTATTATGATGTTATCTATGTAGTTGACTCAGTTAAACTATCTATTATAGTGGCTCGGCACATCACCTCATATTATTCTCTCTGTATAATAATTATAATAGCAGCACTGATTATTATAATCTTAATGATGCCATGTTTTTATAGTGAAAACAACTCTTAATCATAATAATAATATTATTTAAAGATATTTTGTCACTTTCATATAATATGACAGGATTTGGATGTGTGTAACATAATAACTAGCAGCTATTTTAAATGCTGTAACTTTTGAATGGGTTCAGATACAGAGAGAATTAATATTAAAATTATTTTTACTCCCTTTTGCAAAATTCTTACACTTTATTCTGGATTGAAAGGGTTAATCAATATACTAATAATGACTTATTTGTCCAGCATGTTTTTACAGCTATATAGTTTAGTAAAAATAGGAAAATAGTTAGTAGCTACAGTAAATTTTCCCAGTGATCAATTGCTATTTGTTGCAGGGGTCTTGCAAGTTTAACTCATAGAAATTCCACATCTGGGTCAATATCATCCATTGTCTACAAGTGTAGTAGTTACAGCCCAAGGACACCCTTATACGTAGCTACCTGTGAAACCACTCTTCTTATCCACTGTAGAGAAACTTTATATAACTACATACACCCCCTTTATTCCAATTTGCTAAATATTATGCATATTAGCTAATAGTAAGCTATTTTGGGAACGCTATTGCAGTTCTGCCTAGGTATAGCTAGCTAGCTAGTGTAGCTACAAATTATAGTTGAAAAGAAATGATTGTAAACTTTTGCTTAAAAATGGTCAATTCCATGAAGTAGCTATATTCAGCAATGATTATGTAAAGTTATAGAAAGTTACCAGAATTACTGTTTACTTTCATTATAACTATTATTATAGCTGTTAATAATTGCAGTATTCAAGACTTTCACAATTCCACATCGGTGTCAATATCATCCAAGTTACCATAATAATAATAATAATAATAAAATAGGTAATTAAGAATAATTAAGAATACCCACGTAACTAATTGAGGGTGATTCTATGTGTAAATCCTCGACATTACATCATTTGTAATATACTTGTAATATTCAATAATATATAATAAGATTACTGACTATAAAAAAGATTACTGTAATATACTATAAGAATACTGTAAGGAAATTTACAAATAGAAGGACCCCTAATTGAGGCCTGACTGACTACTGGGCATGCTCAGATTGTGTGCTATCTATACGAAGTGTCATGAGTGTTGTTTCACAAGCATTGACGAAAGTACGTATGTATGTAGTTTAGCATTCAGTATCTCATGCTTGTTGTCTACAGGGGTAGTAGTTACAGCCCAAGGACACCTTTATACACCTACCAGTGGAACACAACCCTGTACAAGGGACAAACAAGAAGGTACCAATTGATCTCTAATACAAACTTATCCCTCATAGCGGACACCTCTTAACTCTGAACAATGGATACTATCACCTAACCAAACTTCACTCTACAGTACAATGAAATTAACCTCTTATAATGGAGAGAATGCCACACACCCTGCTGATTACTAATTTTTTTAAGAGCAATTCTTTTAACAATGACCACTAGCTCGAAGATTTTCTATAATCCTGTCTGCGTAGGCTTTAGGTCCATAGAGTCTATAAATACACTTCAAGGCCATAACCAGTAGCTGAGGATCCCAGTCTTCCATATAGGCATGGTAGCCTCTGATGTAAGAATGTACTTCTACAATCTCCAACTTTGTTGTGGTGACCTGGCTTGCCATCTCTGGGTACTTACTATAAGATACGTAGCTAGTTACAATTATAGCTCAGCTGCTTGCCAGCGATGCTGCCACAGTAAGTAGTATAATCAGCTATACAATGCAGAGTACTTGCATCCTGCATGTACATAATTATGTATTGTATATTGTGGTCACGTGCACACGTGGTACAATTTGCCAGCTGCATTTTTTTAATTGTCAGTAGCTAGTCTTCAGCATGAGTGGTAAGAATCAGTGTGCTAGTAGTACGCTGTACTACAGAATCAGTGTGCTAGACTGTGATATGTATTTCTGACTCTCCATAGCATGCATTGTATTAATAACGCAAAAATCTATAGACAACTTCACAAGAGATGTTACAAGGTGTAATGGGATAGTCTAGAGCTGTAATGGTTCATAGCTAGCTGCTAGCTACATGTTTGAAGCCTTTTTTCTTCCCAACCCTTCTACAAAGGACAACCCCTCTACAAAGGACAAAACGGTGGGTCCCAAGCATGTCCTTAATGGTGGGTCCCAAGCATGTCCTTAACGGTGGGTCCCAAGCATGTCCTTTCAGAGGGGTTTAACTGTAGTAAGCTATTTTGAGAACATTATTGCAGCTGTACTTAGGTATAGCTAGCTAGCTACACTTTATTTGTAAGCAAAAATGGAGAATTCCATGAATAGCTATATTCAGCAATAATATTGTAGAATATTATTAAGAATTACTATTAATTATTACTGTTAATAATTGCAGTAGCTATTCAAGACTTTCTATCATTGGAAGATCATTGAAGTGGGAAAGAAAGCTCGCAGTGAAGTAAGTTCATTTCACTATAACAGAGGGGTGACTTCTCCTCCCAATGAATGTTATATATTCCCAGGATTGACTATTATAATTCGTGGAAATTGGGGGAAATCTAATTTCAGCATGTGAGCTGGGCTAAGGGATCTAGAGCTATATTCATGCTGACATCAGATCTCGATCTGAAGATTAGTCAGCACATGAGGTAGGGCTAATGGTTAGGATGCTATAATAATAATATCACATGCTGACATCAAATTAGTCAGCATGTTAGCTATGGCTAATGATATAGAGCTATATACATACATATCACACGCTGACATCAGATTAGTCAGCATGTGAACTAGGACTAGTTTATATAAAGATAACAATTATTAAAGATAAATAATTTAATAATTATGTCTATAACTAAGGTACATAATCTTGTAGCTACATATGGAATAATTATTATTAAAAATTCACATAGCTGTAGCTGTTTCACTCTCAATCTGAGAGAGCTCTGTATTGAGATCATCATTAAGTTCCTGTGAATGCAAGAGTTACTGTTACTACATTATCATTAGCTACTGTTAAACTCTGTTATTATCAGACTTTTATCATAATATTTAATAATAGTTTAAAATACAGAAACTGGTTATTGTAGCTGTGTCTAGGTATAGAGTACACTTTCTGAAAAAGAGACTTTTCAAATAATTATATAGCTATAGCTAGCTAAAAAGAAATTATAAATTGGACAATTCTGTGTCAGGGGGGGTTGGACAAGCCTACAATCGAGTGCTAATTTATGCATTCTTCAAATATCTTACTCATTACTCGTACGTAGCAATCATAATTTCCGCAGTGCACTATAGCTAGTGTTAGAGCTGCGCTAAGCAGCTTCCCACAGGTTCTGCATGTATTTTCTACATAGTAGATTAACCGCGGCTATTATCGGACGAAAGTAGTTTATGGACACTTACACTTGCGCAGTCTGTAAAAATTGAATAGAGGCGCGGGAAAATTAAAATTTTGCAGATTGGTGTAGCTGGATCAATAGAGAAGAAGTGCTAAAGAATTGGTATGTTTAAATTAATGTATAACAGGGAATCGTGCTTATGAATGGATGATGGTTTATTTTGATTTTTGTAAAACTATCAACAAAAATGAGTTGTAAAATGTTCCTAAAGTTCTTCCTACTCAAAAATTCTTTAAATAGAAGCATAATGTATATCAAAACGGAGCATTTTTAATACTGAATTAGAATATACCAAAATCTTATTTTTATAGTAAATATAGGGTACTCATGGAGGCAGTTACTGGACAGAGTACAACCACACAATATAAACTACTCTAGACAACCACAGTCTCAACATAAAATTGTTTACATATCATAGAGTAAACAATGGCTTGTGCAAGGAAGAGTGTGAATTGGGCTTTTGAAGATCTAGAGAAGGCAGTTGGTGAAGTACAGGAAGGATTATTGTCAGTCAGAGAGGCGGCTGCTAAATACAGTGTACCAAAAAGCACAATTCATGATCATGCCTGCTCGCAGGGTTAACATCTGGGACCAGCACCTATATTAAGAGAAGATGAAGAAGAAGAATTAGTGAAGTGAGTTATTAAAATGGTGGAAATTGTATATGGCCAATGTAAACAACAAGTATGTATAGAATGCTGGATAAAAACTGGAGGCTTAACCCCTTTACCGATATTCTCTCAGGTAGAGATTTAGACCAAGTATACAGATTCAGACAGAAGTGAAACTTGGATGAGTGCAATATAATATGTAATTATGGTGTGTACAGATTTCAATAAACAAGCATTTGTAAACTGTGGTCTGTGGAATCATAATCCATGCATCTTTACCCTTTTTATATCTTGCCCTTGTACACTAGGCAACTTTCAGACAACCAAGTTGCTATAGTTTAAAGTTGCCTGGTGTGGGGGGGCCAAATAACTCACTTTTGAAGAGGTGTCCGATAACTGCCATGATTGGCCGGTAACTGCTGCTGCGACATAGTAGTGTTTATTCTCAATTGGAATCCAGCACCAGCAGAGTTAACACTTCTCTCTCAGTTACTTAATAGAGCATGCCCCAAGCTTACAGAAAAGTTACACATCCACATGGATTTCAGTTCTTCTCAGCCGTAGCACTACCACAAACCTTAAGTGTCCGTAAACTACCTCCGTTAATCTACATAATCAAAATTCATTCAGGTATTAAAATTTTATTCTTGGACCTGAAAGTTGTATGGAAGGACCCTGCTTCACTCCAAAATTGAGCATCATCCATGACTTACCATCAAAGTACAATAATATCAAGCTCTTGATTTCTTCAACACTCCATGGATATTGTTGTCTTATCTCTTTTGGAAACAGCTTCCTTCTTAGCATCACAGTGTCACCCCTAGTGTGATCATTCCAGTAGAGGTAGTACTACTACACTAATCTGCATTCTACTTAAACATTCTATATCAACTTTAGACCTTCCACATTCTGGAGTTTTACTTATATCCTCATCCATTTGAGTTACCCTCGCTTCTACGACGGTTAGATGTGGTTCGACGAGGTTTGGGCCAGCAGATGCTTCCATATACTCCAAACACCAGATTAGAATCCTCTAAACAACCTTAAGAGCACTCGAAGAAGACTCAGAATTTCTATGTAAACTCAATAGCAAAGCAGGTGCTGACTCAGCAATCTAATATTTTTCGAAACCTTGTTCAACCCCCCCCCCCCATTCTGTGTACCCTCAGTTATCTTTTATTCTAGCCAATAGGCTTCTAGCTATAGTAATAGCTACTAACTTAGTGTGAAATGAAAGTAAACTTAGCTAGTGATAGTAAATTCCAGCTTTATAATAATCATCTAAGTTTACATAATGTTATTATTATTATAATGATAAAGATACTATAGTTATATTCAGCAATGATATTGTGTAAACTTTTAGAAAGCTGAGAAATAGTGTTTACTTTCATTATAGCTAAATTTGTAGCTAGCTAGAAGCTTATGGCTGGAATAAAAGATAATTGAGAGTATGTATCTAATGGTTAGCTGAATTTTGGAAGTTCATGCACAATGGCTGAGTGGAGAATTATTGCTGTATTCTTATGCCCTTCACTACTTAATCTGGTGTTTTGTGAGGTCAGGAAGGATGAAATCCATTTGGAAACTGGTAATAATTGTAGCATTCAAGACCTTTCAAGTTTTCCAGTTGTTTCATGTGTGAACACATCTGTCATAAGTGAGAAATATTCTGAAGATCAGCTCCACAATTCTAACTTTTCATATTCATGTCCAAGTAATGACAGCACAAGACTTTGTGTTTTCAGTGACGATGGTCTGTCTAAATGTGGTGATATACCATACGATATTCTACAGTGTAGCAGTCAAGGTAACATCTCTGTGTTGGACTGTTACTGTATCACTTACAGTGAGAGTGAAAAGGAGTCACAAGCAGAAATTGGAAACTGTGTTTATAACTGTTTCAATATAAACAATACTGATCTCAGTGATTCTGTGTATCATATACTACAAAGAAATGCTTCAGATTCTAATGAGGTTATTTGTGGAAAGGAATTTTTCAGAAATGGTACACTCTGTGGTAAGTGTAAAGATGGATATTACCCTCTTGTATATTCTTACAATTTGACCTGTATCAAGTGTCCTCAAGGTAGAGCTAACTGGTGGAAATTTGTGCTTTCTGCTTTTCTTCCACTTACAATTTTCTACTTTATTGTTGTACTTTTCAAGATAAATATCACTTCCTCGCACCTCCATGGTTATATTTATTACAGTCAACTCATCTCTCTGCCTCCAATGACACGTGTTATTTTAATAGGTACAAGATATCATTCAAACTATTTGAATTTTGTGAAGTACATTGGATCATTGTATGGAATTTGGAATCTTGATTTCTTTCGTACTTTTGATCTTGGTATTTGCCTGGGAACTGATACATTGCAAACTCTCTCCCTCGACATAGCTGTGGCAATATACCCTCTCCTGCTTATGGTGTTGTCATATGTTTTAATAGATTTGTATGATAGAAATTTCAGACTTTTAGTGATTATGTGGAAGCCTTTTCTAACATTTTTCAGTCTTTTTCGTAGGAATTGGGAAATCAGGACATCTGTAATCGATGCATTCGCTACATTCTTTCTTCTGTCAAATGTGAAATTTCTTAGTGTTTCATTTGATCTTCTTGTTCCAGTCAAAGTGTATCAGCTTTCTTCATTTAATGGTTTAAATTACACTTGGCGACTTTATTACGATGCAACTATTCCATATTTTGGTAAGACCCACCTTCCTTATGCCATCCTAGCTATAGTGACATTGTTTGTCTTTGTACTCTCACCTGTGGTATTACTTCTATTGTATCCATTTCAATGGATTCAAAAGCTTCTGAATATATTCCCATTCCGTTGGTACATCCTCCACACCTTCATGGACTCATTTAATGGCTGCTACAAGGATGGAACAGAACCAGGCACTCGTGACTGTCGATGGTTTACCTCTTTGTTCTATATTTTACCTTTTCTGGGTTTCATAATTGCTCTATTCACTTTAAATGTGATGTATTATATAATTGGTTCGATGTGTTTAGTATTGTTTGCTATCTTGATGATCAATATTCGTCCTTTCAAAAAGAGTCACTACACAGACATCAATGTAATTTTTATACTTCTTCTTGCTTTGTGGTATGTAGCTGTGACAGAAATTGATATTGCTAGCATCAGAGAGCACGAGATGATTTGGATTGTTTACTTACTTGTTATAATCTTTGAAATTCTCCCTCTTCTCTATATATCTGTTATTGTCTTGTATTGGATATATAAACGCAGAAGGTTTGGATTTGAACTTATCCGAAGAATGCATGCCTTGAGACAAGGCTATGACTGGTGGACATTGGAATAGATTACTTTGGGTACTGGATTATAACACTTAAACATGTAGAACTTTGTGTGTAAAGCTATTACTTATAATAATATTATATACTCTCTAGTGGCTCAGCACATCACCTCATACCAAATTAATATTCTCTATGTAGCACCTAATAGAGACCGATTATTATAATCTTAATGATGCCATGTTCCTATAGTTATTTAAAGTAAAATTCATATTTAGTTAGCTACCTGCCAAAGAAAGCAATATTCACTTTGAAGGTGTAAGACAGAATTTGGAGGTGCATAACATTAGTATTTAAATTGCTGTAACTTTTGAGTGGGTTCATATACAGCAGATTTTAAAAGGTTTGGCTAATATTAGAATTATTTTTACTCCCTTTTGCAAAATTCTCACACTTTATTCAAGAGTAAAGTGGTTAATTAATAGAAAAAATTTGTCATTGATCTGGACCAACCTTCAGCTTTTTGGTCTTGTAGGGATGCATTTATTCTACTTCTCTACTTCTTTCATAGCTGGCATTTGTGCCAGAACACACACCACTTCTGGCAGAGATTGACCTACTAGGAACTAGTTGAACATGGGGCACCATAGTTTAGCAAGTGCCATAAGCACTTGTTCAATTAGTGGCATCCCCCCTCAGAAACACTTTGGCTAACTCTGAAATCAACTGATAGTGTTTCAAAAATGAATATATACAACTGGCAGTCAAAAAGAAGTGCTCAAAGAGCCAAATCTAAGTTATGTCACCAAGGGACAAACTATCCATAGTAATTTTAGGGCAAAAATTGATACCTCACCTAATTTCCCCTGGGGGTATATAGTTTTAATGATTATTAAGTATGTGATATTTTGCTGTGATAGAAGGATGCACATTTCTACCTACCTCAGTAACATGGTGTAACTTTTACATGGGTACTGCATGTACATGTCTTGTAGGTGATGTAATAAAATGGACATGTTAAACTTGTTTGAATGAATTTAAAAACTATTTTTATGCCTATTGTATGGTAAAAAGGTGTAGAATTAGCATAAAATCGAGAGGAAAAATTGTCATAATCATCTGAAGAAAGTCATTTTCAGAGACATTGCTGCTAGAATTGGTTGACTCTTCTTTTACTTCAGTCTTTATCCCAGGAATTGTTTTGAATTGATTTTCCTAACAATCAGTCTGTCTTCGTGGTAAATTGTTTTTCTTTTCCCTCCAGGAATAATAATATTTCATTTACCACTGAACCTAACAACTTGTTCTTCTTAAGAACTTTGCACACTCCTTGTGGGCTATATGAAATATCTAATTATACAATTTAGAGGAGGCTAAAAGAGGCTAGGCTTTTTGCTCCTAGCCTAGAAACTTGTCTCAGACAAGCTCAGTTAAATTTTGCAAAGATTCACTTATATTGACTTGAAAACTGGTCGACAGTGTTATTTAGTGATGTATCAAGGTTCACATTTCATAGAAGTGATGGGTACGACATATTATGTATGTTAGAAGAATAGTTGTTTTAATGATCACTATGTTATGAAAAGTGTTAGGATAATGGTATGGGGATGTATACACTCTACTGGGGTGGGTTATTTGACAAAATGTTGAAGAGAGGCTTAATGGGTATGCTTACATTAATTTGCTTGGGAGCTATATGATTCCTAGTGTCCATCTATTGTCACTACCTGGGATATTTCAACAGGATAATGTGCCCTTCAATACTCTATACAGCTGTAATGCATAGTGCAGCGTGTTTACTGGCAAGTAAAACTTTCACTGGTCTAGATCTGTTAGTAGCTAGCTATACTCTTGAGTAGAGCATCAACTCATTTTTGGGGGGCCTGGAACTCCTACTTACCATCTTATCATCATAATTATTCAATGAGAAATTTGCTAGTGTTACATTAGCTAAAGTGCACACTGTAAAAATTGAAGTGTGCATGACACACTAAAAGTGTACCACACCTTAGGTGTGTTTAGCTTGGTAGTGTGCTGTACACACCACTGTAAATTATGGTGTGGTTAACACACCTATGTGAGAAGTGTGCCATCACTTCAAGTGTTGACAACACACCAGCTATAGCCCAGTAGTGTGCCTTACACACCACCATAAATTAAGGTGTGGTTAACACACCTACCGTGAGAAGTATGCATCCCATCACTTCAAGTGTTGACAAAACACACCAGCAGAGGTGAATTAATTAGGTACATATAATTATCAATTAGACATTTTCAATGAGCTGGTACTTCAGGGGTACAAAATATAAGTCAGGATGTGTAGAAAGAACTGAATAGTCATATAGTTCAGACTGCTTTATGCAAACATATTGAGGTGGCACAGAGGATATTGCCAGGATGATGCAGTAGCTTCAGACATCTCAAGCTGAACAGGGGCTAGCTAGAGCTTGAAAGAATAGGTCAAAGTACAAATTAGGTACAAGTGCTAGTAATTAAATTTTTAGCATGATCGATTATAATTAATAATAGTGTAAAACCACGTGCAGCTGCTACACGTGTACATTTCGTCTAGCATCTGCATTTGAACAGGAGCGAGCAGTATGGTGGAGAAGCTTGTTATTTAGGTAGGAATAAACTATTTAAGATAAAACTGGAGGAAGGAATCAGCGATTTGAATGTTCTCGAGAGAGATTTCAAGAAAGAGTTTAAATTCCATTCGAATGTAAGATTACAGGTAATTTTTGAAAGATTTGACCGTAATTGGGATGAATATTATGTTGAGCTGTGTATTCTTGGGCCAAAAGAAAAACTTAAGGCTTCTACATTGGCTACTCCAGCTGAAACTTCGGAAGAAGTGAATAATAACAGTAAGACTAGGCATTTCTAATGTAAATAACCATTTACAGTCAAACCTCCCTTATCCGGCCTTCTAAGATGCGGGCACCTCTGTCTACCGGGCACCTGTCATGAACTTTGAACTCTGAATATTAATAGACCTAATTACATTGTACATGTCTTACAATGTTAATAATATTATAATTATTATTATTATTATTATTATTATTATTATTATTATTATTATTATTATTATTATTATAATTATTATTATTGTTTTGATAATGCTGCTATGCAAGCAGCTGCATCCTATGGCTTCAAAGCAGAAAAGAAAGTGAAGTATAATAACACTTGGAAGAAGCTTGAGGTAATTAAAGAGCTGAGGGAAGGGATATCTCAACGGTGTGTTGCTGACTTATATAGCCTCCCTAAGTCTACTGTAGGTGATATTTGGAAGGATAGGGAAAAGATGCAAAACCATGTATCTAGTAGTGACTGTTCCTCTTTTGCAAAAAGGAGGCATATTGTGAGGGAGGCACATTTTGAGAAGCTAGGTAAGGCTTGTTACCTTTGGTTCTTGCAGCAGCGTTCAAAGGGTGCTCCTGTCTCTGGACCAGAATTAAAGGAGAAAGCTTTACATGTATTATATAGAGTGATTGTTGATAATTATTCTGAGTTACGGGCATTTCTTAGTTACGGGCACCCCACAGATTTACACCGCCCGAATAAGGGAGGTTCGACTGTATTGAGGGGAAAACTGGTAGTTAGCAGTCATAAAACAAGTAAGTTATGGTAGCTAGAAGAAGTGGTGGTTAAGGAATTTTGGGGTTTATAACTATTTTATTGAAGTGACACTCACAATGGGACTGCCATGTGTACTACTACCCGTTAAGTTTAATTGTGTAGGAAAGTGAATGTTTACTTCTTAAAAAATGCATTTTGTCTATATAAAATTATACAACACAGCAGGTAGCTAGGTTGCTGGACACTATTCAATGCATCAGTGCACACATGCACCTGTTAATGCACCTGTTAATTAGCTGTACTGTTCACAAAATTCCGAAATCTCACAATTAGAACCCAGCCTTGGCATGTGTCTGTAATTATGGGATAAGTGTACTTGGTTTATATATTGGATCTTTAGAGGTCTGTGCTGTGCTGATGACAGTGTGGATACCGAATTTGATGCTTTAGGTTCACCAGCAGGCTTTGTTTCGAAGTATTGTTCTGACAAAGCTGGAGATTTGCTTATTGATGTAGCAAGCATAAGCTCTCTTGGTGAATCAACCAAAATCTCAATGAAACAGCCAAAACCTCTCTTGGTGAAACAGCCAAAGCTTCTCTTGGTGCTGAAAGCTGTTTTGGTGAAACTATTTCACATAAAAGATTTGCTCCTATTAAGAGTGAAGATGACAATACCCCACTACTTAGCCCATTTCCTCTTCCAAAGCATTACAGATCTGATGTAGAGCTAGCACTTCACACAGGGAAAATGACCAAGGATTCTATGTCGGCATTTCTGTCATCTATGGCCTCTGCAATGTTGGTTTTCAAAAGATATCCAACTAAAGAAGACTATGTTATGTTGTGAGGAGCATTATTGAAAAATATGATTTCATGTCCTCTCCTGCTAGAACTCGCTATGTAAGTTATGGAACTAGTTCTTTGCTGTGAGCTATATATGTGTACGTGTGTGTTTGTGTCTAGGTATTGTCACACACTAAAAACAGTAAACACTAAAGTAATTATAGGTTGTAATCTTGTGTAAAAGTGTGTGCTAGCTGTATACTGTGTAGTAAAAGTAATAACTACCAGATAGCAATTTCTGCTTAAGTTACAGTTTTTATGCATATTCTTTTAATGATAGTTAGATCAGGAAAAAGGTGCCTCTGAAGCTAATTTGTGGTGTATCAACATTTACTATAGGGTGCTATTGTAACATCTTTGAAAAATCGATTTAAAGAATTCAGAAGAACTCCTGTTAAACGGCATAAACCTTCAACTTCCTCAAGATCACCTAAAAAGAAATATCCAGGAATCACACAGACACCATCACGACCTTTAATTTCTCTGTGGGAAGATTCAGTTTCCTTCTAACGTCACAATCGTATACTTAAGACAGAGTTCAAAAAGACTCACCGTAATTCTGATGTTGTGGACAATTTGATGAGCAGCAGGGGGGTAGGAAGCAGGGGGGCACCGGGTGCTGGTGCCCCCCCACTTTTCACAGACCTTTGCAGTTTGTGTATAGCTAGTGTGTGTGTGCATGTGTGTGGTGATAGTAAGTGCTTCACTATTTTACACTTCACTTGTACAATAAAGTGTAAAATACATGCAAGGTTTCTTTCAGGGGGGGGGGGGGGCAGGGGGAGCATTTGCCCCCCCCCCCCTTGGAGGAAGCTAAGAACACATCACTCTCCCATTTTTTAAGGGTGCTTCTTGCTAGAAGATTGTTGAGAGATCAAACCATGACACTGCTTTTTAGGAGCAGTTGGCTCAATATCAGACTCTTCTTCTTAGACTAATGCATGTCCATTCAATGTACATTAAATACTACTTCCAAGTTTACAAGTTGTAAGTCTCTGCACTGATGAGCAAAGACATTCGTAGCTACTTTTGTTCCTCAAGCTCACCACTAGATAAGCCTTCTACTAGAAGAGATATCTCTGGATCAGAAACATGTTACCTGACAATTCAGTGTGTTTTGTTACTTAGCAGTAGACCTATACACATTATGCTTTAAATTTTGCCTATTATGCTATGCTCTGATTCTTTGCCACTTGCCCTATTATGCCCTAAAATTATGCTCCATTATGCTTTGAAAATATCATTGAAAATAGACACTAATGGTCATAACGGCACAGCTATAAAAAATATTGTTCCATCTGGTGCCACAGTATGATGATATTATACTGTCATTCATTTGGTACACTGATAGATACATGAGAGTGCATGATCACAGTTCCCCCCAAAGGCACAAAATGTGGGGAGGATGCTTGCTCCACCCGACCCCCCTACTTTACAGATGTCCTTATTTTGCCCCCTCTTTGATAAAAACCTGAAAGAAACCCTGACATGTACTAACCACAAAATCCATGATCATACATGTATTTACTTTAGGCTCACATGACATGGTTCAAAAGAAGCTAAACTCCTTTTTTTATACAAGAGAGGCTTCTACTTCTGAACCTCTGCTTCAAGTGTTTGAGTTTAAGGGAAAGAGATTCGAAACCATGGTATCAGTGTTGCCATTTCTCCTGATTTTAAGGGTCCCCTCCTGGCCTCACTACTATATTCCACTATTAACCTCCTTTTTTGCTAATAGCTATTAATTATTGCTCTATTACTAGAGGTGGATCTCAAGCATAACTATAGAATTAACTATAATAATATTATGATCTTCCTACGTAAAAAGTCTCCTTTTTTTTCCTTTGGGGATTAGCAACCCTGTGGTATTTCCTCTTGTGTTCCTTGTAAATGTGATTGTCAGTGCTGTATGAATATAGTTTTAACATCGATTAGATATGTCTGATTCCAAGGTGAGTCATGCACATCAGAGTAAAGAGTATAAAGAAGGAAAGCTTAAAGCTTACTCAAGGAAAATAAAGCCTAGTTGGTATGAAAAGTATTCCTGGATACATAAGTGCACATCTAAGTTCAAAATATTTCTTTTGTGGCAAAGCTTCCTGCAAGTGTCAAAGTTTTACATTAAGGTTTGGAACCTGGAGAAAGGCTCTGTAGCACTTTCAGGAACATGAGAATAGCATGGCACATAAAGAAATGCTATTTATAAGGATAAGCTGAGTGAAGTAGATAAGGCTCAGGCACGTATTCAGGGGGTAGCTGAGGGTGCTGGAGCACCCCCCTGGAGGTTGATAGTAACAACTAGCCTATTCAGCTAAGGTCACAGTAATTCCCTTGTCAAAAAGAATAGAAGCCACTATACTGCAAACACCAATTTAGCTGGCTTCTAGTGGCTTTGTCAGCAAAAGCCACAAACAGCCTAGCTAGTAATGTGTAGTATTATTCTTTGTGGCTATTAGACAGCCTGAAATGCCACCAGATTGAATCAAAGAAGTCTAAAATACAAAAATTTCCTGGGGAGGGGGGGGGCATGCCCCCAGACCCCCCTAGATTAGTCAATAATTTTTATAATAATAATCTTTGCCAAAATTAAGTGGGTGTGATATGGCATGATGTGGGTGTGGCATGAGTGTAGTATGTGTATAGCACCCCCTTCCATGATACGCCACTGGATAAGGTGTTAAATTCACATTTCCTGTGACAAATGTGACTGCTGAAAGGTCATTTTCTTCTCTGATGAGATTTGAGAAGCACAAGGACTCACTGTAGGTTGACCTACTATCTGTTCATACAGCAAGAACTACCTAGAGAAAATAGCTGAAGATTACATCTCAGTTTTATTTTGGAAAAATTTATTAACTATCTATAATTTGTAACTTCATTCTGAAACTGTAATCTCAGATGGCTGGATAAGACGGGGGGGGGTCTTTAGATTAAATGGTGCCCCCCCACCTAAAATCATCTTCCTACCCCCCTGGAGCAGGACATTTGCTACTAGGAGGAAGAGGATTCCTTGGATTTGTCAAATATCTTCAATATGTACCCATTTCTTCAAGAGAGTGAACAGGTAATTCATTTGTATTGCATATGTGAGACTAATTTTAATTGTTCTATGCTCTCGTTGCAGTTGATAAAGGAACTTGAAAGAATTATTAGTACCACAGGGCTGCAAGAAAATATGCAGATGAAGTGGAAGAAACTTGTTCCACAGATAGTTTCCCAATCACGTTTGGAGAATAGTCGCGCCACTAAGCATGCTTTGGATCTAATGTAAGATTATAAAGGTTAGTAAATGCAATTATGTAGAATCCTTGGTATATTAACCAATGTGCATGCATAACCACATTTTAGGGGGTTGGAATAGAATAAAATTCTAAATAGAGCACAACCATAATAATATGATGACTTCTACTCTTTAGATAATGTTGAATTGGTTGCTATCTCCGTGCTGCCAACTTTATTGCCAGATTCAAGGACAAAAGTCGATATAAACAAAATTATTTATTTTTCCAAGGAAAACATGTGCATAAAATTGTGAGATAAAGTCAAAGGGATACTGTTCTGGATTCAATGTTTCCCATGCCAGCTATATTAAATACTAGGCTACAAAATAATATGTACCCCAATACAGAAGTCCAAATTATTTCCATACACCTTGTTATGGCTGTGGGAGAATAGCAGAATGGGATCCTGGCCTCATTATGTACTTGTGTTGATGAAAATAAATGTTAGTGTTTAGTTGCTTGCCTGTAGTCAAAATTAGTAGGCTTATAATTTTGTATTAAAATTTAACTACAAGCAGTTAACACATTTTTCTTAAGTTTCAAACGTTCTGGCTCAGATTGAATTTGTATGTTTCAGAATCAGTAATTGCTCAAGTTGGTTGGCCAGAAGTGCCAACCTCATGGGCATAAACAAAGGGCTTATTGCAGTTTGGCTACCTATTTTGCTGGGGAAAATGGCCAGTACAATTTAACTCTGATATATAAATATAGAAGTTAGTATAAGTGAAAAGTATCACTGCAGTAAATGTTCCATGAGTGCAATAGTGGTACACATTACTTGACTGTAGATTCATTGTTCTGCAGGGCTGTACAAATGTGAAGGCACTTGTTTCTAATATAACAAGTTTAGAGCCATATGTTGTGCTCACAGGCGAAGATTTAGCATATTTAGTAATAGACAAGCAGATTGTGGACCAAGTGACAAGTGTGCAGGAAATACCACTTCTATTAATGTCAGCTTTTTTTGTTTTTAATATTATGTTACCCTAAAGGTTGCAATAATTTCTATTCCTTTTTGGAAGTCATTGTGTTAAATTTTAGTCCTGAAAAGGCTACACCCTCTGTAATGTACTTACTTACCAAAATTTCTCATTCTTTGTAATGTTTTTTTTTTTCCACTTGGTGTACATTGATATTGTTTTACTAACACGATAAAATAACTACACTTAGCTGGGGTGTGAATAACATACCGGCAGTGGGGGTGATAAACACACTTGGGTGTGTGTCGTAAACACACTAGGGAGTGATAAGCACACTTCTTTTAGTGTAAATGGCACACTTGACAACAGAGTGTGAATAGCACACTATACCAGGTGTGTGTATAGAGAACTGGTCAGCACTCCAGTTTTTGGTATGTTGCCCACACTCCAGTTTTTACAGTGCATTCAGCTAGCTATTGTGTGTTTACAGTCACACCAATTCCAAGAGGCTAGCTACGCCACTGAAGGTGATGAAATTGAATGTATATCTCAGTCTAAGTTCATTGTGACAATGTCTGAGTGCATAGCCTGTATATTATTTGTTTTATTATTGGTGGGGTGCCCCCCTCCCATCATTCAAGATAGTGAGTGTGAACAAATTCATCAACCTTGACATCTGGTCTTGCTAAAATATGGCTTCTAGACAGAGTTATTTAATTACACCCAGTTAAAGGGATACTTGTAAGTCAGTGTAGTCATTCTTAGAACTGAGAAAAGAATTTATATAAAAGACCCTTGAGTATGATCACACTTCTACTTGTACTTCCTAACACTGAACATAAAACCATTGTGATCAATAATATTGTTGCAGGGGTCTTGCAAGTTCACCTTACAGAAATTCCTTGTGTCCATTACAGCTGGGTTATATCCATACCTCAATCTCACCCAAATTACCATTATAATAATAACATACGTATTATTATTATAATTTAGAATACCCAAGTCACTAATTGAGGCCTGACTGACTACTGGGCATGCTCAGCTTATGCTGAGCCATATCTAACGAAGTGTCATGAGTGTTGTTTCATAAACATTGATGCCATTAGCATTCAGTATCTGCTTGTTGTCTACAAGGATAGTAGTTACAGCCCAAGGACACTTTTATACATAGCTACCTGTTGAACCACTCTTCTTATCCACTGTAGAGAAACTTTGTATGCAGTGGAAATTATCTATTTCAACTCCTTGATATAAAGATACATCTGTAAACATACAACCCCTTTATTCCAACTTGCTAAATATTATGCATATTTTTAGCTAATAGTAAGCTATTTAGAGAATGTTATTGCAGTTGTGCCTAAATATAGCTAGCTAGTGTACGTAGCTACACTTTATGTAAAATTATAGTCAAAAAGAAATGATTGTAAACTTTTCCTACACAGCTCTACACTGTTGATCTCTCTTATTATCAGGTATAAATTCAAGTGGGTATGAGGTAGAATTGTAAAATGAACAATTCCATGAAGTATCTATATTCAGCAATGATTATTATTATAGAAAGTTACATTTACTTTCATAATAACTATATTTGTAGCTGTTGATAATGGCAGTATTCAAGACTTTCCATCATGAGAATTGAAGATAAGATCATTGAAGTGGGAAAAATAGCAAGTGAATTCATTCCACTATAACAGAGGGCGACTTCTCCAATAATTGTTATATTATATTCCCAGGATTGACTATAATTCCCAGAAATCTAATGTCAACAGGTGAACTAGGGCTAAGGGTTAGGACTAGATCTAGAGCTATTATAATTATATCACATGCTGACATCAGATCTATGAAGATTATATAGCCAGCACATGATGTAGTGCTAATGGTTAGGATGCTATAATATAACATCGCATGCTGACATCAGATTAGTCAGCATGTGAACTAGGACTAATAGCTAGTTATGGTTATAATAGATGACATCAAAGTAGCTGAACCACATTATTGGAAGTAACCCTGAACTTCATGATCTCAATGCTGAGCTCTATAATGAAACAGCTACAGCTATGTGAATTTTTTAAAACTGTACTAATAATTATTCCATATGCACAAGATTATGTACATTATATTATAGACATAATTATTATTAATTTTAATAAATCTGTTACATTCTCAGTAGTTACTCACTGTTAAACTATAATTATTTATCAATCTATTAGTTTAAAAATTACAGAAACTGGTTATTGTAGCTGTGCCTAGGTATAGAGTACTCTTTCTGAAAAAGAGACCTTTCAAAAGCTGAAAAGAAAAAAAATTGGACAATTCTGTGTACCCTCAGTTATCTTTTATATTAGCCACTAAGCTTCTGCATACGTAGCTATAGCTACTGAAATGAAAGTAAACTTAGCGACTATGATAACTTTCTGCTTTATAATAATCCATTTACATAATTTCAATCATATAATTAGGTAATAATAATAATATTATAGCTAAAGATACTATACGTAGGTATATTCAGCAATGATTGTAGAATATTGAGTAAACTTTTTAGTGTTTACTTTCATTATAGCTACATTTGTAGCTAGTTAGAAGCTTATGGCTATAATAAAAGATAACTGAGGGTATGTATCTAATAGTTATCTGAATTTTTGGAAGTTCATGTGCATTATTATGGCTGAGTGGAGAATTACTGCTGTATGCTTATGTCTTTCACTACTTAATCTGGTGTTTTGTGAGCTCAGGAAGGATGAAATCTATTTGGAAACCATTAATAATTGCAGCATTCAAAACCTTTCAGTAATTTCAAGTGTGAATACATCTGTTATAAGTGAGAAATATTCTGAAGATCAGCTCTACAATTCTAACCTTTCATACTCTTGTTCAACCAATGAAAGCACAAAACTTTGTGTTTTCAGTGATGATGGTCTGTCTAAATGTGGTGATATACCATATAATATTCTACAGTGTAGCAGTCAAGGTAACATCTCTGTGTTGGACTGTTATTGCATCACTTACAACAAGAGTGAAAAGGAGTCACAAGCAGAAATTGGAAACTGTGTTTATAACTGTTTCAATATAAACAAAACCAACTTCAGTGATTCTGTGTATCATATACTACCAGACAATGCTTCAGATTTAATTATTTGTGGAAAGGAATTCTCCAGAAATGGTACACTCTGTGGTAAGTGTAGAGATGAATATTATCCTCTTGTATATTCTTACAATATGACCTGTGTCAAGTGTCCTCATGGTAGAGCTAACTGGTGGAAATTTGTGCTTTCTGCTTTTCTTCCACTTACAATTTTCTACTTTATTGTTGTACTTTTCAAGATAAATATCACTTCCTCGCACCTCCATGGTTATATTTATTACAGTCAACTCATCTCTCTGCCTCCAATGACACGTGTTGTTTTAATAGGTATAAGATATCATTCAAACTATTTGAATTTTGTGAAGTACATTGGATCATTGTATGGAATTTGGAATCTTGATTTCTTTCGTACTTTTGATCTTGGTATTTGCCTGGGAACTGATACATTGCAAACTCTCTCCCTCGACATAGCTGTGGCAATATACCCTCTCCTGCTTATGGTGTTGTCATATGTTTTAATAGATTTGTATGATAGAAATTTCAGACTTTTAGTGATTATGTGGAAGCCTTTTCTAACATTTTTCAGTCTCTTTCGTAGGAATTGGGAAATCAGGACATCTGTAATCGATGCATATGCTACATTCTTTCTTCTGTCAAATGTGAAATTTCTTAGTGTTTCATTTGATCTTCTTGTTCCAGTCAAAGTGTATCAGCTTTCTTCATTTAATGGTTTAAATTACACTTGGCAACTTTATTACGATGCAACTATTCCATATTTTGGTGAGACCCACCTTCCTTATGCCATACTAGCTATAGTGACGCTCTTCGTCTTTGTACTCACACCTGTAGTATTACTTCTATTGTATCCATTTCAATGGTTTCAAAAGCTTCTGAACATATTCCCATTTCGTTGGTACATCCTCCACACCTTCATGGACTCATTTAATGGCTGTTACAAGAATGGAACTGAACCAGGCACTCGTGACTGTCGATGGTTTGCCTCTTTGTTCTATATTTTACTTATTCTGGGTTTCTTAATTGGTCTATTCACTTTAAATTCGATGTATTATATAATTGGTTCGATGGGTTTAGTGTTGTTTGCTATTTTGATGATCAATATTCGTCCTTTCAAAAAGAGTCACTACACAGACATCAATGTAATTTTTATACTTCTTCTTGCTTTGTGGTATGTAGCTGTGACAGGAATTGATATTGCTAGCATCAGAGAGCATGAGATGATTTGGATTTTTTACGTACTTGTTATAATCTTTGTAGTTCTCCCTCTCCTCTATATATCTGTTATTGTCTTGTATTGGATATATAAACGCAGAAGGTTTGGATTTGAACTTATTAGAAGAATGCATGCCTTAAGACAAGGCTATGACTGGTGGACATTGGAATAGATTACTTTGAGAACTGGATTCTGACACTTAAACATGTAGAACTTTGTGTGTAGAGTTAATACTTATAATTCAATTGTACTCTCTAGTGGCTCAGCACATCACCTCATACATATTCTCTGTGTAGCACCTGATAGAGACTGATTATTATAATCTTAATGATTCCATTTTCCTATAGTTACCTAAAGAAAACAACTCTTAGTCATATTTACCCAACAAAGAAAGCAATATTCATTTTGAATAACACATGATTATAAGACAGAATTTGTAGGTGTGTAACATTATAACTTAAAATTGCTGTAACTTTTGAGTGGGTTTAAATACAGCAAATTTTAAAAGGTTTGTCAATGTTAAAATTGCTTTTACTCCCTTTTGCAAAATTCTTACACTTTATTCTGTAGTAAAAATCCGTCATTGATCTGGACCAATCTTCAGCTTTTCAGCCTATTAGGGATGCATTTACTTCTCTACTTCATTCATAGCTGGCTTTTTTGCCAGAACACACACCACTTCTGGCAGAGATGGACCTAGTAGGAACTACATAGCTAGTTGAAAATAGGTGGGTGGGGGCACAGGCAAAGGCATTTGCTCAATTAGTGGCATCCCCTCCTCCACCCCCTCAGAAACACTTTGAAAAAATGAAGCTATGTAGCTCTGAGATCAATTATGAGTCTTATCTAGTGTTTCAAAAATGAATAATACAACTGGCAGTCAAAAAGAAGTGCTCAAAGAGCCAAATCTAAGTTGTGTCACCAAAGAACAAACTATCCATAGTAATTTTAGGGCAAAAATTGATACCTCACCTAATTTCCCCTCAGAGTAGTTAAATGGTTACTAAGTCTGTGATATTTAGTTATAATAGAAGGATGCATACTTCTACCTCAGTATAGTAACATGGTGTAATTTTTACATGGGTACTGCATGTACATGTCTTGTAGGTGATGTAATAATAATAATGGACTTAAACCTGTTTGAATATGAGTTTAAAACTATTTTTATGCCTATTGTATGGAAAAAGGTACAGAATTAGCATAGAATAGAGAGGAAAAAAATTAATTGTCATAATTGTCTCTCAGAGACATTACACACTATTTTTATTGTTGGCTATATGAAATATCTAATTCTACAATCCAGAGGAGTCTAAGAGAGGCTGGGCTTTTTGCTCCTAAGCCTAGAAACTTGTCTCAGACAAGCTCAGTTAAATTTTGCAAAGATTCACTTATATTGACTTGAAAACTGGTCGACAGTGTTATTTAGTGATGTATCAAGGTTCACATTTTATAGAAATGATGGGCACAACATTGTGTATGTTAGAAGAATAGTTGTTTTAATGATCACTGTGTTATGAAAAGTGTTAGGATAATGGTATGGGAATGTATACACTCTACTGTGGTTGGTTATTTGACAAATGTTGGAGAGAGGCTTAATGGGTATGCTTACATTGATTTGCTTGGGAGCTATATGATTCCTAGTGTCCATCTATTGTCACTACCTGGGACTGGGATATTTCAACAGGATAATGTGCCCTTCAATACTCTATACAGCTGTAATGCATAGTGTAGCATGTTCACGCTGACAAGTAAAACTTTCACTGGTCTAGATCTGTTAGTAGCTAGCTATACTCTGAGTAGAGCATCAACTCATTTTTGGGAGGGGGGGCCTGGAACTCATTTTTTGTAAGGGCCAGGCCCCCACAACAAAAATATTGGTGGACAAAGTTGACTTCAATTGATGTATTTGCTTCTTTATGACCGCAGACCACATCATATGCAATTATAGCTAGCTATCTACTTATCATCAGAAATTTGCTAGTGTTACATCTATCTAAAGTGCATTCAGCTAGCTACTGTGTGTTCAGAGTCACAGCAATTCCAAGAGGCTAGCTACACGCCATTGAAGGTGATTAAATCGAATGTATATCTCAGTCTAAGTTCATTGTCTGAGTGCATAGCCTGTATAATATTATTATTGGTAAGGTGCCCCCCCCCCCCAGTGTGAACCTAATTCAGCAACCTTGACATCTGGTCATGCTGAAGGAAGATTAGATCATGCCAGCTTAAATATGGCTTCTAGAAAGAGTTATTTAAGTACGCCCAGTCAAAGAGATACTTGTAAGTCAGTGTAGCCATTGTTAGAACTGAGAAAGGAATTTATATAAAAGACCCTTGAGTATGATCACACTTCTACTTGTACTTCCTAACACTGAACATAAAACCATTGTGATCAATAATATTGTTGCAGGGGTCTTGCAAGTTCACCTTACAGAAATTCCTTGTGTCCATTACAGCTGGGTTATATCTATACCTCAATCTCACCCATAATTTTTACCATTATAATAATAACATACGTATTATCATTATAATAATTTAGAATACCCAAGTCACTAATTGAGGCCTGACTGACTACTGGGCATGCTCAGCTTATGCTGAGCCATATCTAACGAAGTGTCATGAGTGTTGTTTCATAAACATTGATGCCATTAGCATTCAGTATCTGCTTGTTGTCTACAAGGATAGTAGTTACTGCCCAAGGACACTTTTATACATAGCTACCTGTTGAACCACTCTTCTTATCCACTGTAGAGAAACTTTGTATGCAGTGGAAATTATCTATTTCAACTCCTTGATATAAAGACACATCTGTAAACATACAACCCCTTTATTCCAACTTGCTAAATATTATGAGCTAATAGTAAGCTATATATTAGAACGTTATTGCAGTTGTGCCTAAATATAGCTAGCTAGTGTCCATAGCTACACTTTATGTAAAATTATAGTCAAAAATAAATGATTGTAAACTTTTGCTAAAAATGGACAATTCCATGAACTAGCTATATTCAGCAATGATTGTAGAATATTATAGAAAGTTACCAGAATTAATGTTTACTTTCATTATAACTATATTTGTAGCTGTTAATAATGGCAGTATTCAAGACTTTCCATCATGAGGAAGAATCATTGAAGTGGGAAAAAAAAAGCAAGTGAGTTCATTCCACTAAAACAGAGGGTGACTTCTCCTCCCAATAATTGTTATAATATTCCCAGGATTGACTATAATTCCCAGAAATCTAATGTCAGCAGGTGAGCTAGCTCTGACATCGATCAGATCTCTGAAGATTATATGTAGCCAGCACATGAGGTAGGGCTAATGGTTAGGATGCTATAAATAATAGTGCATGCTGACATCAGATTAGTCAGCATGTTAGCTATGGCTAATGGATATAAAGCTATATACATACATATCACACACTGACATCAGATTAGTCAGCATGTGAACTAGGACTAATAGTTATGGTTATATAATAGATGACATCAAAGTAGCTGAACCACATTATTGGAAGTAACCCTGAACTTCACAGGAACGTGATTTTCTCAATGCTGAGCTCTCTAATGAAATAGCTACAGCTATGTGATTATATTTTAAAACTGTACTAATAATTATTCTCTACGCACAAGATTATGTACCTCACAATTATTTAATAACAAGTAATAGGAAAAAATATTATCCTAAATAAAAATGGATATGTAGGGTTGCCAGTAAACATTTTCTTGCAGCCAACAATTCCCTACATTAACTGCCAAAGAGCCACTGTACAATGGCTTAACTTTATAAAGCTAAGAAGAGGTTGTACATAAAGTAAGCTGCTATGAGGAGCTATAAGTTACTGGTACCAAAGAAGCAGTTAATGTAGGGATTTGTTGGCTGCAAGAAAAATGTTTACTGGCAACCCTACATACCCATTTAAATTTTTTTTCTATTACTTGTTTGCATTCCTTTTTTTATTAGAGCAGGTAGCTAGAATAACTCTAGAGCAACAATTCAACTGCAGTATCACAAACACAAAATCTCCACCACAGCCTCTTCAGCTACACCTTGCCCATTAGTTATTAACATTCAAGTTTTCAATATTTTGTATGTAGAAGTATGAATAGTTTTAAGTTACTAAGTACCCCCACACAGGTGTTTGTGTAGTTACATTTTTGCCAACATGTATATAGCTAGATACAAACTTTAATTTAAATTGCATTCCTGTTAACATCAGAGTACACTTGCTCTGACCCCAAGCTATGACCCCAAGCTATGACCCCAGGCTATGAGATGGGGACCAAAGAATGCATGGTAGCCTAACCCTTGAAAATAGTGAACAATTTCACCTTCAGTCATCAGGCTCCACCATGCAACATGTACTTGGTGCCAATGGTGGGAAGCACTCAGTTACTACTAGTGGCTTAAGGTCTTTGTTGTGCTGTACACAGTGCACTCAGTATTAGCCATAACCACCAGTGCAGCATCAATGGCTGAACCACCAATGCAGCATCTAGCTCACCGAAGAAAAGGAAGAGGAGAGTCCTTTTCCAGGCTGCAACAGCGAAACACAACAGTTATAGCCATAGCTAGCTAGAGTAAAACAAAACACTGACTGTAGGTGTGATCTGAACACTATAGAGCTGTCCAAGGGAGTAGAAGCAGAACAGTCAACAAGGGGCCCTTATGGAGCAAGTTCACACGATCCTTTACCGACAACAATGGTGGCCCCCCATTAAGTAGCACTGAATTCTAAACCAACTCTAGGTACAACTAAACAGAAAACAAACAGCAAAGGATCAGCCTAGAGGTGCTGCTCTACCTATTGGTACCAAAGTTGTTGAGCCTACTATAGCCAGTTCTTCAGTACACTTATCTTATGATTATTATTATTATTATTATTATTAGATGAACGACCAGAACAAAAGTCGGTTTTTAGTTTCTCTGTTTTCTAGGCTTCTGTAGGGAGTTAAGAGCTGTGCTTTGGTATACTACCTACTGGTAAGGCTTTCTGTCCCGGAGAGGGATTTTAGAAGATTCTAGCCAGAATTTTGCAGAGTTATTGAAAGTTATAGTTTGTACTATTCTATGACCTTTGTCCTCTCAACCCTACATAGGGAGTACTACCGCACTCCCTGATAGAGTGTATGTGTTTACGTCATCGTGTTACAGCAACGGTTGCTAACTGCCATATTGAGAGGCAACTGCAGTTGCAGTGAGCGATATCAAGTATTTTACTAACAAGTATAATATAGAGTGTAGTTTAATTAGTGGTGCATTGAACCATACAAATAATTATATTATTATCCATGTCAAACTAGCTAGTGCTAGACGTAGTTTTTGTTCGAAAATAGACTTGAGTCTATGATATTATGTCTGTTTGAAATCAATTCACCAGCCTTTGAAAATAGTCTTTCTGATGGAACAGAAGTACCAGGGATGCACAAATACATTTTAGCTAGTTGCTGCAACCTTGGATAAACAGTTGCATTTTCTTGCCACTGAGTGGGTTTCTTTCTAAACACACTCAGTTTACTGTTCAGCATAACAGGTGATATAAGAGTTATTAGAACAGTCCAATTTGTGAAGACCAGTGTAGAATTTAACCATGTCCTTACTGTTCTGGAATGCTTCAGGTGAAATAGAAGTAGCATTAAGTTTCTTAAGATTGACAAGTTCACACCTAAGCGACATCCTCTTGAAGGGACCTAATGAGGGTGTCTATTGCAATTCCTGTTAGTATCTGTCTGACATGCAATACCAGGAACAATGCTTAATTCCATAGCTTCCAACTGTCCCGGAATGGCCGGGACAGTCCCGGTATTCTAGTCTGCCAGAGTGTCCCGCCCAGTACTACAACTTGCCTATTAAATGTCCCGGCCTGGAGGCGAAGAGGCAGACAGCTACTTAAACTGTGGCCACAGGCTATTAGTTTACATAGGACCTGGCAAGCTACAAGAGGCCAATTGAACTATAAAATATGCTGACTTTACACTGCATGGCTGCTGTTACATAGCTAGCTAGCTCAACGCACTGTACATAATACTACTAGAATTAGAAATATTATTATTAAATGATATTCATAGAGGGTGTAACATGATTTAATTGGTGGGTGTGGCTTGTCCCGGTCAGACACTTGGAGAATTTGGAGGCTCTGTAATTCCCCCTTACTGTTGAGGACTAATAGCAGTAGACACAGAAGCAGCTGCAGCTGCTTCTCTTCTATATCTTAACTGACTCTTATTCCCAGTTCCATATCCCATATTCACTGAAGGAACCCAATCCGGGTTATCTACATCATACAGGGTTTATAGATTACCACATAAACGTGACATGGGCACCAGGTCCTGGAGTCCAATCTTTTCTGTTGAATTTAGAAAGCCAGGCAGCATGTCTAGCAATAGATAATTCCAGTATCTTTCTCCCTTGGTGATCAAGAACCTAAAGTACATTAGTAACTAAAGTGTACAAAACCCTACATGTATATAGTGGCTAGCTAAAGAGAGGGAATGTGTTTGACATCACACAAGATGTGGTCTCATGCCTGGATGCCATTTCAAGAGGCATGTTTCATGAATGGGTAAAATGTACAAGGTACATGTTTGAGCTTAGTTTCTTCAGTGTGATTAATTAACCAAGTCAGCATGTCAATAACATTCATAGTCCTAGCTGAATAGTAGAAAGAGGACCCAAGAGATAATTTTAACTCACAGAAGTAGAACAAGCCAAAAACAAGTGAATTCTTCCATTTTTACCTCTCAAAAATTGTCATAAATGTCATGGAATTATACAAGAAGTGGGTGAAGATGCATACTAGGCACGAGAGCTAACCTACATAGCTAGTACCTAGCCACCAATACGTCCTAGCCCTATATGGGATTGGGTTGGCATAGGCCCCAACTTTTTGAAAACTAGTTCCAGGACATTGGCCACACCCACCTGCCACACCCAAATCATAGCTAACCCCGCCCAAACCACACCATCAAAAACCATACACATCAAATTACATAATGTAAGATGCTGACTGTGCATGCATGCACTGTAGCTACTGCAATGCACTCTAGTCATAGGATAACAACAGTGTTGCCAGGTTGCTGTCTAAATAAATCCACATTGTGTGGCCGAAGATTCATCCTCATGTCTGCTCCAAGATTCACCCTCAGATTCACGTTTGTCCTAAGATATAGAGCTGGAAGACTTGACACTACTTTGCTTGCTACTACTTACTTGCATTCAGCATTGCTAATCAGATCTAGTAGTAGTTTTCATAGCCATTGCAGTCGGTGTCTATAGACATAGTATAGTATGTAGTACTACTACTCTAGCATCCAGGACAAATGGCAGGTGAATCCAGGACACAGGACAATGTCAACAAATCCGGGACTGTCCTGGACATTCCAGGACATTATGGGTTGGGGAAAGTGGAGATTTATTTATGCTTCACTAATGCCAAACCCCAGGAGCCACCTTTACCCATAGGGGTAAAATGGTCATTGATAGGTGAATAACCAGTAACTACTTAGCCAGGTAGCAATCTAATAGGCTAGCTAATACATAAAATACATTATCTAAAAGCTAATGATGCATGACCAAGTAGAAATCTTTAGCTATAAGCATCATACCGTAAAATGAAAGGCCTTTGTCTCTTCCTAGCCTGTTAGAACAAGCAACAACACAACATTGTAACTACAACTTTTACACCCCCTGCCTCTCAAAATGGCCGTCACGTAATTATTGATGAGGTCAAACGCATACCCTCTATTAGATGAACAACCAGAACAAAGGTCAGTTTTAAGTTTCTCAGTTTTCTAGGCTTCTGTAGGGAGTTAAGAGTTTTGTTTTGGTATACTACCTACTGGTAAGGTTTTCTGTCCTGGGAGGGATTTTAGAAGATTCTAGCCAGATTTTGCAGAGTTATTGAAAGTTTTAGTTTGTACTATTCTATGACCTTTGTCCTGTTAACCCTACATAGGGTGTGCTACCGCACTCCCTGATAGCTAAATATTTGTTACATTCTCAGTAGTTACTCACTATAATTTTATCGTAATAGAAATAATTATTTATCAATAAAATATTAGTTTAAAAATTACAGAAACTGGTTATTGTA
Source organism: Diacarnus erythraeanus (assembly GCA_964016965.1). Classification (NCBI taxonomy): domain Eukaryota; kingdom Metazoa; phylum Porifera; class Demospongiae; order Poecilosclerida; family Podospongiidae; genus Diacarnus; species Diacarnus erythraeanus. Next base: position 7,189,638 of record OZ024674.1, on the reverse strand, counting down.
GCTGTGCCTAGGTATAGAGTACTCTTTTTGAAAAAGAGACCTTTCAAAAGCTGAAAAAAAATTGGACAATCCTGTGTACCCTCAGTTATCTTTTATATTAGACAATAAGCTTCTACGTAACTATAGCTACTGAAATGAAAGTAAACTTAGTGACTATGGTAACTTTCTGCTTTATAATAATCCGTTTACATAATCTTATGTAGCTAATAATAATATTATTATAGCTAAAGATACTTACAATACGTAGCTATACTATTATTCAGCAATGATTGTAGAATATTGAGTAAACTTTTTAGCGTTTACTTTCATTATAGCTACATTTATATATTAATATAGCTAGCTAGAAGCTTATGGCTAGAATAAAAGATAACTGAGGGTATGTATCTAATAGTTGTCTGAATTTTTGTTAGTTCATGTGCTTATGGCTGACTGGAGAATTATTGCTGCATGCTTATGTCTTTCTCTGGTGTTTTGTGAGGTCAGGAAGGATGAAATCCATTTGGAAACCATTAATAATTGTAGCATTCAAGACCTTTCAAGTTTTTCAGTCACTTCAAGTGTGAACACCTCTGTTGTAGGTCAGAAATATTCTGAAGATCAGCTCTATAATTCTAACCTTTCATATTCTTGTTCAAGTAATGACAGCACAAGACTTTGTGTTTTCAGTGATGATGGTCTGTCTAAATGTGGTGATATACCACATGATATTCTACAGTGTAGCAGTCAAGGTAGCATCTCTGTGTTGGACTGTTATTGCATCACTTACAGTGAGAGTGAAAAGGAGTCACAAGCAGAAATTGGAAACTGTGTTTATAACTGTTTCAATATAAACAAAACCGACTTCAGTGATTCTGTGTATCGTATACTACCAGACAATGCTTCAGATTTAGTTATTTGTGGAAAGGAATTCTCCAGAAATGGTACACTCTGTGGTAAGTGTAAAGATGGATATTATCCTCTTGTATATTCTTACAATATGACCTGTGTCAAGTGTCCTCATGGTAGAGCTAACTGGTGGAAATTTGTGCTTTCTGCTTTTCTTCCACTTACAATTTTCTACTTTATTGTTGTATTTTTCAAGATAAATATCACTTCCTCGCACCTTTATGGTTTCATTTTCTACAGTCAAGCCATGTCTCTGCCTCCAATGACACGTGTTGTTTTAATAGATATAAGATATCATTCAAACTATTTGAATTTTGTGAAGTACATTGGATCATTGTATGGAATTTGGAATCTTGATTTCTTTCGTACTTTTGATCTTGGTATTTGCCTGGGAACTGATACATTGCAGACTCTCCCCCTCGACATAGCTGTGGCAATATACCCTCTCCTGCTTATGGTGTTGTCATATGTTTTAATAGATTTGTATGATAGAAATTTCAGACTTTTAGTGATTATGTGGAAGCCTTTTCTAACATTTTTCAGTCTTTTTCGTAGGAATTGGGAAATCAGGACATCTGTAATCGATTCATTCGCTACATTCTTTCTTCTGTCAAATGTGAAATTTCTTAGTGCCTCATTTGATCTTCTTGTTCCAGTCAAAGTGTATCAACTTTCTTCATTTAATGGTTTAAAATACACTTGGCGACTTTATTACGATGCAACTATTCCATATTTTGGTGAGACCCACCTTCCTTATGCCATACTAGCTATAGTGACGCTCTTCGTCTTTGTACTCACACCTGTAGTATTACTTCTATTGTATCCATTTCAATGGTTTCAAAAGCTTCTGAACATATTCCCATTTCGTTGGTACATCCTCCACACCTTCATGGACTCATTTAATGGCTGTTACAAGAATGGAACAGAACCAGGCACTCGTGACTGTCGATGGTTTGCCTCTTTGTTCTATATTTTACTTATTCTGGGTTTCTTATTTGGTCTATTCACTTTAAATTCGATGTATTATATAGTTGGTTCGATGGGTTTAGTATTGTTTGCTATTTTGATGATCAATATTTGTCCTTTCAAAAAGAGTCACTACACAGACATCAATGTAATTTTTATACTTCTTCTTGCTTTGTGGTATGTAGCTGTGACAGGAATTGATATTGCTAGCATCAGAAAGCATGAGATGATTTGGATTTTTTACGTACTTGTTATAATCTTTGTAGTTCTCCCTCTCCTCTATATATCTGTTATTGTCTTGTATTGGATATATAAACGCAGAAGGTTTGGATTTGAACTGATTAGAAGAATGCATGCCTTAAGACAAGGCTATGACTGGTGAACATTGGAATAGATTACTGAGGACTGGATTATGACACTTAAACATGTAGAACTTTGTGTGTAGAGTTAATACTTATAGCTAATACAATTATACTCTCTAGTGGCTCAGCACATCACCTCATACCAATATTCTTTTTGTATAATAATAGCAGCAGATAGAGACTGATCTTAATGATGCCATGTTCCTATAGTTATCTAAAGAAAACAACTCTTAGTCATATTTACCCAATAAAGAAAGCAATATTCACTTTGAATAACAAATGATATAAGACAGGATTTGGAGGTGCTTAACATTAGTATTTAAATTGCTGTAACTTTTGAGTGGGTTCACATACAGCAAATTTTAAAATATTAAAATTATTTTTACTCCCTTTTGCACAATTCTTACACTTTATTTTGAAGTAAAGTGGTTAATTAATAGAAAAAATTCGTCTGGCAGAGATTGACCTAGTAGGAACTAGTTGAATAAGGGGGGGCAGTCCACGGCCAGAGGCACCATAGTTTAGCAAGTGCCATAAAGCACTTGTTCAGTTAGTGGCATCCCCCCTCAGAAACACTTTGAAAAAATGACGATAGCTCTGAGATCAATTCTGAGGCTAATTTAGTGCCTCAAAAATGAATATTTACAACTGGCAGTCAAAAAGAAGTACTCAAAGATCCAAATCTAAGTAGTGTCACCAAGGAACAAACTACCATTAATAAATTGGGGAAAAAAATTGATACCTCACTTTATTTCCCCTGGGGGGTAGTTAAATGGTTACTAAGTCTGTGATATTTTTGTTGTGATAGAAGGATGCATATTATTTCTACCTACCTCAGTAACATGGTGTAATTTTTACATGGGTACGCATGTACATGTCTTGTAGGTGATGTAATTATATATGTGGACATGTTAAACTATTTTTAATGTTTTAATGCCTATGGTAAAAAGGTGTAGAATTTTCATAGAATCGAGAATAATTGTCATAATTGTCTGAAGAAGGTCATACTCAGAGACATATTGCTGCTAGAATTGGTTGTAGCCAACAAAAGTTCTTAAGAAGAACAAGTTGTTAATATTCCTGAAGGGAAAAGAAAAAGTTTACCATGAAGACAGACTGATTGTTAGGAAAAGCAAATCAAATCAATTCAAAACAATTCCTGGGATCAAGACTGAAGTAAAAGAAGAGTATAAAATATCTAATTCTACAATCCAGAGGAGGCTAAGAGAGGCTGGGCCTAGAAATAATATTTTGCAATGATTTACTGATATTGACTTGAAAACTGTTCAACAGTGATGTATCAAGGTTCACATTTCATAGAAGTGATGGGCATGACATTGTGTATGTTAGAAGAATAGTTGTTTTAATGATCACTGTGTTATGAAAAGTGTTAGGATAAAGGTATGGGAATGTATACACTCTACTGTGGTTGGTTATTTGACAAATGTTGGAGAGAGGCTTAATGGGTATGCTTACATTGATTTATTTGGGAGCTATATGATTCCTAGTGTTTATCTATTGTCACTACCTGGGACTGGGATATTTCAACAGGATAATGTGCCCTTCAATACTCTATACAGCTGTAATGCATAGTGCAGCGTGTTCACTGGCAAGTAAAACTTTAGATCTGTTAGTAGCTAGCTATACTCTGAGTAGAGCATCAACTCATTTTGGGGGGGGGGGCCTGGAACTCATTTTTTGTAAGGGCCAGGCCCCCAACAAAAATATTGGTGGACAAAGTTGACTTCAATTGATGCAATGGCTTCTTTATGACTGCAGACCACATCATATGCAATTGTAGCTAGTTAGCTACTTATCATCAAAATTTTTAGCTATGTCACAATTATTATCATAATCATTCCAATGAGAAATTTGCTAGTGTTACATCTAGCTAAAGTGCATTCAGCTAACTATTGTGTGTTCAGAGTCACACCAATTCCAAGAGGCTAGCTAAGCCACTGAAGGTGATTAAATTGAATGTATATCTCAGTCTAAGTTCATCTTGACATCTGGTCTTGCTGAAGGAAGATTAGATCATACCAGCTAAAATATGGCTTCTAGAAAGAGTTAAAATTTAACTACACCCAGTTAAAGAGATACTTATAAGTCAGTGTAGCCATTCTTAGAGAATTTATATAAAAGACCCTTGAGTATGGTCACACTTCTACTTGTACTTCCTAACATTCCTAACACAAAAACATTGCTCATTTGTGGTCATTTTTCTTACCCACTTTCACTCTTCTTTGGGCTGTGTGCATTGGTTGGTATTGTTTCATTTTTGGTAAGGGTCACCACCTCTACTTATTTATTTTACAACATTTTCATTAAAGCTGTGATTGGTATAATAATTATAATATACTCTTTGATCCCAGTTCCTTCATCTGACAATTGGTTTATGGGAATAAGTAGGGATGAGTAAATTAAGCTGCATATTCTGCATAATAGGCTACATTGGAGCATAATCCCTTTCAGGGCATAATTGAGCATATTAGGCTTTTTTTTTTTTTATTGGCGGATAGTGTGTAGTCAATAATACTGTTTAGTGTTTACCGGTATCTCATTCAGCCAATCAATGACTCCCACGTATTATTATAGTTTAAAGTGTGCTGTGGGTCAGGGTGCTATGGTGCTACTACTAGCAGTCTAGCACCACATAGACTGGATAATTAACAGACTGGAAAATGGATGTGGTTTACTAAACTGTTTTAGTGTTAATCCTGTAACTTACAGCCTAGTATATAAACCACATCCATTTTCCAGACAGACACTGAGACACATGCACAGTAGACAGCTGCAGTTAGCTGTACAGCATGGCAGAGCTTGCAACAACCTCTGAGGAGATTGAGCTTCTGTTTAGTTGTGATTCTGGTGCATCATCAACAGAATCTCAACTCCTCGCTGATTTGTATTATATATAATGAGCATAATTTAGGAAAAATAGGCACATTTTAAAAAGCATAAAAGGTAAAGGTTCAGGAATCAGAGCATAGCATAATAGGTAGGAAAAAAAGCATAATTTACTCATCCCTAGGAATAAGACATGGAATGGGAAGCTTATTATTCTAAAGCCAAACTTACATTTACAGTAATAATAATAGCTAGCTACTATTGATCAAGATAATCAACAGGCTGGAAAAAAGATTGTGTTTCTAAAGACTGTTATTTGATGCAGCTGATGTGTTATGTTTAGGTATTATAATGACTTAGCTATTTGTTAAGCACTGTCTTACAGCTAGTTTAGTAGCTTATTCCAAACATAGAGTTAGTACAGTAAATTTTCCCAGTCAATAATAATTGTTGCAGGGGTCTTGCAAGTTCACCTTACAGAAATTCCTTGTGTCCATTACAGCTGGGTTATATCCATACCTCAATCTCACCCAAATTACCATTATAATAATAACATACGTATTATCATTATAATAATTTAGAATATCCAAGTCACTAATTGAGGCCTGACTGACTACTGGGCATCTAACAAAGTTTGATGTCATAGTGTTCAAAGTATGTATGTACTTAGTTTGTTGTATGTACTTAGTTTGTTGTTCAAAGTATGTATGTACTTAGTTTAGCATTCAGTATCTGCTTGTTGTCTACAAGGATAGTAGCTACAGCCCAAGGACACTTTTATACATAGCTACCTGTTGAACCACTCTTCTATTTCAACTCCTTGATATTAAGACACATCTGTAAACATACAACCCCTTTATTCCAACTTGCTAAATATTATGCATATTTTTAGCTAATAGTAAGCTATTTAGAGAATGTTATTGCAGTTGTGCCTAAATAAGTGTATGTAGCTACACTTTATGTAAAATTATAGTTGAAAAGAAATGATTGTAAACTTTTGCTTAAAAATGGACAATTCCATGAAGTAGCTATATTCAGCAATGAATATTGTGTAAAGTGTAAAGTTTTAGAAAGTTACCAGAATTACTGTTTACTTTCATTATAATATCTGTAGCTGCTAATAATTGCAGTATTCAAGACTTTCTATCATTGGAATTGAAGATAAGATCATTGAAGTGGGAAAGAAAGCTTGCAGTGAAGTAAACTATAACAGAGGGGTGACAACTTTTCCCATATAGATTGACTATAAATCTAAAGTCAGCATGTGAGCTAAGGCTAAGGGCTAAGATTAGATCTAGAACTATATTATTTATACATCACATGCTGACATCAGATTTCTCACGTGAGGTAGAGCTAATGGTTAGGATGCTATAATATAATATCGAATGCTGACATCAGATTAGTCAGCATGTGAACTAGGACTAATAGATGACATCAAAGTAGCTGAACCACATTATTGTAAGTAACTTTTCCATTCACAGGAACTTGATGATATCAATGCTGAGCTCTCTAAGATCAAGAGTGAAACAGCTACAGCTATGTGAATTTTTTTAAAACTGTGCTAATAATTATTCCATATGCACAAATTATGTACCTTAGTTATAGATAAGATTATTATTATTAAATATCTGTTAGATTCTCAGTAGTTACTCACTCTTAAACTATACTTTAATCGTAATAGAAATCAAGTTTAAAATACAGAAACTGGTTATTGTAGCTACGTATGTCTACGTAGTACTCTTTCTGAAAAGGAGACTTATATAATTAATTATAATAGCTGAAATATTATAAACAAAAAATTGGACAATTCTGTGTATCCTCAGTTAACTTTATTCTAGCCAAGAAGCTTCTAGCTATATAGCTACTAACTTAGTGTGAAATGAAAGTAAACATAGTGATTATGGTAACTCTAAGTTTACATAATATTTCAATCATAGCTAATAATACTATAAATACGTAGCTATACGTAAATTCAGCAATGATTGTAGAATATTGAGTAAACTTTTAGAAAGTTACCAGAAATACGTGTTTACTTTCATTATAGCTACATTTGTAGCTGGCTAGAAGCTTATGGTTAGAATAAAAGATAACTGAGGGTTATCTAGTAGTTATCTGAATTTTTGGAGTTCATGTGCATTATGGCTGAGTGGAGAATTATTGCTGTATTCTTATGTCCTTCATTACTTAATATGGTGTTTTGTGAGGTCAGGAAGGATGAAATCCATTTGGAAAACATTAATAATTGCAGCACTCAAGACCTTTCAAGTTTTCCAGTTGTTTCAAGTGTGAATACATCTGTTGTAAGTCAGAAATATTCTGAAGATCAGCTCTACAATTCTAACTTTTCATATTCTTGTTCAAGTAATGACAGCACAAAACTTTGTGTCTTCAGTGATGATGGTCTGTCTAAATGTGGTGATATACCACACAAAACTCTACAGTGTAGCAGTCAAGGTAACATCTCTGTGTTGGATTGTCACTGCATCACTTACAGTGAGAGTGAAAAGGAGTCACAAGCAGAAATTGGAAGCTGTATATATAACTGTTTCAATACAAGCAAAACTGACATCAGTGATTCTGTGTATTATTTACTACCAAAAAATACTTCAGATTCAAATGAAGTTATTTGTGGAAAGGAATTTTTCAGAAATGGTACACTCTGTGGTAAGTGTAAAGATGGATATTACCCTCTTGTATATTCATTCAATTTGACCTGTGTCAAGTGTCCTCATGGTAGAGCTAACTGGTGGAAATTTGTGCTTTCTGCTTTTCTTCCACTTACAATTTTCTACTTCATTGTTGTACTTTTCAAGATAAATATCACTTCCTCGCACCTCCATGGTTTCATTTATTACAGTCAAGCCATCACTCTGCCTCCAATGACACGTATTGTTTTAATAGGTATAAGATATCATTCAAATTATTTGAATTTTGTGAAGTACATTGGATCATTTTATGGCATTTGGAATCTCGATTTCTTTCGTACTTTTGATCTGGGTATTTGCCTGGGAACTGATACATTACAGACTCTCTCCCTCGACATAGCTGTGGCAATATACCCTCTCCTGCTTATGGTGTTGTCATATGTTTTAATAGATTTGTATGATAGAAATTTCAGAATTTTAGTGATTATGTGGAAGCCTTTTCTAACATTTTTCAGTCTCTTTCATAGGAATTGGGAAATCAGGACATCTGTAATCGATGCATATGCTACATTCTTTCTTCTGTCAAATGTGAAATTTCTAAGTGTATCATTTGATCTTCTTGTTCCAGTCAAAGTGTATCAGCTTTCTTCATTTAATGGTTTAAATTACACTTGGCGACTTTATTACGATGCAACTATTCCATATTTTGGTGAGACCCACCTTCCTTATGCTATCCTAGTTATAATGACACTGTTAGTCTTTGTACTCACACCTGTGTTATTACTTTTATTGTATCCATTTCAGTGGTTCCAAAAGCTTCTGAATCTATTCCCATTTCGTTGGTACATCCTCCATACCTTCATGGACTCATTTAATGGCTGTTACAAGAATGGAACCGAACCAGGCACTCGTGACTGTCGATGGTTTGTCTCTTTATTCTATATTGTACGTATTCTGGGTTTCTTAGTTGCTCTATTCACTTTAAATTCGATGTATTATATAATTGGTTCGATGGGTTTAGTGTTGTTTGCTATTTTGATGATCAATATTCGTCCTTTCAAAAAGAGTCACTACACAGACATCAATGTAATTTTTATACTTCTTCTTGCTTTGTGGTATGTAGCTGTGACACAAAGTGATATTGTTAGCATCAGAAAGCATGAGATGATTTGGATTTTTTACATACTAGTTATAATCTTTGTAGTTCTCCCTCTCCTCTATGTATCTATTATTGTCTTGTATTGGATATATAAACGCAGGAGGTTTGGATTTGAACTAATCAGAAGAATGTGTGCCTTAAGACAAGGCTATGACTGGTGGACATTGGAATAGATTACTTTGAGGACTGGATTATGACACTTAAACATGTCAAACTTTGTGTGTAGAGTTAATACTTATAATTCAATTGTACTCTCTAGTGGCTCAGCACATCACCTCATACATATTCTCTGTGTAGCACCTGATTATTATAATCTTAATGATTCCATTTTCCTATAGTTACCTAAAGAAAACAACTCTTAGTCATATTTACCTGCCAAAGAAAGCAATATTTACTTTGAATAACACTTGATATAAAACAGAATTTGGAGGTTTGTAACATTATATGTAACTTAAATTGCTGTAACTTTTGAGTGGGTTCAAATACAGCAAATTTTAAAAGGTTTGGCTAATATTAAAATTATTTTTACTCCCTTTTGCAAAATTCTTACACTTTATTCAAGAGTAAAGGGGTTAATTAATAGAAAAAAATTGTTATTGATCTGAACCAACCTTCAGCTATAAAAACTATGATAAACTCCACAAAATCCGACCAGTTTTAGATCAATTGAGGGAAAATTGCCTAAAATATTTTTTGCCTCACCAAAAGAATTCAGTTAATGAAGCCATAATGGGTTTCAAGGGTAGGAGCTCCATAAAACAATACCATAAAGGCCACTAAATGTGGATTCAAGGTTTGGTGTCGTTGTGATTCTGTCTCTGTGACTTTAGTGTGTATGCTGGCAAGGAGGAATCATCTAAAGAGATGGGCCTGGTCCAAAAGTAGTAAAATCCCTCACAAATGGAATGGGCTATGTTATGGTTTTTGATAACTATTTTTCATCAGTGGAGTTGCTGGAAGATCTGTTAGACAACATATCATTCCTATTCATTTTTGCTTTATGCATGTGACACAGCTTTCAAGTATTGAACACCATGCTATTACATTGTTTTCAAAATATTGAACACCATGCTCATTAGCTACCAAATTATTTCGTGCATCTAATATTGTGTAATCACTTTGTTCATCTAATTTTGTCCTGAGATCTATATCATGTTTTGTTGAAGTAGCTATTAGGTTGTAGAAGAAGGGAAATGAAATAATGCACATTTTATTGGTATAAAGAAATAGTATAGCTGACCACAACATTCTGAATAGCTGGGAAACTTATGGTTGTTTTTTTTTCTTTTTGTTGTTGTTTTTTTGGATGCATAAAGGGTTTTAAAGTGTTACCAGATGTTTGTACTTTGTCTATTAAGTATTATCTTCACTCTTTTTAAAATATGTCCAAACCACACTTCTTTTACGTTTTTGTCCTACTATCTCAACCCGAGATTCACTGGTACTAAAAGTGCATGAACTATAATAGCGAAAATAATAATAATTATAAATAGCTAAGCCATCACAAGTGTGACCCTGGTGTCACAACATATTCAATCTCCCCCGCGTACATAAGTGATCCATACACAGCAGAACGTATCCTACCCCCGCAAATTCTATGGGAGAGTATGGGATGAAAAGGCGTGGACACTACAAAGTATATGCAGTGAAAAAAGGATATCCCGTATTCAGTGATATTTGAGTATTTACAATTACAGAAATATCCTCATGACTGTAAAGCCGTTAGAAATAAAGCCAAGAAATTTTCTATCAAGGATGGAATTTTATTTTATACCTTCAATGGGCAACATAAGCAGTGATGAAAGACTACAGCTTCATGCATATTATCTAGTCCAGCTCATGGTAGTGATCTAGGGAGGGGGGGATAAGACTAAAGAAAAGGTCACTACCATGCAGGTTTGCACTCTCAAAATAGTTTACACTTAGCAGCTAGCTAGCTAAGTGCTTATCCCATACAGAAGAAACATGGTAGCTATTTTTATACAACTTTGTGGTGTTCAAAAATAGCACCAGTTATTTTGATGACAGTGTATTAATAACAACAACAACTAGAATGACAACTGACAACTGCTTAGTGTCTCTTTAATTTTATACACAGGATTAAAAGGACTAGCTATGGAATAATAATACCACAAAATTGTAAAATGAGTAATATTATAATGCTACATACCAATCTTAGCCTGCCATTTTTTTCATATTGGCAGTACCACTCAAAAGTGGAGGCTGCTTCGACTCTCTTTAAATTTTATCTGAATTGCATGGTGTAAGACATTGACACTTTTGTCAATTTGTGTATCACTTGTCAACATGTTAATAAGAAGCTGAAGAGGACAGCTGCTACACTTCACCCCATTTCTGTTGATAACCCTTGGTACAGAATTGGAATAGACCTCATTGGTCCTCTTCCAATTACAGCTGCTGGTTTGTTGTTATGATAACAGAATAGATGAATGTTTTTTTTATTACAATTGTTGCAGGTAAAGTGTACATATATCATCATATTATGTTCTGACTATTTTACTGAGTGGCCTGAAGCTGCTACACTGTTAAAAATGGGGTGTTTGTTTACACCAAAGGGTGTTTAAATTTTAGTGCTATAAGTACACCATGGGGTGTAGGAGTGCTTATTATACACCATTAGGGAGTAAGTAACATTTATTTACTCTTAAGGAGGTGTAAAATTACCCCATTAAACACAACAGTATAATATGCACTTCTTGGGTGTAGCTATAATAGTTCAGCAGCCCCATTATGAATAGAATGTAGATCACATGATCTCCTTGTAATCACATTATGTGACACACATAGGCAATAAAGAAGTGGCATATACTGCATCAAGAAATCTGTTGTGTGTTGACTAAGATGAGAGCAGCAGTGTATTCTTATGGACCAGGTTGTTATTGACAAAAGTTTTGGAGTAATAATACAGCACTTCAACTACATCCTTTTAGATGACAAGACTATAGAATGGAAAGTGGGAGGTGTACATGACTGGTATCATACTAACTCCACAATGAAAACTTTGTCGTCAAAGCTTGAATCAAATTTATATTTTTGGTCAATTAATGTGAAAAGGTAGAACTATAATACTATGATATGGTACAGATTGTGGTTGACGAATATGAATGGATTTTGAAAGTAAAATTTGATCATAATAAAAAATGGATGAAATAGAGATATACGTTATAGTTGTGAGAGTATATGCATGAAAGTGGGGGTGATAAGTAGTGTTGTGGTTAGTAGCTTTAAAAACTATGACTTCCTTCAATCTTTACCCATTTTGTCCTATTATGTAAGGAGAAAAAGAGCATTAAATCATGCTTGCTATTGGAAATTGAAATAAATGGGGGAAAGGGGGCAAACTGAATTTTTATGAGGGGAAGCAACACTTTATTGTTTGGGGTGTGTGGTTGCCACCCTTGTCTCCTCTAACAATGCCATATTCCTTGGAATATACTGCTGCAGAACTTCCTTCAAGAAGTTTATGGTGGTCCTTATGAGACTCTTTATCACGAAGAGTAAACTGAGGTTCCATGAACTGCAATTTCAAATAAATAAATATAAAATAATAAATAAATAAATAAATAAATAAATAAATAAATAAATAAATAAATAAATAAATAGGCTGGTGAGCATGAAGGAATAATCTTTGTCTTTTCTCCAGTGTGCAATATGGCCCAGCTTGTTAGTTACTTACTTTGTACAGTTCTATATAATGCACACTAATGATTGTGCATAACACAAGAAAAAAGCATAAGATGAACATTGACAAATAAGAGGTTAGATATAGTGGCAATGAATTGCCCATATCTGTTATACATGACATCTAACCTTTGTTTTAGCTGACTCCTTTGGTGCATAATAGCAGTGACATTCACAACAAGACCTTTAGCACTTCATAATGCACATGCTAAAACTTACATTTACCTCAGCTAGAATAGCTTGATTGTTTAACATGTTCTCTAATGTATTCAATAGTGGAACATAATAGCATTGCACTCTTGATCACACATCTTTTTGTTCTAACTCCCTCCATACTCTGCATTCATCAAGAGGTATACGAATAGGCTCTTGCAGTAGCGTCGTAAGAGGGGTGCAAATGGGTTCATTTGCACCCATAACAACTTAACTTGCACCCATAACACTTACTTGCATCCCTGCAGAGTAGCTCAGTCTTTAGCTACCAGCTAAAAAGCATTATATTTTACGTAATTCTAGGCCATAGAACTGTGGCTACACACTAGAACTTGCGGCTGCTGCAGCACAGCAGTCATTATATATGATCACACAAACAAAGGTTCAAAGTTCACTGAGGTAATAAGTATAATAATATTATTATTTTTTTTTTTATATAGAGATTAAGTAGACAATAAGAATAAGTATTATGCATGCAACTATAGCTTGCACCCAGTATTCAAAGTGGCTAGAGACGCCACTGGGCTCTTGCACATTAATATAGCACATATAATTCAGGTGAGCTAAGAACTTTGACCAGCAAAATCAGTTCTTAGCTGCTAGAGTTAAAGAATGTGTGCTAAATAAACGTACATACATCAATTACCATCTAGCTAACTTACTATAATGATGTAGGAAATTTCAGTGCAAGTGACAGTCTCCAGCCTTTAGCATCAGCATACAGCGAGCGTGTGGTACGTGAACATACACAGACGCACATAATACGTACAGACAGAGAGCTGAGGCTGAGAGCTATAATTATAGCGCGCTATAGCTAGCTAGTGGGCGGGGCGGCAATTGAGCAGCCAGCAGCTGTTTGTTGTACGTGACTAGCGCGCGCCCCCTAAAATAGCGCTGCATGCAGCCGCTTCAATTCAATTCATGCATCAGTTAGACTAGCTAATATCAAGTTACTATATTTTTTGACTTCATAGGTACTAGCTATCCTTGCTATAATAATATTGCTTCATTAGAAGAAAGCTGAAAGTGTTATTAGTGTGGAATCTGCTACCACAAGTTGCAGTTGTACAGATGTTGAATGTCAGAGTAAAATGGTTGTTTAGACTAAGATATTAATTGCAAGTGAAACTTTTTTTTCTCTCTATAGAATAATTCAGGATCAAATTGGCACTTGAAACTTGGGTCAAATGGATATGTAAGTGCTTAAATTCTTGTTACATTAAGGTGTAGTATAACCAAGCAAAGGGAGCCAGCAAAGATAAACAAACTCTCTCTAATTGTTGTCTAGAAACCTGCAGGCCTGACATAGCTAGCTACATAATTATACATAGGTGCCGACACCACTATAATTTCAATTACATGTACATGTATTGCTAAAAGTACTAACTACTACAGAAGATAACAGATACACCTGCAACTAAGAACATGCCCACTGTAGTTTACATAGACACTTGTCCTTTGTTAGTCCATTTTAGCCATTTCCTAAATAATAATGCTAATTTTTTTGCCTATTATTCCATTCTACAATTCCTCTAATAATATTCTAAAATAATTGCCCATTATTCTGACATAATTATCAAAGATAAAGTCATCCATGTGTAGTAATGTGTTATTTATTGTATGTACTGTAACATAATATTGATAGTTCAATATAGTCTTCCAGAGATCTTCTCTAAATGAATTGGTGAGAAGAGAAAAGGCTCTCTCTGCTGATGCCAAGGATGGCTGAATTAAAAGTATTGACTGGCAGGCACTTGACCTAATAGAAATGTGCATGAGGTTAACAGCAGCTGACATCAGTGACACCACACCTATTATTTCCCTATTATTCTAAAATATTTCCCTATTATTCCAATTATTTTAGACCATGCCTATTATTCCAAAAGCAATGCTAGCATATTTGGGCAATGGCTAGTCCATTCATTATGTACACTGCATGTTATGTTAAAGTGCAGTGTTATCACATTGTATTGTTACAATAATTATTGGCATGTCTTTTAATATTATAGGGATCATGGAAGGAAGCATTAAGAAATTCATTGGATGAAGTCACCCTCTAACACCTGCCAAAAAGTTGAATAAAGAAGGTATGCATTTTACATTTTTGACCAGTTAGCTACATGAAATTGATAGCTGCTTCTCATGTCACATTGTCTAGCAGGTGAACCTCCTCTTAAGCACCTTATTAAGAAATTGATAGGTGAACTTGAGATGACAGTAATTGAATCTAACCTAATGTTTATTTCTACAGATAAAACTGATGTTAAAACTTTTGTATCCAAGGGGGCTGGCCAGCAAAGAATTGGATATTTATGATATATTAAAGATGAACAAATAGCACCACCTTGTCATTAGCAACATTTCATCTCTAGAGTAACATTATGTTATTGTGTTAATTTTTGTAAATTCAAAATAACATTATTATAATAGTAATCACACTTCACACTAATAATAGTCTAGTAGGGTATGGCTAGATAATAGTCTAGTAGGGTATGGCTAGATAAAATTACAAGTGTTATATCAAGCACTTGAAGGGTGGAATATAACACTACTAAATGTTTTCAAGCGTTGGCACCCAGGTAGCTGCAAACTGAACACCATAAAGTGTTCATAAAGCACTTGATGCAAGTTTCTTAAACACTTTCTTAGGTGTAAATTTACACCTCTTCAATGTTATAGAACACCTTAGGGGGGGCTTCATCTTCACAGCACTTAGAACACTCTTAAAGGTGTTCAAACAACACCCCATTTTTAACAGTGTACATCTGTACATAGCAAATTTTCTTTATAAACTCATTACAAGACATGTAGTCCAGTAGTTGTAGTACAGTCTGATCAAGGTTACTAATCGGGTAACTATTCTATCAAATCACAACACATAACCCAGTCAGACTATAGTAAAATTGTAATCATGGGCTGGCTTGAGCTACATGCAGTTATGTCATAATAGCTAATACATTGCAAATTAACTTGGAGTATTGAAAGGCATGAGAATAAATGTACATATTTGGAGTTAGTATGTCTGTTTTTATATTATTATATATAATTATATATAATTATACGTATACTCATTATTCATAAGGATGCTGTTGAGTAAATTTGCCCATTATCTTATCTCACTATACACACAGAGTTGGTTTAGCTAGATTCAAGCATTCTTTTAAGCACAGATCAGGTGAGTACATCAACAACATTTGTAGTGAAATTTGACAGGTTAGCTATAGAGATGCTAGCTATGCAGCTAGTGAAGTGCCAGTTTACTCACACATTCCCAGCCAAGCTAGCTTGCTGAAGTACGTATCTAATGATGAGGTATTAGTAATATATTATTTGCTAATTAATGCGATTTCAAATGATAGGCTAGAATTATATAATTCCAGAGAAGCTAAGAGGATTCAGGTCTTGATTCATTCATCAGGTTTGCTATAAATTATTGTTGTGTCTAATATAATATAATTTGAAAGCAAAGAGGTGTATGTACAAGTAAAGAGAGGTATGGGCAATAATTATATTAGTTACATGCACCTATACATCCTTTATTTAATTTGACAGCTGTTGAAACAAAGAGCAGTGAAGAATAAGGGAGTTAGGGTTGTAATGCTGCTCAAAAGATTTTGAAGACGTAGTATGCTGGTATGGGCGAACGCAACCTGGTGAAGCTTTATCGTTCAAAGTTGAGAAGGGGAAATTATTCAAATTCTTTTTGTAAATGAGAACCATTGGATCACAGTGTCTGATATTAACTGCTGTCCAAATTGTATGACAGTATGTCTACAAGCTATTTTTCTACTAAGGTGAAGGAACATTAATTGCTGCAATCATAATAAGATTTATGCAAGCGCAGTGGGGCAGAAGGGTGGTGATAATTGTGGTTTGTTTGCAAATCCCTTTGTAATATCCCTTTGTAATAGAGTTGACCCAACTGGTTTGAATTATTTGCAGGTACAGTATAGTGTACGTATAATTGAGTGTTAGTAATGTTGTATTGGGTGTTTTTATTTTACAGTTCAGTCTTCGGAACCACTTGGTGGATTGTTTGGAAAAGGGACAACTAACAACTTTTCCAAATAATAGTAGAATGACCCCTAAGATAGAACCACCACAAATTATAGTGAAATTATACTGCAGTTGCAGACAGTTGGAAATGATACCTGCAAGGAGTGTTTTCACAGAGGATGTGTTGTGATTCCTAAAGGACTAAAGAGAGAAACTATGTAAGTGGTACTGTCCAGAGTGTACTCATTAACTTATTACCACCATGTTAATTATGCAATCATAACTGTATAGCTATGATCACAAACAATCAGGATGGTAGAATCTATTAATTTTGATCTCAGCAGGTAGTGTATAATAATTAATTCTGTGAGTGGCAATGCAATTATTATGGGTCTCCAGGTATAATATTACTGAAATTAAACTGTGAATACTGATACAACACTGATTTCATCAAGGAAAATTACCGTAGATCCAGCTATTTTCAAGACACTTTATTTTCCCTGATCTCATAAAATCTTGTATTATGAAGCAATTCACGTTTTTTATTTTCGCTGGGCGGGGAGAGATTTCCATTTTTGAATTTGTACATAAATTATTGAAGTTTTTTATTTTCGCTTTCCTTTACCTACCGCGAAAATAGCGAAATTAAAGTGGCAGTGAAATTAACCGGATCTACAGTAGTACACACATTTTATGTTGAGCTCATGGTAAATTACTGAGTAAAATATTGATAAAAGGGAGTGAGTTATACTAAAACCAGAGTGAGCAGGTTGGAGACACTGGACTAAGCAGGATATAGGGAGAGAAAGGAGAAAATAGCTATTTGGTCCCTTTACCTCATCTTATATTTTTCCAAACATATTTTTAAGGACCAAATATTGCAGCCACTGACCATAATAGATGGCCATATTTTGCTAAGAAGGCTACATATGTTGGTCACACTTTGTGCTTTTTCAGTCTGTTTCGTAGGAATTGCGAAATCAGGACATCTGTAATCGAGGCATATGCTACATTCTTTCTTCTGTCAAAATTAATGTGAAATTTCTTAGTGCCTCATTTGATCTTCTTGTTCCAGTTAAAGTGTATCAGCTTTCTTCATTTAATGGTAAATTACACTTGGCGACTTTATTATGATGCAACTATTCCATATTTTGGTGAGACCCACCTTCCTTATGCCATCCTAGCTATAGTGACGCTCTTTGTCTTTGTACTCTCACCTGTGGTATTACTTCTATTGTATCCATTTCAATGGTTTCAAAAGCTTCTGAAGATATTCCCATTTCGTTGGTACATCCTCCACACTTTCATGGACTCATTTTATGGCTATTACAAGAATGGAATGGAACCAGGCACTCGTGACTGTCGATGGTTTGCCTCTTTATTCTATATTGTACGTATTCTGGGTTTCTTAGTTGGTGTATTCACTTTAAATGTGGCGTATTACATAATTGGTTCAATGGTTTTAGTTTTGTTTGCTATTTTGATGTTCAATATTCGTCCTTTCAAAAAGAGTCACTACATGGACATCAATTTAATTTTTATACTTCTTCTTGCTTTGTGGTATGTAGCTGTGACAGAAATTGATATTGCTAGCATCAGAAAGCATGAGATGATTTGGATTTTTTATGTACTCATTATAATTCTCCCTCTCCTCTATATATCTGTTATTATCTTGTATTGGATATTCAAGCACAGGAAGTTTGGATTTGAACTGATCAGAAGAATGCGTGCCTTGAGACAAGGCTATGACTGGTGGATATTGGAATAGATTAGCTAGCTACTTTGAGGACTTGATTATGACACTTAAGAGACTGGAAAAAAGATTTTGTTACTAAAGATTTTGTAGAACTGTTATTACGATGCAGCTGATGTGTTATGTTTAGGTAGCTATAGCTTATTTGTTCAGCACTGTCTTACAGCTAGTTTAGTCGGAATAGAATAGCTTTCTCATATCTTCCAAATCATAGAGTTAGTACAGTAAATTTTCCAGTTATCAATATTGTTACAGGGGTCTTGCAGGTCCACATTGCAGAAATTCCTTGTGTCCATTACAGCTGGGTTATATAGCTACCTCAATCTCACCCAAATTACCATAATAATAATTAAATTTAGGTAATTAAGAATATCCAAGTAACTAATTGAGGCCTGACTGACTACTGGGCATGCTCAGCTTATGCTGAGCCATATCTATTGAAGTGTCAGAGTGTTGCTTCACAAACATTGATGCTGTATATAGTGTTTAAAGTATGTATGTAGTTATAAAATAAAAAGCATTCAGTATCTTCTTGTTGTCTACAAGGGAGCCCAAGGACACCTTTATACATGGCTACCAGTTAAACCACTCTATTTTTATAATTATTAGGACAACTTTGTATGCTGTGAAAATTGTCAATTTCAACTCCTTGATGTGAAGACATATCTGTAAACATACTAATGTAACCCACCTTTGTACAGGGGAGGCTTTCATTCATATCACATGTAGCATAAATTTACAAGAATTTCTTTCTCTTCACACAATAACATGATGGAATGATTATTGTTAATAGTAAGCTATTTTAAGACAGCTGTGTCTAAGTATAGCCAGCTAGCTAGTGTACTCTTTCTGAAAAGAGAGTTTTTCTTTGTAAAATTATAGTTGAAAAGATATGATTGTAAAGCTTTGCTAAAATATAGACAATTCCATGAAGTACATTCAGCTTTATTATGTAAACTTTTAGAAAGTTACCTGAATTACTCAGTTTACTTTCAAAATAACTATAGTAGCTATGGCTAGAAGATTTTTGGCTAGAATAAAAGTGTATGTATCTAATAGCTGCATTTTTGGAAGTGCATATGCATATGGCTGACTGGAGAATAATTGCTGTATTCTTATTTCTTTTACTATTTACTCTAGTAGTTTGTGAGGTCAGAAAGGATGAAATTTATTTGGAAACTGGTAATAATTACAGCATAACAGACCTCTCAAGTTTTAAAATTATTTCAAGTGTGAACACATCTGTTGTAAGTCAGAAGTATTCTGAAGATCAGCTCTACAATTCTACTTTTTCATATTCATGTCCAAGTAATGACAGCACAAGACTTTGTGTCTTCAGTGATGATGGTCTGTCTAAATGTGGTGATATACCACAAGATATTCTACAGTGTAGCAGTCAAGGTAACATCTCTGTGTTGGACTGTTACTGTATTACTTACAATGAGAATGAAAAGGAGTCACAAGCAGAAATTGGAAACTGTGTTTATAACTGTTTCAATATAAACAAAACCGACTTCAGTGATTCTGTGTATCGTATACTACCAAAAAATGCTTCAGATTCTAATGAAGTTATTTGTGGAAAGGAATTATCTAGAAATGGTACACTCTGTGGTAAGTGTAAAGATGGATATTACCCTCTAGTTTATTCCTTCAATATGACCTGTGTTAAGTGTCCTCATGGTAGAGCTAACTGGTGGAAATTTGTGCTTTCTGCTTTTCTTCCACTTACAATTTTCTACTTTATTGTTGTATTTTTCAAGATAAATACCACCTCCATGGTTTCATTTACTACAGTCAAGGCTTTTCTATGCCTGCACTGACACGTATGACTTTAATAGGTTTGGGGCATCGTCCAAATTATCTGAAAACTGGCAAGTCTATTATATCATTATACGGAATATGGAATCTTGATTTTTTTCGTGCTTTTGATCTTGGTATTTGTTGGGAACTGATACATTGCAGACTCTCTCACTTGACATAGCTGTGGGAATATACCCTCTCCTGCTTATGGTGTTATCATATGTTTTGATAGATTTGTATGATAGAAATTTCAGACTTTTAGTGACTCTATGGAAACCTTTTCTCAGAGTTTTCAGTCTCTTTCGTAGGAATTGGGAAATCAGGACATCTGTAATCGATGCATTTGCTACATTCTTTCTTCTGTCGAATGTGAAATTTCTTAGTGTCTCATTTGATCTTCTCATTCCAGTTAGAGTATTTCACCTTTCCTCATCGATGGGTTTTCACCATAGTTTGAGGTTGTACTATGATGCAACTATTCCATATTTTGGTGAGACCCACCTTCCGTATGCCATACTAGCTATAGTGACACTGTTTGTCTTAGTACTCACACCTGTGGTATTACTTCTATTGTACCCATTTCAATGGTTCCAAAAGCTTCTGAATATATTCTCATTTCGTTGGTACGTCCTCCACACCTTTATGGACTCATTTTATGGTTGTTACAAGAATGGAACTGAACCAGACACTCATGACTGTCGATGGTTTGCTTCATTATTCTACATTGTACGTATTTTGTTGTTCTTAATTGGTCTATTCACTTTAAATGTGATGTATTATATAATTGGTTCAATGTGTTTAGTATTGTTCGCTATTTTGATGATCAATATTCGTCCTTTCAAAATTAGTTTGAACCACTACACAGACATTAACGTAATTTTTATACTTTTTCTTGCTTTGTGGTATGTTACTGTAACAGGAATTGATATTGCTAGTGTCAGAAAGCATGAGATAATTTGGATTTTTTACGTATTCTCTCTAACCTTTGGAATTCTCCCTCTCCTCTACATATCTGCTATTGTCTTGTATTGGATATTCAAGCACAGAAAGTTTGGATTTGAAGAATGCGTGCCTTGAGACAAGGCTATGACTGGTGGACATTGGAATAGATTACTTTGAAGACTACACTTTAATCATGTAGAACTTTAAACAGTAATAATTATATATTAGCTAGTAGTAAGTAGACTCAGATGTATTTAGTGGCTAAGCATATAATATATCAATTTTTTTTTGTATATCATGTGATAGACTGATTATGTAATCATCTTATGCCCCTATAGAGAAAACAACTCAATCATTTCCCACCAAATAAAAATTAATGAGCAAATTAATAGCTAATGGTATTTTTTGCATGCAAGTTTTATCACTTTGGGATATTCGACAAGATTTGACAAAAGTAGGCACTTCACACATGACTCTTAGCTTTTAAAATATTGTTTCCAAATTTCATAGGAAATACAAAATTAATAATAATAATTATTATTAAACTTCTAGTAACTTTAGAGTGGAGATAAGATAAAGTGAGAATGTAAAATTAAGAATAATATTGGCTAAAATCTAGCTTTAAAAAATTACTCTCTCTTGTGAATAATTACATTTTATTCAGGAGTAAAAGGGTTAATTACTTGTCCTTGGTCTGGACCAACTTTCAAGTTCTGGGTCTTGTATGAATGCATCTCAAGGTTCAGTATTCAGCTTCTTTTGTTCTACTTCTCTTCATAGCTGGCATTTGTGTCAGAACAGTACTTCTGGCAGAGATAGTCAAGTGAGGATCTTGTGACTGTGAACAAATTCAATTAACAAGTGACACTACCTATCATAAAACTTGACTGTTAGAGACATGGTCTTACTAAAGAAAGATTCAACTATTCAGCTAAATGACCTCTAGTTGGAGTTACTTAAGTACATTTACTTCTATTTGTAGCCATTGATAGAACTGAAAAAGGAACTTATAAAAGATCTGTGTGTAAGATTGCACAATAAATCACAAAGTGAAATATAAACTGGAAAAAAAATTTTCTTGAACTGTTATTCATATGGGGGATGTGTTAAATATTTGTTCAACATGGTTTAACATTAATATTATTTTGAATAGCTTTGTCATCTATTACCAAATCATAGATTTAGTACAGTAAATTTTCCCAGTTATAGCTAATTATTTATTACATTTATACTCAATTAGAGGCTGGACTTAACTAATATTTGTTACCTGAAGAACAGTGAAAAAATAATGGATGAGAAATAGTATGCATCAACACTTATAAAGCAGTTAATAAAAAGCCACCTCCATTATGCTTTAGTTCAGTGTAGCTTTCAATAAATCACTGATGATAAACATAGTGATAGATAGAAGCTTCTTCTGAATACTCTAGGCTCTTTCTTCATGTAACAGTAGAGATTACATCATTCAGATTGCATCTGACATCATTATCAATATTGTTATTGTACTGTATCTAACCCTAGAACACTATCCCTAACCCATAATACAATTGACAATGATGTAATCTGAATAATCTGTTACATGGAGAAGAAGCCATACTCTAAGTAGCTACAATATTGTATAATTCTTGTTCATAGATTAGAAGTGTGGTTAATTATTATTCTCCTAGCCCTTCACTTGATAAAATGTTGTTGTTGTTATTTAACCCTTTATCATGTATAAGCCAATATAGAAGTTCTACCACCTATCATGCATGAACACTGTTCTCATGCACATTTAATGATTTATATGCTTGCTATCTACCAAGGTAATTACACCCCAAGGACATTTTTATAGCTACATATATATAGTGGAACTAATCCCCTGAAATATGAGTCCATGAAATGAAGACATCTGTATACATACAATGTAAACCCCTCTATTCCAATTTTTGTTGAAATTTGTATACAGTGGAACACCTCTATATTCTCTCTTTCTTACTCACTCACTCCCACTCCTCTTTGGAACTATAATAATTTTATGTGCATTGTAGTAACGAGTGGTCTTTGGTGAGTGGTAAGTCATTTTTGGTAAGGGTCACCACCTTGCCTACTCATTTTATGTGCATAGTGGTTTTTGGTGGGCCCATTGTTTCATTTTTAGGGTCACCACCTTTATTACTCGTTTTTATGGCCATGTAGCATTTTCAAGAAGTGTGATTTGTAACTATTATCTTAACTTATGCACACAGTACTGAACTTACATACTCATTATAGAACAAATCTTATGACAATAATAAAAGATGACTGCACAGACTCTTAAATAACATGACTTAAAATCAATTATACCAGTGTGTCACAGGGTATGGCCTCCCCCAGGGTGGGAGCTCCCCCAGAGGAATTGTCCTAGGATATGAGAGTTTTATCCTAGGATATACGTAGCCTCCTGTGTTAGGGTAGAAACTCCTTCGCTCAAAAAATATAGCTACTGTTATACTATTAACCCAAGGGTGGGGGGGAGGCTATATCCTAGAACAGAAGCTTCTAGTAAAGAAACTCCTGGGAAGAGATTATACTCTATAAATCTATAAAGGACAGTGTAGAAAATTCTAAGGGGGGGGGGGGGGGGGGGGGGGGGCTATACCCTAGGACAGGTAGAAACTCCTGGGAAGAGATTATAGATGACAGTGTTGAAAATTCTAGGTGGGGGAGGCTATATACCCTAGGACAGAAGCTCCTGGTGCAGAAACTTCTGGGAGAGAAGAGATTATATACTCCGGTGATGGTATCACTTTACCATACCCAATTTACACATCACATGAAGGATTTTTATAAAAGCCAGCTAGGTATTAGGTTCATCTGGTAACTTTCTGGATTATTTTAGCAAAACCTTGATATTCAGGACACTTGTGTCAGAGTGTAAAACTATAAATACTTAACAAGGTGCTATAGAGGACAGTGTAGAAAATTCTAAGGAGGGGCGGGAGGGGGGTGGCTATATGGAATGGACCCTAGATATCTACAGTTTAAGCAAGGTGCACATCTGAAAAATGAAGTTTCTCACTTCTTTCCCAGCTAAAAAGGTCAAAAAGTACAAAAAGATTTTCTGTAAGTGTAGAATGATTGATGATGGTAGAATGTAGCAAATGCAAAAAATGGTACCATGCAGATTGCATTAATAAGACTCTACATGACGAAAATGAAAGTTAATTTTGCTACCCTTATACTCTAGGATATTAACTCCAGGGGGAGGCCATACCCTAAGACCACAAGCTCCATGGGAAAAAATATACACCGAAGGCTATATTATTATTCTATGACACTGGTCCAGTGCAGCAGTCATCCCTACATCAAGAATAGTAATAATATTATTAACCATGAGGCCTGACTGACTACTGGGTGTTTTCACAAACATTGATGCCATAGTGTTCAAAGTATGTATGTAGTCTTAAGATAAATTTTAGCATTCAGTATCTTTGTTGTCTACAATGGTAGTAGTTACAGCCCAAAGATACCTTTATACATAGCTACCTGTAGAACTACTCTACCTGAAGAATAACTTTGTATGCAGTGGAAATTATCTACGTATTCCAATTTAAAAAAACCTCTCTTTCATATCACATGTGACTTGAAATGAGAAATTTTTCACAAGGAGCTAGCTACTTCACTTTCTTTCTCTTTAACTGTCACAATAACATGATGGAATATTAATATTGTAAAATACGGGAACTGGTCATTGCAGCTGTGTCTAGGTATAGTGTACTCTATCTGAAAAGAGACTATCTTTCTAAAAATTAAAGTTGAAAAGAAATGTTTATAAACTTTTGTAACAAAATGGACAATTCTATGTAGTATATTCAACTATAGCAAATTAAATAATAAACTTTATAAAGCAAAAAGTTATCTGTTTACTTTCATTATAGCTAACTATAATAATTTGTAGCTAGGTAGAAATTTTTGGTTAGAATAAAAGACATGCAGCTGAGAGTATGCGTCTAATAGCTGCATTTTTTGGAAGTTCATGTGCATAATGATGGCTGACTGGAAAATAATAATTATTGCTGTATTCTTATCTCTTTCACTACTTAATCTAGTGGTTTGTGAGGTCAGGAAGGATGAAATTTATTTAGAAACCATTAATAATTGCAGCATTCAGGACCTCTCAAGTTTTTCAAATGTGAACACATCTGTTGTAAGTGAGAAATATTCTGAAAATCAGCTCCCTTTTTCATATTCTTGTTCAAGTAATGACAGCACAAGACTTTGTGTTTTCAGTGATGATGGTCTGTCTAAATGTGGTGATATACCATACGATATTCTACAGTGTAGCAGTCAAGGTAACATCTCTGTGTTGGACTGTTACTGCATCACTTACAGTGAGAGTGAAAAGGAGTCACAAGCAGAAATTGGAAACTGTGTTTATAACTGTTTCAATATAAACAAAACTGACTTCAGTGATTCTGTGTATCATTTACTATCAGAAAATCTTTCAGATTCGAATGAAGTTATTTGTGGAAAAGAATTTTTCAGAAATGGTACACTCTGTGGTAAGTGTAAAGATGGATATTACCCTCTTGTTTATTCCTTCAACTTGACCTGTGTCAAGTGTCCTCATGGTAGAGCTAACTGGTGGAAATTTGTGCTTTCTGCTTTTCTTCCACTTACAATTTTTTACTTTATTGTTGTATTCTTCAAGATAAATACAACTTCCTCACACCTCCATGGTTTTATTTACTACAGTCAAGCCATTTCTTTGCCTCCAATGACACGTATTGTTTTATTAGGTTTGAGACATCGTTCAAACTATTTAAAGTTTGCAAAGTACATTGGATCATTGTATGGCATTTGGAATCTTGATTTCTTTCGAACTTTTGATCTTGGCATATGTCTGGGAACTGATACATTGCAGACTCTCTCCCTCGACATAGCTGTGGGGATATACCCTCTCCTGCTTATGGTGTTATCATATGTTTTAATAGATTTGTATGATAGAAATTTCCAACTTTTAGTGATTATGTGGAAGCCTTTTCTAACATTTTTTGGACTTTTTCGTAGGAATTGGGAAATCAGGACATCTGTAATCGATGCATATGCTACATTCTTTCTTCTGTCAAATGTGAAATTTCTTAGTGCCTCATTTGATCTTCTCATTCCAGTCAAAGTGTATCAGCTTTCTTCATTTAATGGTTTTAATTACACTTGGCGACTTTATTATGATGCAACTATTCCATATTTTGGTGAGAACCACCTTCTTTATGCCATACTAGCTATAATGACACTGTTAGTCTTTGTACTCACACCTGTAGTATTACTTCTATTGTATCCATTTCAATGGTTTCAAAAGCTTCTTAATGTATTCCCATTTCGTTGGTACATCCTCCACACCTTCATGGACTCATTTTATGGCTGTTACAAGAATGGAACTGAACCAGGCACTAGTGACTGTCGATGGTTTGCTTCTTTATTCTATATTTTACGTATTCTGATGTTCTTTATTGCTCTATTCACTTTAAATTCGATGTATTATATAATTGGTTCGATGTGTTTAGTATTGTTTGCTATTTTGATGATCAATATTCATCCATTCAAAACTTGTTTGAGTCACCACACAGACATCAATGTCATCTTTATACTCTTCTTTGCTTCGTGGTATGTTACTGTGACAGGAATTGATATTGCTAGCATCAGAAAGCATGAGATGACTTGGATTTTTTATGTATTCACTCTAACCTTTGGAATTCTCCCTCTCCTCTATATATCTGTTATTGTCTTGTATTGGATATATAAACGCAGGAGGTTTGGATTTGAACTAATCAGAAGAATGTGTGCTTTGAGACTAGGCTATGACTGGTGGACATTGGAGTAGATTACTTTCTTAAACATGTAGAACTTTATATAATAACATAGCAAGTAGACTCAGATCCATCCAGTGGCTCAGCATAATTATTGATATTATAGCACGTGATAGAAACTGATTGTATAATCAATGCTTCATCTTAGTAATACAATGTTCCCATTTTTTAAAGAGAAAACAACTTAGTCATATTCTCACCCCCCTCCCCAAAGAAAATCAACAAAATAGTATAATATCATACAAGCTTTATCACTTTAAAAATTAGTATAGTATATATATACATGATAATTAGTATAATATACATGATAATATGTGACAGGATTTGACAAAAGGAGGCACTTTACACATAACTCTTAGCATTTAAAATTATTTCCAGGAAAAATACAAAGACTGAAAGGTTTTCACATAAGTGCATGTACTTTGTACTGTACACATAAACTATGTACATTAGCACATGCTGAAACAAATTCCATGACCTTTTACCCAACACCACAATGTGGGTATTGCATATTAATTATTATGTGCATTATTTTATCTATCCCTTTGTTAAGGGACCACCTACAATATAAGACCACTCTCTGCCATCCCAAGGGTTGGTCTTATAATCCAGAGACTACTGTATCACCATCCTCTCTTGGCAGATAGTATTATGTCTGTTTTGTTTCATTTTTGGTAAGGGTCACCATCTCTACTTACTCTTTCTATGGTCCATTCCACACTGGATTTTCCTCTAAATAGTGTGCTTGGTACTTCTACTTTGGATCCAAGTTTCCTTCTCTGACAACAGGTTAAGGTATAAAACAAGAAGCTTATCCAAAGCCAAACTTAGCAACAGACACTACATTAATTTTAACTTAGACTATCTTAGCTACATAATCACAAGGTGAAAGTGTAGATTAGAAAATGATTTTGTAGATTTTGTTGAGCTGTTATATTATGATATGATGCAGCTGATATGGTATGTTTAGTTATTATTTTAATGATTAATTTTATTTGTTCAGCATTAGCCAGTAGGAATGGAATAACATTGTCATCTTTTTCCAAATCATAGATTTGGTACAGTAAATTTACCCAGTATTCAATATCCTGTTCATATTATTATAGATATAGCTACTGCATTAATTTTAGCTTATCCATTAAGAGTCTGGACATATTATTAACAACAGACTTGCTATCAGGAGAACAAATGAATAATTGATTCATCAACATGCACCTGTAAAACCTGTTTATAGTTACTGATGATGAACATAATGGTAAAAGTTTCTTTTGAAATAAGAAAAGATACATAATAATATTAGTATAATAAAGTATTGCTCATAAATTAGAAGTGTACTTGTTAATTATTCTCCTAGTCCTTCACTTTTTTTTTGTTTGTAAAACCTTTATCAAGTATTAGCCAATATAGCAGTTCTACCACCTATCATGCATGAACACTGTTTGCTTTCATGCACATATTTTAATGATAGAGTGTCTGCTCCAATTAAAGCCCAAGAACATCTTTATAGCTACGTACATACAGTGAAACTTATCCCCTGAAATATGAACAACTTTATATGTGGTGGAAAATATCTCCTTGAAATAAAGACACATCTGTATACATTATGTACAATGTAACCCCTTTCTATACAAGATATGAGAATACCTTTGCATACAGTGGGACATTTCTACTCAGCTAAAGCCCTGAAATGAGGACACCTCTCTATACAGGAAAACCTCTACATATCACATGAAATAAGAATTAATTTCCAAGAAGTTATCTCATTTTCTTTCTCTTCACTTGTTACAATAACAAGATGGAACATGTGCATTATGAGGATAAAATACGGCAACTGGTAAACGTAGCTGTGTCTAGGTAGCTATAGTGTACTCTTTCTGAAAAGTGACTTTCTTTATAAAATGAAAGCTGAAAAGAAAATGTTTATAAACTTTTGCTACAAAATGGAAAATTCTATGCATTTACGTATATATTAATCAGAAAAAGATAACTTAAATTCAGAAAGCTACCTGTTTACTTTCAATTTGTAGTTAGCCAGAAGTTTTTGGGTTAGAATAAAAGACAGCTGCATGAGTGTATGTATCTAATAGCTGCATTTTTGGAAGTTCATGTGCATATGGCTGACTGGAGAATTATTGCTGTACATGTATTCTTGTTTCTTTCACTACTTAATCTGGTGTTTTGTGAGGTCAGGAAGGATGAAATCCATTTGGAAACCATTAATAATTGCAGCATTCAAGACCTTTCAAGTTTTCCAGTTGTTTCCAGCATGAACACATCTATCATAAGTCAGAAATATTCTGAAGATCAGCTCTACAATTCTAACTTCTCATATTCTTGTTTAAGTAATGACAGCACAAGACTTTGTGTCTTCAGTGATGATGGTTTGTCTAAATGTGGTGATATACCATACAATATTTTACAGTGTAACAGTCAAGGTAACATCTCTGTGTTGGACTGTTACTGTATCACTTACAACGTCAATGAAAAGGTGTCACAAGCAGAAATTGGAAGCTGTATATATAACTGTTTCAATGCAAGCAAAATCGACATCAGTGATTCTGTGTATCATTTGCTACCAAAAAATGCTTCAGTTTCAAATGAAGTTATTTGTGGAAATGAATTTTTCAGAAATGGTACACTCTGTGGTAAGTGTAAAGATGGATATTACCCTCTTGTTTATTCCTTCAACTTGACCTGTGTCAAGTGTCCTCATGGTAGAGCTAACTGGTGGAAATTTGTGCTTTCTGCTTTTCTTCCACTTACAATTTTTTACTTTATTGTTGTATTCTTCAAGATAAATACAACTTCCTCACACCTCCATGGTTTTATTTACTACAGTCAAGCCATTTCTTTGCCTCCAATGACACGTATTGTTTTATTAGGTTTGAGACATCGTTCAAACTATTTAAAGTTTGCAAAGTACATTGGATCATTGTATGGCATTTGGAATCTTGATTTCTTTCGAACTTTTGATCTTGATATTTGCCTGAGAACTGATACATTGCAGACACTCTCCCTCAACATAGCTGTGGCAATATACCCTCTCCTGCTTATGATGTTATCATATGTTTTAATAGATTTGTACGATAGAAACTTTAGACTTTTAGTGATTCTATGGAAGCCTTTTCTCAAATTTTTCAGTCTCTTTCATAGGAATTGGGAAATCAGGACATCTGTAATCGATGCATATGCTACATTCTTTTTTCTGTCAAATGTGAAATTTCTTAGTTCATCATTTGATCTTCTTGTTCCAGTCAAAGTGTATCAGCTTTCTTCATTTAATGGTTTAAATTACACTTGGCGACTTTATTATGATGCAACTATTCCATATTTTGGTGAGACCCACCTTCCTTATGCCATCCTAGCTATAGTGACACTGTTTTTCTTTGTACTTACACCTGTAGTATTACTTCTATTGTATCCGTTTCGATGGTTCCAAAAGCTTTTGAATATATTCCCATTTCGTTGGTACATCCTCCACACTTTCATGGACTCATTTTATGGCTATTACAAGAATGGAATGGAACCAGGCACTCGTGACTGTCGATGGTTTGCCTCTTTATTCTATATTGTACGTATTCTGGGTTTCTTAGTTGGTGTATTCACTTTAAATGTGGTGTATTACATAATTGGTTCAATGGTTTTAGTTTTGTTTGCTATTTTGATGTTCAATATTCGTCCTTTCAAAAAGAGTCACTACATGGACATCAATTTAATTTTTATACTTCTTCTTGCTTTGTGGTATGTAGCTGTAACAGGAATCAATATTGCTAGCATCAGAAAGCACGAGATGATTTGGATTTTTTTTGTATTCTCTCTAACCTTTTTGGTTCTCCCTCTCCTCTATATATCTGTTATTATCTTGTATAGGATATATAAACGCAGAAGGTTTGGATTTGAACTAATCAGAAGAATGCGTGCCTTGAGATAAGGCTATGACTGGTGGATAGATTACTTTGAAGACTACACTTAAACATATATAACTTTGTAGAGTAATTTATATAGCAAGTAGAGTCAGATGTCTCTAGTGGTTCAGCATATCAACTGATTGTGTAATTATTATTATAATACAATGTTCCTAGAGAAAACAACTCTTAGTCAAATTTTTCCAATAGTATTTCTTGCATGCTGTACAAGATTAAAAATAAGTATAGTACATTGATATGTGACAGGATTTAGCAGAAGGAGCCACTTCACACAACCCTTAGCATTCAACATATCTTTTATTATTAGTAAACTATGGAGGTGTGCACCTAGTTTGTTGGAAGAAAGTGTGGTAGCAGTCAGTCTGGTCAATCTGGAAGGAAACAGTGGTGACTGTCAGTCTAGAATAGAGCACTATGATAGTGCTAGTGCTAGGCAGGCTGACAATGTCACCCTGGTAATTGAAGGAAGATGTTAAGTTAGGTATGGGTATGTAGCTATGTAAGCCATTATAAACCATGCATTTTTAAGTTATACTTGTGCATACTTGTCTAACTTACTCATCAGCAGCATTCTGGGTATGAAAAATTTTCCCACCTAACACATTGCCCAAGTTTCCATGTTTCCAAGCTTCCACCTGCAATAATGAAAAGAGGACTGTGACCTCACTATAATACTATTAATCTTCCTGTCATAAAAGAAACTACAACCTTACACTTTTAGCTGATAAACCATGGTCAAGTCGACAGCAGCATCTACATTTCAGAATTCACCACAGATATATTCACCACAGATATATTCACCACAGATATATGGCACATCCAGTGCTAAGTAAGGGTGGTTTTTAGGTCACATGTGGAAGAGGAAGCAAATTCCAGTTGTCCACCTTTACACCAGTATTATGACAAGCCTGTGACCCACTCGGACCTAGCCAGTCAAGTTCGTTATTTCTAAAAGTGTACTTTTCCCATGAGCACATTTTCTACACTGGAAGACCATTACCTCATTATTTAAGGACCTTAATTTTTTGTGTACCCTTTACCAAAGCATAAATGTAGAGCCTACAGTATTTGCACCTAAAAACTTGAAGACTCCTTACCAAAGTCACCATTATTATTATGTAGTAATAATTATTAGGTACTGCTATGTGATTAAGTATTGGCATAATGTTGTAAACTAGAATCAGATGAAGTGGTATGCCTATAACTCAAAATTTTTGTTTTGATGATGGGACAGAGAGCAGATGAATTCCCACACAAGGGGGTATGGTCAGTACAGGGATAAATATTGTATTTATGTTTGTGATTTATGTTCTTGTACTTCTTCTATTTAACTGAATTCACTCGCCCACACAATAATCTTTAGTAATAATTATGTTATTTTCCATATCCTATCACTTGTTGAACTTCCCATAGTTCTAATCTCTCTATCGTAGTCATTGTGATATGTTTCTTTCCATTTAGTTGTCTCCCCCATCTCACCAGTCTCAGTTCTCAGTCCATCTATTCCCAGTAATGGTAAGTAAATAACTATCTCACTATCTCTCTTTACCAGTGAAAGATGAGGTTTTATAAAAGCATGAAATTGCTATATCATAATTAGAAATTTCATCACTGGTGTTTATATACTTTGAACTCTACTTGCATTCCATGAATAATAATGATAATTATAGGGCTGAGTCTATAAAGACTTTGTTTCAGTTGTAGCTGGTGTGTTTTGTTTGCGTTGGTGGTGTACATACTTTGTGTATGAAGATGTGTTATAACTAGGCAGTTACTTATGTTCTATAAAATTGCTCATTTTTATGGAATATTAATATGAATTATTCAGTTTGCCACATGTGTAGCTTCAATAACCAGGACTTTGCCACATCACCTAGCTCAGTTTGTTATTCAGATAAGGTTGCAAAGTGTACAGAGGTGTCATCAATTCAGAGGGTCAGTTCCCACATCTTTCCAAGGGATTGGAATAGAGGTGAGATCTATTATAAGGTAACATGTTTATAGCTCAAGAAATATGTATATAGTCTAATCTCTGGGAAAAATATGAAGTGATTATGTTGATGTTTGGTCCAAATTAAAAAATGTAGGGATGGTGTTAAAAATAGAGATCCACTCCATCATTACTTTAGCTCCACCTATACCTATAAATGAAGGCACAATAACCCACTAGCTACCTTATGGAAAACAGAGACAGATATTTGTCACATTCCTCATTTTCTGTTTCATATTCACTAACATTTCCTGTGACAAGGTATGTAATTAACTTTCAACAGCACCTGGAGTTTCCCATTAGTGTACGTTTCCTACTTATAGGGGTATGTACTTTTATGGTTGCTTGTATCACAAACAACAGGAAAAGTAGTCATGATAATGAAAGGAATGTCAACAAAGAAACCACTTGATTACAGACATATGAATTATAACTAAAATAACTCCCAATATGCATCTGTAAGAGTTAAGACAGAGGAAATCTGAAGAACTTAAAAACAGAAATTTAAAGAACTTACAAACTATTTGTTGACTAGCACACCTGAATCACTATCAGAGCAGAGCTAGGTAATAAGTCTGATTGATACGTCACAGGTTTCTAATTCACTCAAGAAGCCATTGTGCATACATTATTAGAATACTTGTAGCCTAAGATGTTGAGTTTGTAGGTTATCTTTAGAATAAATAAAATCAATGATTTGAAACCTTCAGGCTCTTTAATAGATATCTCACTTCATGATTAAAAATTCTATAAAGGTTAACTGCTATCTACTACATACATGTTGTGGAATAACCAAACTGGCCATGCATAAAGTTAATTTCAATGTTGTTTGTTAGTAATGTATGCCTGGGAGGTAATCCAGCCAAGAGATGCATTTTGCCACCTAAAAGTTTATAAATGATCAAATGTGCGTTGGGACTTCTGGTACTTTCCTGATAATTACGTACGTACCATCAAGATACAAATTTCCATTTTTCTTGATATGTGAACAGGAGAAAGGTCCTAGAGAGCCCTGAGAAACCCCCTGAATGTAGGCTTGGACCACTCTCTAACTTGTCTCACCCTTCTTCGTCAGATGTTCCATTATTATAGGGTTAGAGATCACACACTCAATCTTTAAGAGACAACACACTCAATATTATTAGGAGATCACCCACTCCACATTATTATAATATAGGACACCACACATAGGAGACAACACACTACACATTATTAGGAGACAACACACTCCACATTATTAGGAGACGACACACTTCACATTATTATAGGAGACCACCATGCCAATATTTAAAGGCTGAGAGGTCTGACCATCTCAGTATTATTTAAAATATCATAACTATGACAAGAAAATTCAAAAAAATTACTTTATGCAGGGGCCCCACACACACTGCTACTCTACTGTGATTGTTCTTTCCCTTTGTAATATTTCTACTGTTCCACATTGATGCTGAATTTTGTTTCTTCAGAAAGTAGACCAATGGCTACTTTACCCATCTTCCTCTAAATAATTTTCATGTTCTGGTATAATAAAGAACACAGTTTATAGTTCTAGGAGCAGGAAAAGAGGGAAAAAGGAACAGGGATTTTAGAGGGATCAGGGCCCCACCAACATTATGATCATGCACACATCTAAAGATACATAGAAGTGGGCTTGGAATTTTAGGAAACTAGTTATTTGTTAGGTGTTCTAATTGCTGGAATGCCTGTAGCTAGGTGCTATGATGTCATAACTATGTACACCCCCTGACTACATAAAAAGGAGAGCTGCAGGCAGACTGCAGCAGACTGCAGCAGCAAACATTTTACAGCTAGAACTACAAGTTGACTTACTAACTGGAGAGCCTTGTTAAGCCAAGTAGGTCTTCTCTACTAGTGAGGTACTTTAGTAACATGTACCTAGCAGTAGTATGTAGCTAATTAAAGCTAGATTTAAGGGTGTTGCTGAAGGTGGGTATTTATTTAAATTATTTGGTCAATCAGTTAGTAGGTAAGGTGAATATGGTAACATGGAACACCCCAATGCAATCTTGAGGACTACATTATTATTATTATATCAAATAATCAAATCCACCAAATATTAATATCACCAAATTCTATTTCTTAGCATAATAGCTAATAATATTCAAAGCTTGGATTCAGAAAAAACAGAATTATTATTAATTATGCATGCATGATAATGTGTACACAGCTGGAGGGTGTATAATAACTGTGAAACAACATCAATGGCATCATCTCCCTATGAACCATCACCTCGAGCCTTTTCATTCTCTTCTGTTATTGATAATAAATTTATCCTCTATGGTGGGAAGAATACGACAAATCTATCTGTTGACAGTTATGATAATTTAACAGAATTATGGAGCCCACTAATTACCACAGGATCCCATCCTCCTAAACTTTCTGGTGGGTCTGGTGTATCACATGAAGAATCATTTTTCATGTTTGGAGGAATGGTTGGATCATCACTTCACAATTCTCTCTACCAACTGGATCTTAAAAATATGACATTTAGTCAAGTTACATCTAATGAAGTAGATAGTCCTATGAAGAAGCGTGGATGTGGGATGATCACTTATGATCAATCAATGATAATATATGGAGGAGAGTGTGGCCCCTCTTACCCCATCCAGCAAGGGTCAGAATTAGTCCAGAATGGCAATCGATATTATACTAATGATTTACACTCCTTCAACATCAAGGAAGGTATGTAATTGAATGTTTATTATAAAATCAATGTAGAACTCATGATGGACGAGCAGTGGAGTTAGAGAGTCCTGTATGCAATACTGCCAAAGATAACAAGATTGATTTGAATTTAGTTTACCACTGATCGGGCAACCATCCACAGAGTGTGAATAGCTTATTGTGTAAACAAATTACAGCACTGAATCTTCCAGTCTACTCAGTTACTAACAGTACCTGAAATTACCTTCCAAAATTACCACTTAATACAGAGTGAGATGAGCTTCCTGCAAGCTATTATCTTGTTCTATATTCCTCCACTTCTCAGGAATATGGTCCTCACCAGTAGATATCGGTACAAGGCCACCTCCCTCTTCTGGGTTCTCCCTTACCATGATCAGTAAGAATACAGCAGTACTCTTTGGTGGGTGGAATGCTAAACTTCACCAGTTGACAAATGATGTTTACACTCTTGACCTGGAGAACATGGTGAGGCCTAATACTACATCTACAATACAGATAACTCCCATTGTATAATTTTAAAATTTGTTGTGCCTGTTTACATGTAGCTAACTTGAACACACAATGTTAGACCTAGTTGTAGTGGTCGAATCCCAAGTTGCAATGCTAATATTATTATTATTATAAATCTGGAAATTTTCAAGTTGAAATATCTGTTGGACAAATTTTTTTTCAGAAACAGTACTATAAAGTACGTAGGTAATTATATATCTTAGGAAGAATTTAATTTTCAAACATTTCCAGATTTACTGCATTCATTAATTTTGTAAACATTACTATAGCACTGGAGTAAACATTCAAATGAGAGTGGAGAAACATGTCCAATGAGGAGACGTGACCATGCTGCTGTCTGTCTGGACTATGATGGGGACCACCCCAAACTGTTAGTGATTGGGGGTTATAGTGGTGGAAAAGTTCTGAGAGATGTGTGGATGCTGGATCTACAGTCTGGGAGATGGACAGAGGTTAGAGTTAATATAGAGATAAAGGTATCAATATTGGTGACTATTAGGTAAGCCTGCTTTCCTATACGTATTTTCTTTACTATGCTGTTTTGACAACCCTTTTTCTAACCAATGAGATTGGGTCAGACTGAGCAGCATGTCTATTTAAGTGTTGTGATATACTAGAGAAGAACAGAGCAAACCAACCCAACACTAAGGAGTCTGTGCAGTAAAAAAATACTAAATATTTCATATAATGCTATGCATTTTTCTAGTAATTATTGTACAGTAATGTAAAGGAGCAGTTTTCTCCCTTGGATAGTTAAAGCATAATGGCCCCCTAAATTTTTGGTGGATGGTTCATCTTTGATGCTGGTAGGATGAATTGGACTGTGATGAATCAGAAGCGGTTAGTTTTGGAGGGGCTAAGGGTGAGGTGTAGTGTAGAAAGTGGGCTACAAATAAGCAGTAAGTGAAGCTCAGACAGACAGTCAGTATACATACAAGCACTTTTACACTAAGCACTTTTAGCTGCAAATTTTTAATTAGGTGGTATTACGTTGCTAATTAGATGTCATTGTTTTTACAGAGCCTTGCTCATTCTGACAAGTTGTACACATTCTATATAACAAGTTCAATAAAGAGATCATTTTTCAAGTTTGGAGGGGCTTAGCTCCCCTTTCAAAATTTTGGGTTGGCTCTAGCACCACTACCCCCCACGTGAATTCCTTACTAATAAAGTGTATCCCAGCTCCAAATGTTGTGTTAATCTGTAATGAAAAAGTTAAAGCATTAAAGCATCTTTCTGCTATCTACGTAACTGGAACACAGCACAGTGAAATGGACCGTACCATTCTTTATAATAATACACTCTCATTCTCTTAATCCTGTACATGCTGTCTGTGTATTTATACTTGTATAATTATACCGAGTTTAATAGAGTTAAACCACACTATTACATAACATCAAGTTAAGGAGATTGGCTGTGTTATTACAATCACACAATACCTTCATATTCTACTTACAAGGTGGAACTTATTAATAGTTATTACAGTCCTTTCACATGTTTTAGCTATAGTGGGTAATTTTCATCAGAAAAATATTTCAATATGTTTTATAGTACATGGGGCTATTATTGAAAGAATGATTGGCATTGCTATGATGAGACATACAATCCAATGAAATTTTGTGTAGGAAAGCATGAGGTGCCTATCTATTCTGGTGTGTTATGTGAGTATTATTATTGAGAGGTATGATATTGTAGTGGTGCCAATTCGATATAATTTGATGTCATAATTAGCTATAATTAGTCATTTTGTGGATGGTGATAATGATTATGTATACAGATCAAAGTTCCAGGTCTTCAGGCAAGAAGGGGTCTTTGTGCTGGAGCTTTAGTTCTCAGTTCAAGACTGACAGAGGTCATCATTTTTGGTGGAATTGATAGTCGTTATAGGTATCTGGCTGTCACTACTGTGCTAAGGTTTGGTAAGTCCACTATAATAGTGTCACAGATAAATCATCTTTATTATTTCCCACTACTAAAGTGAATGATCTGTATTTAATCCAATAACATTCTTCTATACAAGTACAATGTCCATTGTTCTGAGTACATAATTACCAACTATCATATGAGGAACTATGTACCACCATTATTCAAAGCATCAAGATCATCTCACTAATGCAGGATATGTAATGAGAGGGAAAGTTAGCCTTGTGTAAGTATAATACTAGCTATAACACCTTCATTTCATTTTGCATTGTGATTTCATCCATCCTTATTACTTACATTCCTTCATTTCTATGAAATGCTTTTCCTCTCACTTGTAATTGCTGAGTGAGCAAAAAAGTTACTTTAATGATGCTCTTAATGTCTATGTAACTAGACGTACAGCTAGATAGAAAGAAGATGTCAGCAAAATTATTGTGTCACATCACAATCCAACTATCATTTTCTCCTTAGAGTGTGCTAATGGTGAGTGGAAACTTACTGAAATCTTGGGCTTTACTGACCTTGCCACTAATCCAGAAAGACTGAAAGAAAAAAAAGAGCAATATGGTAAGTATATATATATCGTTAGTTCAGGCATTCTTTTTCGGTTGCAATCAAATCTGTCTATTTATCTAAGTGCTACTTAGACAAATCTGTATGAAAATCAGACACAATGCAATTGCTGAACTTGGCAAACAACTTAAAGCCTATGCTGTAAAGATTGACTTAAAGCTAGATTTAGCTGCAAATTTCTTTCTGCTCCAGTTATTTATTTCTTTTTTAATAATTGTCGTGAATGCATATGTCAGGTTTTTGAAGACTATACAATCATCTCACATACACACATATCTCTTGAAATAAGTGGTTTTGAGGTAATACAGGTACTTATGTAAATAGAGTACACAAACTGTTTACAAATAACCGTTCTAAATATTGTTGTGCTATAATAGTAGCTGACCAATCAGATAATAGAGATATAACATCTTTATTTTGTAATTTATAGCTGCAAAATTTATTATCTTTCATCCCTTCAAGTAGTATAATATTCATAATTCATAACTTCGATAAATTGTTCTATTACAACCACAAAACTATAGCGAGTCATGTTGAGGAAATGGAAGAAATTGATGGGCAACTTGACATACAAGCATCTGCTTTATATACTGCAAGTGAGAATGGTGAAGTTGAAGTGGTGAAATCTCTTCTAGAAGAAGGTGTACAAGTTAACATACAAGCTTTCAATGGTTCATCTGCTTTACATGTCTCGAGTCAGAATGGACATGTTGAGGTTGTAAGATTACTTCTGGAAAACGGTGCACAAGTGGACATGCTTGACAACAACCAGTGGTCTCCTTTAATGATGGTGTGTAAGTCTGGACAAGCTGCCATAGCTCAAGTTCTGTTAGAAAATGAAGCTGATGCATTTTTGCGAAACAGCAAAGGCCAAACAGCTCTAGAAATTGCCAAAGAATTTAACCAAGTAAATATTATTTCTTTGTTTGCTAAACCGAAGAGGATGACTGCCTATCCTGGAATACTATTCTCAGAAGGTGTCAAGAAAGTAGCAGTCACAACAGAAGAAAAGACTGTAGATCTAGTACAAGATGTTGGAATATCTCTCACGTTCCCTGAAAATTCATTGCCATCTACTGACCCACCTTTGGAGGTTGCTATACAGCCTTGCTTCAGTGGATCCTTTGTACTGCCAGATGGTATCCAGTTAGCAAGTCCAGCCTATGCCATAACTCCAAATCGTGAAGTCACCTTCCAAAAAGATTTAGTGTTGAAGATACACCACTATGCTAATCTCCAGACTGAAGAGGATTGTGAGGATATGGTGTTTATCTCAGCAAGCTCCACTCCAGAGTACAGAGGGTCTATTCCAATTTACAATTTCAAAGAGATGAAGGAGGCAAAGGGAATGTTCAGACCAGGACAAAAGCAGCCACTTGGGGAAATTCAATTGAAGCACTTTACATTATTTGGAGTTGGTAAAAAATCCAAGAAGAGCCTTTACTCTGCAAGATTATTCATAGCAGAAAAGGTTGCTGTCTTCTGCATCTGTTTGCATCAACCTCTATATAGACAGGTGTGTTCAAATTTAATCAGCAGTCAGTATTGAATAATAGTTTATTACTTTTAGCTTTGTGAAACTGTGATTGCCAGTAAATATTTTCCTAAACACCAAGAACCCATCGAATACAATGCTGTTACTCTATCTTCTAATGCAGTCACCATAAAAGCTGTCCACAACAATGATTGGAAAATTGCACTTCCCAAAAAATGGGTAATTAATTTTATTAGCTATAATAATATTATTATTATTTAATGTTATCTGGCTAGAGTTTAGTATACTTGATCAAATGGTTAGATTAACTACCAGTTCACAGGAGCAAAGTTAAATGAACCTCAAAAAGTAACTTCTTCTGTTGTATAATTATGCCAAAAGAAATTTCCTACTGGAAGTTTTAAGTATAATAATTGTTTTAGATCTCTAGAAATGAAATTTCACAACAAGTGTCCTATCAGGAGGAGGAGTTGAAGGCACTAGGTTTCCCTCCAAGGATACCTATAGATGTGACTCCTATGACCTCTAATTCTCAACCACTGAAATTACAAGTAAAAGGACTTAGTGGAGACTGTCATTTTGACCTTTCTCCAGGTATAATAATTCTTTATGTACGTAGTTTGCAATTCAAATAACTATTATGTATTTCTTCAGAATATTTCACCCCTGAAGTTGACATCTCTCCAATATCAGTTGATACAGCTCCAATATCAGTTGATACAGCAATATCAGTTGATAGAGCTCCAATATTATCAGTATGTACTATAAATACTTGTTTATGCATTAAAGAACATTGAACTATTTATAATGTAGCATGCTATCAAAGAATTACATGAGGAACTTACACAATCGGCAAGCTGTAAGTCAAACATTCTGGACAAAGCTACAGAAATTATGAACCAAATGTCAATAGTTAAATCACATCTGAAGTAAGTAGTTAACAAATATCTCAGTAACAATTTCTCAATAAAGAATTTACTTTGTGAACTTTTAATATCAGTAACAAGAGTCAGGAAGCTGTCACAACTATAACTGAAACATTAAGGAAAATGAAGACAGAGACATGTCAACAACTATGTGAAGTAACAAAACAAGAATTACAGCAGTTTAAAGTAAGATCAAGAGATCAAGTTAGCAACAATTAATAAATTTTAGTATTTCTGTGTGTAGAATACTTATGACCTGGAAAGACATGTGGAACAAGTGAATACTTTCACAACGCAGCTGAGTGTGAACTATGAGGCAAACAGTAAACACATTTTGGGTAAGATAAGGAATCAGTGTGATCTATGCAGGGGCGGATCCAGAATTTTGGAAGGGAGGGGCTAGCTGCATATGAATATTGGAGGACCTGCCCCCCAGCCAGGATGCTAAAAATGAGTAGCTACAATCTCATGGTGATTAATTCTTCTGAATTAGAATTATCTTTAGTTGGCTGACTAGAAACTGAAGAAGTGTAAGAACCAGAAGCAGCAGTACCAGTTGTAGTACTGCTACGTAGGAAGCGAAGTTTCATCAGCACTAAAATATAGCTATATCACATAACAATCTTAAAGTCTTAGCTTTCTCTCATCAGTACAGTATATACATAGACACTAGGAATGATATTTATGAATATCATTAACTAACTTAGAGGGGGGCTTCAGAAAGCCCCACCCCCCTGGATCCATCACTGCTATATATGGAAATAATTTTATGGCATGTTTAGACCATGAGGAGTACTAATGACAACAGATAGAGAGACTATGTGATGTTTTGGGT
This sequence comes from Diacarnus erythraeanus, assembly GCA_964016965.1. Lineage (NCBI taxonomy): Eukaryota > Metazoa > Porifera > Demospongiae > Poecilosclerida > Podospongiidae > Diacarnus > Diacarnus erythraeanus. Next base: position 7,147,656 of record OZ024674.1, on the reverse strand, counting down.
AAATATAGCACAACATGTTACTGAGCTGTTGGGAAATAATAGTCTCCTGATGTTCTGCTTGCAGCTGTCCATAGCTAGCTATACTATATATATATATAGACAAAGACATTATAAATAGTTGATTATGAGTAGTTCAACAGAATAATTATGACATACACATAATCTTAATGGCTTTCTTCTACCTTCCTCTAGGCAACGAGGTAAAGTATAGAGAAGCTACTCAGATACTCATTACAAATGCTGCAAATCTAATGAAATCTATCAAAGAAGTGATTAAGTCATTAAAATCAGCTTATGCACTTCAAAACAACCAAGCCAAACCAGGTAAAGTGTCTTCACTGTAAAATGACATAACTAGCTATTTAAGAATCACATGTGATCTCAGGACATACATACTTACATAATACATTCCATCTTATATCTAAAGCTACTTTAAAGCTATAGAGATTTCATTACAGTGAAACCTGCCACCCTTTTGCTACCTTGAACTGGCCTTTGGTGGTCTTTGGATGCAGTAGCTACCTGCCTATAATGACCACAGCAAAAATTGGTCACATTATGGACTCAGGTTTCATTGAAATTAAGTTGTGGAGGGGTGGGCAGTCATGCATAAGTAAACTGTGTACCACATCCCACCAAAGGCCAGTTCAAGGTAGCAAAAGGGTGGCAGGTTTCAATGGCTATAATAGAGAAACTAATTATCTTATATGTAGCTATAGCATTTTAAAGAGCAAAAAAGGCCTGCTTGTGAACATTAGTCACATACTAGAAAGTTTGAATGATCAAACTAATAGCAAAATACAGGTCAAAGGTGTTAAAAAACGATTGACAGCTATGAGGTCACTTATAATTAAATTCACCAATATTTTGTACAAAAATAATTTTTGTGGTTTATCAGAAGATGAGAAGAAGACTATAATAAGTTAGCAATGACATATCTATGCTCTAAAGTATCCTTTCGTCTAATTATTAAAGGTTTCCAACCAAAAAGTAATAGAATACTTAAGCATAATAATGGACAGTAACACTGAATCTGATAATAATGATTATCTTATTGTTTATTCCAGAAAAAGAGCCAACACTGGCACTGTTGACTTTCATAAACGGTTTTAAATTAGTAGAAAGGGCAGCCCTAAAGTGGGAAATTGTAGCATCTAACCTTTGCTTAGACAACATTGAAAACATTAAATCCGGTAGATACTCTACAGAAACAGATAAAGCAAGTCAAGTATTTACAGAATGGCTGGATAATGCTCCTAAGCTCAATGGAGGAAAATATCCTAAAACATGGAAAGGATTGAAAGATTTGTTAAATGACTCTGAATTAGCTCAAGTTAGGATAGAATTTTTTAATGCCTTAGATAAATGACACTTGTTATAGTGTTCTGTTTTAATGATATCTATATTTGTTCCTATCTTGTTCCTATTAGGTTATGATTTGATTTAATTAGCTAGCTATGCATTACATACTGAGTTATTTTCTGGACACTAATGTACGTAGATCAGTCACACTTATAGATTTTTCTGCTGGTTGTCTGTAGAATCTATAATGTGCAGATAAGAACTTTAATATTATAGCCAACTTACTACGTACGTATACTGGGGAACCAAGTTACAACAGTATTGTTGAAATGATGGTACTAGCTTCATATCTAGTGATAAATCATTAGTTTTTACCAACTAGAATATGTCTTGATTCAAGGTCACATGACTTCTGCATTGCCTCCTTATGATACATACGTATTAAGCTATGATTGTCTTGACAACTAATCCCCTTTTATAGGAATATTTACTTCTCTGTAATAGTATGGTTTTAGGATTCTGAGGTTATATAGCACTAAAACTTTTTGAGAAAATTTTTTTGACAGTGAACCCTTTTGTAATGAAAGCTAATAATAATATTAGTAGTAATATTTAAGTGTCTGGCCATGCATGAGACTATAATATGGGGCTATAGATTGGTACTGAACTAGAGTAAAAGTCAGCGCTAAGCTATTGCAAACTTTAGGCCAGTGTTAATGACATTCCTGTTTCTGGTAAACCATTGGAAATTGACACTGCTTAAAAGTTATTATTATTCAGATTATTGTATTATAATTAATATTATAGCAAGTAGACTCAGATCTATCCAGTGGCTTAGCATAATTATTCATATTATAGCACGTGATAGAAACTGATTGTATAATCAATGCTTCATCTTAGTACGTAATACAATGTTCCCATTTTTAAAGAGAAAACAACTTACACCCCCCTTCCCCAAAGAAAATCAACAAAATAGTATAATATATTCCTTCCATATCACTTTAAAAATATAGTATAGTATAATATGCATGATAATTATTATGTGACAGGATTTGACAAAAGGAGGCACTTTACACATTACTCTTAGCATTTAAAATTATTTCCAGGAAAAATACAAAGACACTGAAAGAATTAAAATTTCTTTTTTGTAAAATCAAATCACATTATCACTTTATTCTGGAGTGAAAAAGGTTAATAACCTTTGTGTCTTTGGTCTGGACCAACCTTCAGTTACTGGGTCATATTATACACAAGGTACGTATAAGCTCTTTCATTCTATACTTAATCCCTTATATTTGTGTCAGAACACCACATGCCACTTCTGGAAGAGTGACTCAAAACAGATTCAACAAATGACACTATATGCCTCACATGAAACTTGACATTTTGAAATATTATGGTCTAGCTAAAGGAAAGTCCAATCATGCTGTTTAAATGGCTTCTAGCCAGGGTTACTCAAATATAGCCATATACGTATCTACATGTAGCTAGCCATTGTTAGGAACCTATATAGACCCTCAAGTAAGGTCGCACCAATGGTTTACAATACATTGTAACCAGTGTTGAAATACCACCTGTAATTCCCAACCAAAGACCACCCTGTTTGATCAAGAATAATAGCTATTATTCTTGATCAAACAGCTGCTCAGTATTAGCTAGAGCTAGGTAAGTATTGCTGAGAAGTTTGTAGGTGAAAGTAAGCATTTTTGGTTCTTACCTATTAATTAAATTGTATTAAAAATGTGTGGCTAGTGGGTGTGGTCACTCACACACACTTGTGTCCGACACACACACTTAGCTATTCCTTTCCATACGAATGCCCCCCCCCCCAATCAAAATCTCATTCCTACACCTATGATATATTGACTGATTGATGAAAGGTTTTCACATAAGTGCATGTACTTTGTACTGTATGCATAAACTATGTACATTATATAGCACATGCTGAAACAAATTCCATGACCTTTTACTCAACACCACAATGTGGGTATTGCATATTAATTATGTGTATTATTTTATCTATCCCTTTGTTAAGGGACCACCTACAATATAAGACCACTTTCTGCCATCCCAAGGGTTGGTCTTATAATCCAGAGACTACTGTATCATCATATCCTCTCTTGGCAGATGGTATTATGTCCGTGGTTTCATTTTTGGTAAGGGTCACCATCTCTACTTACTGTTTCTATGGTCCATTTCACACTGGATTTTCCTCTAAATAGTGTGCTTGAATTCTACTTTGGATCCAAGTTTCCTTCTCTGACAACAGGTTAAGTAAAACAAGAAGCTTATCCAAAGCCAAACTTAGCAACAGACACTACATTAATTTTAACTTAGACTATCTTAGCTACATAATCACAAGGTGAAAGTGTAGATTAGAAAATGATTTTGTAGATTTTGTTGAGCTGTTATATTATGATATGATGCAGCTGATATGGTATGTTTAGTTATTATTTTAATGATTAATTTTATTTGTTCAGCATTAGCCAGTAGGAATGGAATAACATTGCCAAATCATAGATTTGGTACAGTAAATTTACCCAGTGGTCAATATCCTGTTCATATTATTTTAGATATAGCTACTGCATTAATTTTAGCTTATCCATTAAGAGTCTGGACATATTATTAACAACAGACTTGCTATCAGGAGAACAAATGAATAATTGATTCATCAACATGCACCTGTAAAACCTGTTTATATAGTTACTGATGATGAACATAATGGTAGAAGCTTCTTTCGAAACAATAAAGTATTGCTCATAAATTAGAAGTGTTGTTAATTATTCTTCTATATAGTCCTTTACTTATAAAATGCTGTTTTTTTGTTTATTAGCCAATATAGCAGTTCTACCACCTATCATGCATGAACACTCACATTTAATGATTCAGTGTCTGCTTGCTACCTACCAAGGTAATTAAAGCCCAAGGACATCTTTATAGCTATACATACAGTGAAACTACTCTATTCTTAATCCCCTGAAATATGAACAACTTTGTATGCAGTGGAAATTATCTATTCCAACTCCTTGAAATGAAGACACAGCTGTATACATACGTATGTAGCTATAATGTACCCCTTCTATACAAGATACGTGTGAGAATACCTTTACATACAGTGGAACATCTCTACTCTAAAGCCCTGAAATGAGGACACCTCTCTATACAGGAAAACCTCTAATTCATATCAAATGAAATGCGAAACTTAGCATACAAGAAGCTATCTCTCTTTCTCTTCACTTGTCACAATGTGTTATTGTTATGAGCATAATATACGGCAACTGGTAATTGTAGCTGTGTCTAGGTAGCTATAGTGTACTCTTTCTGAAAAATGACTTTCCTTGTAAAATGAAAGCTGAAAAGAAAAATTTAATGTTTATAAACTTTTGCTACAAAATGGAAAGTTTTTTTAATCAGAAAAAGATAGCTAGCTATGTAAACTTAAATTCAGAACGTTACCTGTTTACTTTCAATTTGTAGTTAGCCAGAAGTTTTTGGTTAGAATAAAAGACAGCTACATGCGTGTACGTATGTATCTAATAGCTGCATTTTTGGAAGTTCATGTACATAACATGGCTGACTGAAGAATTATTGCTGTATTCTTGTTTCTTTCACTAATTAATCTAGTGGTTTGTGAGGTCAGGAAGGATGAAATCCTTTTAGAAATTATTAATAATTGTAGCATTTAAGACTTTCCAGTTGTGTTAACATCTCTGTTTTGGACTGTTACTGTATCACTTACAACGTCAATGAAAAGGTGTCACAAGCAGAAATTGGAAGTTGTATATATAACTGTTTCAATGCAAGCAAAACCGACATCAGTGATTCTGTGTATCATTTGCTACCAAAAAATGCTTCAGTTTCAAATGAAGTTATTTGTGGAAATGAATTTTTCAGAAATGGTACACTCTGTGGTAAGTGTAAAGATGGATATTACCCTCTTGTTTATTCCTTCAATATGACCTGTGTCAAGTGTCCTCATGGTAGAGCTAACTGGTGGAAATTTGTGCTTTCTGCTTTTCTTCCACTTACAATTTTCTATTTTATTGTTGTATTTTTCAAGATAAATACAACTTCCTCACACCTCCATGGTTTCATTTATTCATTCAAGCCATCACTCTGCTTCCAATGATACGTATTGTTTTAATAGGTATGAGACATCATTCAAACTATTTGAAGTTTGTGAAGTGCATTGGATCATTGTATGGCATTTGGAATCTCGATTTCTTTCGAACTTTTGATCTTGATATTTGCCTGAGAACTGATACATTGCAGACTCTCTCCCTTGACATAGCTGTGGGGATATACCCTCTCCTGCTTATTATGTTATCATAATAATGTTTTAATAGATTTGTACAATAGAAACTTCAGACTTTTAGTGATTCTATGGAAGGCTTTTCGCAAATTTTTCAGTAGGAATTGGGAAATCAGGACATCTGTAATTGATGCATATGCTACATTCTTTCTTCTGTCAAATGTGAAATTTCTTAGTGTTTCATTTGATCTTCTTGTTCCAGTCAAAGTGTATCAGCTTTCTTCATTTAATGGTTTAAATTACACTTGGCGACTTTATTACGATGCAACTATTCCATATTTTGGTGAGACCCACCTTCCTTATGCTATCATAGCTATAGTGACACTGTTTGTCTTTGTACTCACACCTGTAGTATTACTTCTATTGTATCCATTTCAATGGTTCCAAAAAATTTTGAATATATTCCCTTTTCGTTGGTACATCCTCCACACTTTCATGGACTCGTTTTATGGCTGTTACAAGAATGGAACGGAACCAGGCACTCGTGACTGTCGATGGTTTGCCTCATTATTTTATATTTTATGTTTTCTGAGTTTCTTAGTTGGTGTGTTCACTTTAAACGTGATGTATTACATAATTGGTTCAATGGTTTTAGTATTGTTTGCTATTTTGATGTTCAATATTCGTCCTTTCAAAAAGAGTCACTACACAGATATCAATATAATATTTATACTTCCTCTTGCTTTGTGGTATATAGCTGTAACAGGAATCAATATTGCTAGCATCAGAAAGCATGAGATGATTTGGATTTTTTATGTATTCATTCTAACCTTTAACTCTCCCTCTCCTCTATATATCTGTTATTATCTTGTATTGGATATTATTATAAACACAGAAGGTTTGGATTTGAACGTCATGAGAATGCATGTCTAGAGACAAGGCTATGACTGGTGGACATGGGAATAAATTACGTACTTTGATAACTACACTTAAACATATTATAATATTATAATGTAGAGTAGATACTTATAATTTACATAGCAAGTAGACTCAGATGTCTCTCTCTAGTGGTTCAGCACATCAACTGATTATGTAATTATTACTTCATCTTAGCGTCTTTATTCGAATGATCCAATCTATTATAGCGGAAGACATTCAATTCTTGGAATTATTATTAATGGATCTACGTATTTGACCGCAAGTCAGCTGTTATTTGAACTTGTAACACTTGTTTGTGTGCACTGTGTAGCCCAAGGCCCATTCCAGGAATCATATTCCAGGAACAAGGGTTTTTTTGCGCAGGAAATGACTCCTAGTGTACTACGTACATATCCAATCTATCGCAAGAAATTCAGTTCCTGGAATTTATTAATTAACCGCAAGCGGGTTGTATTATTGTTATTTGCCATGCATTGTTGTATCTACGGTAGTAATGCAATGTTCCTATTGTTTAGAGAAAACAACTTTTAGTCAAAATTTTCCAATAGTATTGCTTGCATGCTGTACAAGTTTAAAAATAAGTATTGTACTTGATATGTGACAGGATTTGGCAAAAGAAGCCACTTCACACAACCCTTAACATTCAGCATGAAGTGCACTATAATTATAGTGACCAAAATATTCAGACCTCATCACACATTCAGTGTCATCAGATTCCCTATAATAGTAAACAAAGATAAATTTTGATGCTCATAGAGTTTCTTTGGAATTCATTTTAACCTTTATCTCAATGGCTTGATCAAATACGCTAATTGAAAGTTATACTTGTGCATAGCTACTTGTCCAAATTTTCACACCTAACACATTCCAAGCTTCCACATGCAATAATGAAAAGAGGAGGCCGTGACCTTACTACTATTAATCTTCCTGTCATAAAAGAAACCTACAACCTTACACTTTTAGCTGATAAACCCATCAAAAAAGGAAGAAGGTACGTTAATGAATGCAGGCCCATGATTAAAAAATGTTAAGTAGCTAGTGTGTATTGTGCTGGCTAAGATGCCTGACACTACATCAAAAGAATCTGAAATTTTATTATACCAGAGCTGTAGTGCATTAGTTTTCTGCTTAGATATTCTATGGCCGAAAAGAATATCAGGTATCCAGAAGCTTAATGTATGTGGTTGCATGTATAGGATGACTCTGCAAAGGTAATGTGAGCATAGTGTTAGTGTTAGCATGGCTAAAATAACTCTATAATTGTGTAGTGATGCTTGTACATCCAATTCCTTTGTCCAGAAGATAGTAAACAACTTGTATTAAGTGCATTTATCTGACATGGTCGGGTGTTACATAAACACTCATGTATGTATAATAATTATGTATCCCTATAGATATCCTGATCAACCTGGCAAGTTGAGATTTTTCAGAGACATGTGAGCCATGTCCCAAAGGTAACTCACCAACATTTAGGCATGGGTCACAGGCCACACATAGTATGTCTTCATGGCAATACTAATTATTATTCAGTGTCATTATTTTGCATAGGTGAAGGAAGATGATGGGGGGGCAGGTCAACTAGATCTGTGGTCAAGAGTGTCACACTCTGATAATCACACTCCTATCATCATGTTTCAATGATGACATAAAAGTAGAAAATTTTGTCTATGGGAGTTTGATGATATAAAGGTGTCTGGGAGTTTATTTTTAATTTGTGTATGTAATAACATTGGACATAGTGGAACAGGGATATGTTTCAACTTGTCATAAAATTGAAAACAGGTGTCCACTGGTGGCAGTGGTGATCAAAATAGAGCGGCACTAGTGTTTCTTTCAGGCAGAATGATTAATTTATAAAATTTTACAGCTGGCCTGTTAATTAACTACAAGAGTGGACCAGGGCTTATCATTGCCTATATAGCTATAGACCCTTTTCAGTTACGTAATTTTTAATGACATCATACGCGTGTTGGCCATGCATGTTGGAGTACAACCGTGATTTATTGCAATGGCAGCGTCTGCAGCTAGGAGCTCACAGAAAGGGCTATTAAACGGGCATTCTTCTACTATACTGGAGAAGGAGGATAAAAGGAGGTATAAAGAAAAACTCTCTATTATTTCTGGACTAGATCCATATGAAATTCCGAAGCACAGAAATTCACCATTACGACAATTGTACTCCAACATGGCGACTACGTCGTGACCACGCCTTCTGAAAAGGGTCTATTGGCCATGTTGTTGTGTACAATTGTTAGTATTGCCCCCATAGCTGCCAGAGAATGGGGGCAAGTGCCCCCACTTCCCCCATGGTTCCACCACCTATGTTGTGGTTAGCCAGTATCATCACAGCCACTCTTAATGGTAAACTCAGGGAAGATGAATGCAAACCTGACCAAGTATCAAACAATGTAGTAAATATTAATGTTTTTTCAGCTGATTGTTAAAGACATGGAATGTAAAGAAGCGTATAACATGACCTTCATGCTGAGCCATCAGTATTCTGTGAAGTAGCTATGTTATTAATTTATAGCTAGACGTTTGCTGATGATTATTGCTGAGTTAGTTAACTGCTAGCACCGTCGTTGGGACTGGAACAGCATCCTCCAAATCAGTAGCGTCGTGAGAGGGGTGCAAATGGGTTCATTTGCACCCAGAACAACTTAACTTGCACCCATAACACTTACTTGCATCCCTGCAGAGTAGCTCAGTCTTTAGTTACCAGCTAAAAAGCATTATTTAACTCCAGGCCATAGAACTGTGGCTACACACTAGAACTTGCGGCTGCTGCAGCACAGCACTCATTATGATCACACAAAGGTTCAAAGTTCACTGAGGTAATAAGTACGTATTATTATTATTATAGAGATTAAGTAGAGAATAAGAATAAGTATTATGCATGCAACTATAGCTTGCACCCAGTATCCAAAGTGGCTAGAGACGCCACTGCTCCAAATCGTGAATGTCCCCGCTCATATCGGGACAGTTGGCACCTATGTAATTTGCTGCATTGTTTCTGGGCATAGCTGCAGTTGTTACAGTAGTAGTATACACCCACACCCACACCCACACCCACTGAAATCTATGCAATATCCTGATAATAAAAGAAATTTGCCTTGCTTACTTGAACGGAATGTGGGGGAGTGCTGCACGCATTATTAAAGACTAAGAGATACGTATAGCTACGTTTATGAGTTTATTCAATTAGCTAAACTGTTCCTTTTTGAGTACTCTCAGCCAATAGCTAGCTAATCATGGTGAGGCCAGGTCTAGCTACTGTAAGCTTCACACAAGAAAAAATTGAAATCCTCCTGAGGGTATTGGCTATAGCGGTGAGTTTTAAAGTTTCACAGTGTAACTAATAATAATTATTATAATGTACCTATTAATTAGTCTACAGACCTGGGCATCTTTAACGCTCCTGGGCCACATCTGGCTCCTTGGCTGTTCCTGCTTGGCCCACCTGAGGCCAGGTAAATCAAAACATAGGCCTCCATTTAATGCTGTGCACACAATGGTTGTGTTGCACCCTTTTTTTTTTTAAATTTAATTAGAACTAGCAACTAATCACAATTTGTTGCTTTTTACAGTGGAGAAAATATTGTTGGTATTCCCCTCCAACACAACTCAGGTTTCTCAAGTGGCCCCTTGTAAAAATTAATTGCCCACCCCTGCAATAGCTAGCTAACTAGCTCAGCTACACAATGTCAGGTACATACTAGCTACATGTTATTTTAGCTTTATCCTGCAGTAGAATTTATTACAAAGGATCCTCTTACCTAAAAACCACAGAAAAATACACCATCATAGCTAATTGCAAATTAACCTCTAAGATAAGGACAGACTCCCTACAAGGGACATTAGACCTGTGTTCTTTATTCAGAGCTTCCATTGTAGCTAGTTTTTATGCCAAATACATAGAACAGTAACTAATAGCTAGCCAGCTGGTTGCATTAATCTTTTCTGGTTGTGTGGGATGTAGCTATAATAATAACTATGTAATTGTAGTAGTATCATTGTAATGCTTTATGCTGTACATAGGTAGGATCATTTGCAGCACTGATAGCTGCTTCAGTGGCATTGGGGACACTTGAGGATGACTTTGCCCCTGCAATTGAAGAGTTAAATGAAGCATCTTCTGTGCCAAATGATTTCAAGGATAAATTAAACAATTTTCAGAGAGAAATAAGGGGACCTACTTCCTCTGTGATTGCCATTACAGCTGTTGCTATTATGATAGAAGCAGCAATTATTTGTACAAGGTTCCACAACATTGAATTTGTCAATGCAAACATCAAAATACCTCTACGTGTTGTGAGTCTGTTGTAAATTATTATTTTAGGGTTAAGAATAACGATTTTTGAGGAGGGAAAACTATGATGAAAGCACAGTGGCTAGTTATTCATATCTGGATGTACTTACCAGCAGACATTTTATGTTTGAATTTCAAGACACACACTTTCTAATTCATCATTACTCAGACACCATTGGCACCAGGACATCCTTCTTATTTTATTGTTAATCTCTAGTAGCTGACTACCTGTAACTATTACCTGTAGTCAGAATTACAACACTACACTAATATGTAAGATCATTATAATGTATCCAGTTCATTACCTGACAGGTATATCATGGAGTGTTTTGTGCATATACAGAATGCAGAACATTTGTATAGACTGAAATAGTATGAGAAGGGAGAGGGGAGAGAGGGGAGAGAACGGAGGGAGGGGGAAGGGGGGAGGGAGAGAAGGTGAGATTAGATTAATGGAGTGGCAGCTATTCCTTCTTGAATAATAGACTTTATACTTTATCTGAGCACTATCTCCTTATAAGAATCATTTTAAAATTTTAGTATAAAAATCTCTGTGTACAATAATAAAACACCTCTCATGTCCTAATATGCACATACACCTATAGCTAGCTAATTATCATAATACACATCGTTGCAGCAACACTTGTGCTTGTGGAGGTTAAATTACTTATAGCTAACTGTGTAGCTATGAAGTTCATATAATAATAGCTAGAGCTGTTTGCCAAGATACGTATGCTAGTCTTTAAAATATTGTTTGTAGTACTCTTTGTATCCTAGCTTATTTGTTATTTTTGTTTATGTATTTATATGTACGTAGGTAATATTTACTGAAATATTGCTGATGGTTGGTCACATAGCTGGGGGTGTGAGCACTGCTTATTATGTTCATAAACACATATTGGATGAAACAAAAGTTTCAGAAAGTTTCACAATCTCAGAGGAATTAGCAAGACTTAAAGATTCAATGGCTACTGCTACTGTGAGTAGTTATGTACAAAATTATTGAGCTGGGTAAAAACAGGGCTTCACTTGTACAATTTTTATGTACAATTGTAACAGTATACTAATGTACAGAGAACTTATAATTATGCTAATGTATAATTTGTGATAGTGCCTCTTTAGTAGGCTAGAAACCAGGACTAAGGTCTCCAAATAGAATTGTCATGCATTAAAACATGGAGAACAGTCTTACATTAGTCTCATGTAGCTAGACTCTTTACAGAGCAAGAAAGCCTGCAATAACTGTGGTAAATTTGATGCCTGTAAGTTGTTGTTTATCATCTTGTGTTGGGCTGGGCCTATTGTCCTCTAGCTGACAAACTCTAGTCTACTAATACTTACCTACGTATAATATTACCTCAGTTTCATGTAGTCATTTAGTAACTACCAAGCCACATGTCACACTGTACACACAAATAATTTATTGTACTACATATTTGCCTGATCTAGATCTGCAGAATTGGACACCTACTGTATAGCAGGAAATTTTCGAGGGGAAATATCTTCGTGGTTTTCAATAATCAAATTTATTCCTGAAAAAAATTACAGCTTGGTGCCGTCTCAATTAATCCATAAAATTAAAAGTCATGGGTAAAACATTTGTGGTTTTATTCTAACCATGAAAACCACAAAGATATTTCCCCTTGAAAATTTCCTGCCATATGGTATGTGAGCTTTCTCCCATCCTGTAGAGAAGATTAATAGTTTGAGGGCCTTGATGTGATAGTTTATTTCAAGTGCCCTGAAAGTTCAAGCTTCACTGTAGCTAATCCCTGTATTATTATTATTGTAACCAATTTTTTTTCCATTGTAGGCATTCTGTTTTATAGCTGTGTTCCTGTTTGGAATTCTTGTGATCTGGGAGATCATCTTCCTTGTTTTTGGGTGGAATGAAATAGTGGTGAGAAACACATACGGCTCCTTCCAAGAAGAAGATCTTGCATTAGAATAAAATGCTAATTCTCTCCATCAACTAAAGAACAAAAATCTCAATAGTGCCATTTATTAGTTACCTTTTGCTACTAGCTATAAATAAAATTCTAACTTTTTCCCACATAGATTCAGATTTAGTCTTACTGCAAGGTCAAGAGTTCACTGCTGACTAAATTGACCCCAAATAAAGTCTACAATAAAATTTCCTGAACCATTACTGACTGCCTGACACTCCCCACCAGTTAGTGTTAGCTATGGGTTTATATGTGTGACTTCACCTCACATTGGAGCCACACATCCCTTTTAGTGACTAATGGAGAGGGTCCTCTTGTCTTATACTCCATTAAAAATAATGAGAGATATCACATACCTCAAATAAGTAATACTAGGTTTCATAGTGTGCCAGAAGAGGGTGTGGTATTTGCAATGCATTTTGAGGAGAGACTTCTTGTGGTGTTGCTTTGCTTCACATCCAGGAAAGCATAAATTATATTCATGATGCCTTTTATCTAGAGTTGGTAGTGAGTATAATGTCATTAGAACTACTAATACGCTACGTATGTATGTCTGGTAGATAAACAGTATTTTCTATGTTCTGGTAGGTAAAGGGTTATGGAACTAAAAAACTACCACCTCCAAGTTACATAGGAAATACGATTATTTTAAACTAGCAGTAACTTTTAATTGAAATAAGACACTGAGGGAATTTTTTTTTTTAACCCAATCACATTATGGAGTGAAAGAGCCTCTGTGTCCTTGGTCTGGACCAACCTTCAGTTTCTGGGTCATATTAATGCATTAAAACATTTCAGCTCCATTCTACACGTTTTTATACTTCAATATTTTCACACACCCCTTCTGGAAAAGAGTAAGTATCTTTTGACCCCAAACAAATTCAACAAGGGACACTACTCATCATGAAACTTGACCTTGGTCTAGCTGAAGGAAGATTCAATCATGCCAGCTAAATGGCTTCTAGCCAGAGTTTATACTCAAGTATACCCAGTTATGACGTACATCTTTATGTAGCCATTAACTAATAAGACCTTAGCATAGTAAATTTTCATATCATTTTCATACTATTATTTACTCCATTAGAGGCTGATAATGAAAAAAAAATATGAGAAATGATTGATGCATCAACACCTATAAACCTGCCACCTCCATTATGCTTTATTTCGGTGTAGCTATCAATGGGTTACTGATTAGCTATAATGATAAAAGATTCTGAAATGAGAAATATATTCTAATACATTGATTATAATTCTTGCTCATATGTGGTATAATAATATAATATTATGTGTATAAAATACAGAAAACAGTTATTGCAGCTGTATCTAGGTATAGTGACCTTTTCTGAATTTCTAAAATTAAGACTGAATTAACTTATGTGGTATCTTCAGCTATGCTTCAGTTTATATACCTTCATTTTACACTAAATATTTATGTACATAAATACGTAGCTAGAAGTTTCTTGCCTATAATTTTTATAATTATTATAGAAAACAGAATAATTATAGCTGAGTGTATGTATAATTATATCTAATAGTTAGCTGCTTTTCTGTTCATGTGCATATGGTTGACCTGAGAATCATGGTTTTATGCTTATATTTTTCTTTAGGTGTTTTCATTTGAAAAAAAAAATTTCATCAAAAATTTAAATTTGTTGCTTCTAGGGTCCGAATTTGTAATTCTGCAGATTCCTCATAAAAAAATATTCCATAATCAATGTTTCCTATGTACGGTAGGTAGCTACGTACTTTTTAATACATATGGTGTAGGGGTATGTATCTTCCTTGTCTCAGCTAAATAAGGTGTATAGATACCCATATTTAGAACAGAACAGATACCTGAGGTAACCATACTCCCTACGTATTAGGAGAATTGCATACTTTGAGTGTCCATTATACCCCTTATTGGGAGAACAGATAACATACTTTATTCTCTACTACTTACATAGTAGATACGTACATAAATGCCCTAGGTATGTATCTATTCAACATATCCCCCCCTCCCCATCTCCTACAAAATATTAGCAGTTTTATGTCATATAAAGACACACCTTACAAGAAATGAAGCAAAACTGTGCACCATATTAGTTGAAGCATATTATGGAGTAGGATCCAGCTGTGTGTGCATGATGGCATAAGCTACTTCACCTGTTTAGATAACAATCTACTAGAAGAACAGAGGTATTCATACACCCTACTAGGAGAACAGAATAGATACATATGTACCTACCTAGGGTATTCATAAACCCTATATACGTACTAGGAGAATAGAATAGAAGGTATTCATACTTTCTATGGAATAAAGTATATCAGATTCTGTTCTCCCAATAAGGTGTATGGACACTCTGTTAATCTCATCCCCTAGATGGATACCTTGTATGTCTCTATTCTAATAAAATTAAGGTTTCTATACATCCTATAGTTTAAAAGAACAAGATTAACACATACCCTGGGTATCCATATACCCTATTAAGAGATCCGTAGGAAACATAATGATTATGGATTATAGTAGCACTCTCTGTAAAACTCAATCAATAGCTAATTATTTTGCCTTAATACCTTAAGACTTTCCTCTGAGGTACTTTCCAGCCTCTTATTAAATTTTATACTTATAATAATATTGTACTTCCACCTCATCCCTTCAATAATTTGTTTGTCTCTCTATCTATTGTATAGTTTGTATACATTTTTGCATTGTTACCTCAGCCATCCTGAAATGTTTTTTCTCACACTTGTTAGTCATTATAGGACAAAGGATCTTGAAAATGATATTATAAATATTAGCAATGTAAACACACCTGTTACCTGTTCTGTCCCTTTCAATACCCCAAAATACAAGATAGTTATTATCCTATGTATGATAATATCCTAACTCTTGATCATCATTTGAATACCCCAAAATACAACATAAACTAGCTAGCATCATTTAAAGGTTGAGCTAACTTGAAGAATGAACTAGCTACTAACTTGTGCCTTGTGTATTTATAATAATGCTTATACTGGCATATTATCTTCATACATAGTTTTTGATGTTAGTGTGAAACTGTGTCTGACTAGATAATGTTCAAAGTTATTGCTGTTAGTACTTGCCTCTTTCTTTTTATAAATCTGGTGTTTTGTGATGTAAAAAAGCAAGAAAATCTTGTGGAAGCCGAAACTAATTGCAGTATTCAAGACCTATTTAACTCACAAGTCATTTCAAGTGAGAAAATGAGAAGTCAGAAATTATCTGAGAATCAGTTCTATAATTTTTCATACTCCTGTTATGACAGCACAAATCTTTGTGTCTTCAGTGATGATGGTCTGCCTAAATGTGGTGATATACCACACGATATTCTACAGTGTAGCAGTCAAGGTAACATCTCTGTGTTGGATTGTCACTGCATCACTTACAATGAAAATGAAAAGGAATCACAAGCAGAAATTGGAAGTTGCATTTATTATTGTGTCTACAAAAGTAGTTTCATTGATTCTGTGTACAATATATTACCAGAAAATACTTCAGATTCCAATGAAATGATGTGTGGAAAAGATTTTTTCAGAGATGGCACACTCTGTGGTAAGTGTAAAGATGACTATTTCCCACAAGTATATTCATTCAATATGACTTGCGTTAAGTGTCCTCACAGTAGAACTAACTGGTGGAAATTTGTACTTTTTGCATTTCTTCCATTAACAATATTTTATTTTATTACTGTATTTTTCAAGATAAGTGCCAATTCCTCACACCTCCATGGTTTCATTTACTACAGTCAAGCCATTTCTATACCTGCACTGGCACGTCTCATTACCTTAAGTTTGAGATATCACCCAAATTTCCTAACAGTTTGGAAGTATGTTGGATCAATGTATGGAATTTGGAATCTTGATTTCTTTCGTGTTTTTGATCTGGGTATCTGCCTGGGTACTAATACATTACAGACTCTCTCCCTCGACATAGCTGTGGCAATATACCCTCTACTGCTTATGGTGTTGTCATATGTTTTGATATATTTGTATGATCAAAATTTCCGACTTTTAGTGATTCTATGGAAGCCATTTCTCAAAGTTTTCACTCTCTTTCGTAGGAATTGGGAAATCAGGACATCTGTAATCGATGCATATGCTACATTCTTTCTTCTGTCAAATGTAAAATTTCTTAGTGTATCATTTGATCTGCTCCTTCCAGTCAAAGTGTATCAGCTTTCCTCATCGAAAGGTTTTCACCATAGTTGGCGACTTTATTATGATGCAACTGTTCCATATTTTGGTGAGACCCACCTTCCTTATGCTATCCTAGCTATAGTGACACTGTTTGTCTTTGTACTCATACCTTTGGTATTACTTCTATTGTATCCATTTCAATGGTTCCAAAAGCTTCTCAATATATTCCCATTTCGTTGGTACATCCTCCACACCTTCATGGACTCATTTTATGGTTGTTACAAGAATGGAACTGAACCAGGCACTCGTGATTGTCGATGGTTTGCCTCAATATTTTATATTGCACGCCTTATGCTTTTCTTCATTGCTCTATGCACTTTGAACTCCATGTATGCCATTCTTTGTTCAATATGTTTAGTATTATTTGCTATTTTGATGATTAGCATTCATCCTTTCAAGGCTAATCTGAGCTGGTACTCTGACATCAATGCTGTCTTTCTAATCCTCCTTGCTTCACTTGCAATGTGTGTTATAGGAATTGATATTACTAGTTTCCAAAAGAATGATATGATTGTGATTTTTTCCAACCTCACTATGATCTTTGGAGTTCTCCCTCTCCTCTATGTATCTGTTATTGTCTTGTATTGGATAATCAAGCACAGGAAGTTTGGATTTGATCTGATCAGAAGAGTGTATGCCTGGAGGCAAGGCTATGAATGGAGGACATTGGAATAGAACTTATTGTATTGTTACACTGAGCACAAATTAACGCATAGACATTGAATTCTTATTTCCAATAACAAGTTTGATAATGTTATCTCCTACCTATAGTGATTACAATCAATCATCCTGGAAGTGTCTTCTCATAACCCTAAATTTACCTTAATAACATACGAGACCTGTGATAACCTTGAAATAGTTATCTTAATACTGCATGCTCTTAAGTTTTAAAGTCGTTATTTTGAACACAACAATGAACTGAACTGAACTGAATGGACGGACTAACGTAACGGCAAAGCACAGCTTGCTAGCTATAATTCCGTAACTCATAACATACCGTATAGTGGGAAATTTTTGAGGGGTAATATTTTTGTGGTTTTCGTGGTTAGAATAAAACCACAAACTTTTTAATTTTATGGTTGAAACCACGCCCCTTTGTTACTCCCGCAGTTCTTAAATGATTGCTTGAATGAAATTTGCTTCTCTGACAGCTTAGCTTGCTAGCTTAATGGCCCTGTTTTGCTACTTTCTAAAAGCTAAGAACAACCTTCCAGATCCTGATGGCCCACAGTTCCAGCATAATTTATTGCAGCTGCCAACTCAAAGGTTCATCCGTGTAGTGACCTTTAGCTAAAGATACAAAATAACCCTTTAACAATTCCTGGATCTATCCCTATACTTTTTCTGCCTTTACTGCTTGATTAGGGTTTCATGCTTAGTTGAAATTAAACTTTACTCATTAACACACTGTGCTTTAGTTGATGTAAATTGGTCATGGAAAAAGAGCTTAGAGTTGTATTATTATCATACACACACATTTACTGTAAAGCCTCAGTGATTCTCACACATTATGATTTAGTTTTATGTACTCTTAAAATTCACTACTAAACTATTTTATTAAAATTAATACAGAATCTCTCTAAACTTCTCTTAACAATAAGTACAAATTTTATAATTATCGAAAGTTGCCCAAAATTTCACTTATAGGCTGTGGCAGCTCAGCTGCATGCATATATTATAGTATTACTAGCTGGATTAGCTACTTATTATGCAATTTAAGTAATGCTAGCTAACGGCCATACTTTCTTCCAAGTCTTTTGTTTTGCTCTTCAAACCTCTTTCTTTCAAGTCTTTTTTGTTTTGCTCTTCAAACCTAACTGTATAATTATAGGTTTCTAGGGCAAAACAAGAAACTTGAAAGGAAATATGGCTGTTAGTGTTACCTAAACTTAGTTGTGTTATTTTTTATACAACACTAGATCAGACAATGACACTGGTGTACAGGAATGGAGAGAGAAGGACCATAATTATAGCTAAAGAATTAATTTTGTTTTTGGTAACATGAGACATTAAATTGTCTCGGTTGAGATGTAATGCTGTGGGAGTGACAGTTAGTTGCACTTGAGTGACAGTTGAGTGATGCCATTAATTCTGTTGTCAGAGAAGGAAAGTTGGATCCAAAGTAGAACCCAAGCACACTATTTAGAGGAAAATCCAGTGTGGAATGGACCATAGAAAGAGTAAGTAGAGATGGTGACCCTTACCAAAAATGAAACAACGGACAAAATACCATCTGCCAAGAGAGGATGGTGATACAGTAGTCTCTGGATTATAAAACCAACTCTTGGGATGGCAGAGAGTGGTCTTATTGTAGGTGGTCTCTTAATAAAGGGATAGATAAAATAATGCACATATAATTCAATATCCATATTGTGGTGTTGGGTAAAAGGTCATGGAATTTATTCAGCATGTACTAATGTACATTCGTGTTGAATAGCTGTATGGCAAGGATCATCATAGACAAAAAGTGTATTACTAATAGGCCTGTCTAAATTATGCTGGCATTTTTTTTTTTTTTTTTTTTTGGTATGAACTAGCATTTGAGAATATGCTAGCATTTTATATGGAATTTTTTTTTATTTGGAGGGGGGGGGGGGATTTTCTGATTAAACAACGTGGTTTCACACACACAAGGCAGACACAGCATTATCTCAGTCCTTTTTCAAGTGACATTGAAGGACTTTGTATTTTCTCTTTTCTCGATTCTGATTCCATGATTAAAGAGTTAAAAATTGAACTTCCTAAGTACCTAGCAACAGCTGAGAACACTTCACTTCAAATGGACAAGTTAAGAAACATGAGCATGATCTCCCTCACTGGTCCTAGGCATGCAGGAATGTTTTGACTGTGCAGCCATCCTCTGCTGCCACAGAAAGTATTTTTCAATATTGTCTAACTGTTTTAAATACGTTCATTAGAGGACTACATTGAAACTTCAGTCATGTTGCAACACACTATAATTAGTTGTCTTGTAAAATATTAAGGCAAAAAATCTGGCATAATCTAGACACAGGCCTAATTACTATTTTACAATAATAATTGATATCCTAACGTTACAATTTATTCATATTATTATTTGTATCATTATTTCCGAATTAGTTCTTTTAATCCTGTATAAATAGAGACACTAAGTACTTATAGTTCAGTTGCTGTCAATTGTCATTTCAGTCATTGTTGTTAGCTTCTAATAATACGGGTGCTTCTATGTGTAAATTCTGGACATTACGTCATTACTATTACATCTGTAATATACCTGTAATATTCAATAATAAGATTACTGTATAATATACAATAAGAATACTGTAAGGAAATTTACACATAGAAGCACCCAATAATACAGTTATAAGACTAACTGTGTGCAATCTCGAACACTACACTTAAATAATAATACTACATATGTAATAATTATATATGAATAATTAATGATATCACAGTTATAAATCAACTGTTGGCCAGGAACAAACAGGTGAGTAAGTGATCAGTTGAGACTGAAAATTTACTAACATACAGTTTTTTGTAGTTTGTATCCTAGTAGTCATCAAACATGGGAGCTGATGTCCAGTAGCTAACTTGCAGTTTTTAGTTCAGTAGCTTTTGGAGGTGGCTTTCACCTCAAACTATCAACCTGTGTCATAATTTCTTGAAGAGTTGAAAACATCTCCTGGCCCCCTTACAAGTTACAAGTCCTTGAAAACTACAAACTGTACAGCTGATACTGCATTTTGTGTATTTGAATGAAGGTTATTTCCCTAGAGGTGATGTGGGAGGTCGGTTGCTGTATGCCGTACTATTGACATTGAACATTTAGTATTGATTTCCTTACCATTCAACAAATTGGTGTTTGCGCATGCTCATTACCGAAAGTAGGCGTTAATTCTGGTGCTTATAATCAGCAAGAATAGTGGCCATTTTTATTAATGACTACTTTGAATATTGGGTGTGGTCATCTGATTGGACAATAGGTGATCTTATTGCAATCAATAAGTGTGTTGTCAACTTCTTTTCATATGTGGAGGTACACAATTATTATGAAGTTAGCTACTAGTAGTAATTTTTATTTATATCTTGTTACTGTATATTTAATTATTGTATTTCCTTGAGTCAAGGTAATATGTGGGATTCTAGGTTTCTGTATCCAATGCTGCCACCCTCAAACAGAACATTTCCTCATTTTGCCATCCCAGTTCTGTTATAATGATGTGTAATCGCCCATTAAAATAGCTACCATAAATACTACATTATATATTTTCACACAGAATACATGAATGGTCTCTAGTTAGATCTAAATATTATTCAGACTGAAAATGAAATGTTAATTAACAAGCCATTTGAAATAATAACTTTGGGACATTAGCTAGATATTATCTTAGAGCTGATTCTCTGTTATCCTGCAGAAACTCCTTGGGTTCATTCTAGCTAACCTCAGTGGGGTCTAGAAGTTGTAATGAAAAAAAAAAGCCATGACTGACTGGAGTGTGTTAGGGGTTGCTACTGTTTCTTTCCTTTCACTGTTTCTTAATCTGGCATTTTGTGAAGTCAGAAGGAATGAAATCAAAATGGAGGCTGAAAATAATTGTAGCATTCCAGACTATTCAAATGAAAAAATGAGAAGAAAGAGATTATCTGAGGATCAGTTCTATAATTTTTCATATTCTTGTTCAAGTAATGACAGTACAAGACTTTGTGTTTTCAGTGATGATGGTCTGTCTAAATGTGGTGATATACCATACAATATTCTACAGTGTAGCAGTCAAGGTAACATCTCTGTGTTTGACTGTTACTGTATCACTTACAATAAGAATGAAAAGGAGTCACAAGCAGAAATTGGAAAATGTATATATAACTGTGTTAATATAAACAAAATTGACTTCAATGATTCTGTATACAATATACTATCAGAAAATGCTTCAGATTCAAATAAAGTGTTGTGTGGAAAAGAATTTTTCAGAGATGGCACACTCTGTGGTAAGTGTAAAGATGGCTATTTCCCACAAGTATATTTGTTCAACTTGACCTGTGTCAAGTGTCCTCATGGTAGAGCTAACTGGTGGAAATTTGTGCTTTCTGCTTTTCTTCCACTTACAATTTTCTATTTTATTGTTGTATTTTTCAAGATAAATGCCAATTCCTTTCACCTCCATGGTTTCATTTTCTACAGTCAAGCCATGTCTCTGCCTCCAATGACACGTGTTGTTTTAATAGGTATGAGATATCATTCAAACTATTTGAATTTTGTGAAGTGCATTGGATCATTGTATGGAATTTGGAATCTTGATTTCTTTCGTACTTTTGATCATGGTATTTGCCTGGGAACTGATACATTGCAGACTCTCTCCCTCGACATAGCTGTGGCAATATACTCTCTCCTGCTTATGGTGTTGTCATATGTTTTAATAGATTTGTATGATCATAATTTCAGACTTTTAGTGATTCTACGGAAGCCATTTCAAATAATTTTTAGTCTTTTTCGTAGGAATTGGGAAATCAGGACATCTGTAATCGATGCATTCACTACATTCTTCCTTCTGTCAAATGTGAAATTTATGAGTGTGTCATTTGATCTTCTAGTTCCAGTTAGAGTATTTCAGCTTTCTTCATTGAAAGACTTTAACTACACTTGGCAACTTTATTATGATGCAACTATTCCATATTTTGGTGAGACCCACCTTCCTTATGCCATCTTAGCTCACTGTTTGTCTTTGTACTCACACCTGTGGTATTACTTCTATTTTATCCATTTCGATGGTTCCAAAAGCTTCTCAATGTATTCCCATTTCGTTAGTACATCCTCCACACCTTCATGGACTCATTTTATGGCTGTTATAAGAATGGAACTGAACCAGGTACTCGCGACTGTCGATGGTTTGCCTCTTTATTCTACATTGTACGTTTTCGTTTATTCATTGGTCTATACACTTTAAACTCGATGTATTATATAACAGTTTCAATGTGTTTAGTATTATTCGCTATTTTGATGATGAATATGTGTCCTTTTAAGACTCACTTCAGCCACTACACTGAC
Source organism: Diacarnus erythraeanus (assembly GCA_964016965.1). Lineage (NCBI taxonomy): Eukaryota > Metazoa > Porifera > Demospongiae > Poecilosclerida > Podospongiidae > Diacarnus > Diacarnus erythraeanus. Next base: position 7,124,686 of record OZ024674.1, on the reverse strand, counting down.
ATAAATATTATCTTTATACTTCTCCTTGCTTCATGGCATTTAAGTGTGGTAGGAATGGATATTGCTAGCATCAAAAAGCATGATATGACATGGCTATTTTATATACTCACTACAGTTTTTGGAGTTTTCCCTCTCTTCAATTATATCTGTTATTATCTTGTATTGGATATTCAAGCACAGGAAGTTTGGATTTGAACTTATCAGAAGAATGCATGGCTTGAGACAAGGCTTTATCTATCTGGAGTAGAGCTCCAACATAAACTAGGTTTTCAGCTCAGAGTGTGAATTCAACATTAGGTTTTTTTTGTGTTATATTTTGTAACTCAGAAACTTTATCAAAAAGTGCAGTAACACTCTACATTATACATAAGAATGTGGTACTATTCATTTTTATATTAAAAAAAAAACTAAAAAAAATTCAGAAGCAAGATTTCTTCTGACATATCTAATAATTTCATAAGTAACATTGTCAATACAGTCTACCTAATTCATCAAAGTACTGTAAAAAAGCCAGAATCATTCAGATATGGTACTATTTCTGAAGTTAATAAAAATGCCAACTAGCTATTACAACTCTCAATTATTGTAACTAAAAGGGGCAAAATGGGGAGAGGTGGGGAGTTAAAGTTCAGGAGATAGTATTGTTAATTCCCAAGGCTGCTAGCTATTACTGAGTTATTGCTTTCCTTTTATATCAAAAATTGTACAGTTTTCTGTTCACCATAAGTCACATACCTTTCCTTTGAAAAGGTGTTCAATGGACTCAGATATACACATTGTCACATGGTCTAGGTACTGTGCATATGAAGTGTACCATTAATCACAGTCAAAGCTCATTTACGTATCTGACCATGTTTGCTACTATTATAGTCATTTTTAGTGAAGATATTTGGTCTATTAAAATAATCCAACATAAAATTTTTTAACCAAAGCTTCTGATAAAGGAGTATCAAACTTTCTAATGTAGCAACAGTAAGCATCCACTATTGAACTGTAAACAGTTTATTTAATGTAAAATAGCTTCATACTGAAACCTAGCTAGAATGCTAATGGATAAAGAGTTTATTTAAATAAATTATGGTCATGAAAATTGTTTATTTAAATAAGTGTACTCTACATACTGAAAATATCTTCTTTGAATGAACATTTTAAAAGTGCTAAGAAGGAATTATTGACCAGGCTTATAATGCTATCTATGTATAATAATAATTACTTAGAAATGAAGTGTATGTAAATAGGATTGAGTGAAGTCACAATACGGACACAAGCAAGGGAAAAATAAGTGAAAGGAAACTACTATAATACGTATTATACTTCCCCTTCCTTCCCTTCTATTACATACCCTGCCATAACCAGATGGAACTAGATGAACTTTCAGTAGCTAATGGTAAGAACATTAAACAGTACATATTATAACTATTATAATAATACTCCAGAACAAAAGTCCGTACTAATAATCCTACTATAACTAGCCTGTGGCAATATTTGATTGCAGAATGAATGTATGTATAATGGAGCATAGTTACACCTCAAAATGTATAAACAGGATGTTTGTAGGATAAGAACTTCTGGTTGATGAATTTCAGATTAAGATCTGACTATATAATTATAGCTATTAACTAACTGTGTGCTATTTAAGGGAAACTTTTTTGAAATTTTCTTATCCAGTCATTACATCACTATTATAATAATTAATAATATATTAATTGGAGAGTACCCATCTCCTACTCTATGACAATATAGATTATTTTAGTCATTGGTGATGCTAATGCTAAGGGTTGGTTCTGGAAACAATATTGAATTTCTGAGAATGGAAGTTGATGTTGAAAATGAATGGTTATTTTTCTCTGAAACCATAGTCAATACTAACATGCAATAACAACAACAACAACAACAATAATAATAATAATAAAGCACAAGAATAGAATGAGATAGATACCTAACTCCAAAACCTTGAGAGGTAACAATAGCAGCCTAACAGTACTTGGTTGTTTAGTATCTTTTTAAGCTATTAAAGTTCCTGCCTACAACTGGCTGATTTTAGGCGGAGGTGGGTATCACAGTAGTATTTCTGATTAGTTTTTTAATGTTAGAATAACAAAAAATTATTATTATTGAAACAGTTTGGGAAATGATACGTATTTCCTAACTAACTTATGAAATAACAATGTGCATGGCTGAGAGTAAAGAAAGGGTGATTTGAAATGGCCTATTCTATGATAATATATGAATGCCTTTTGCTTCTTCAACTACTCCACCTTCAACTAATAAGCTGTGAAGTTAGATCTTTGAGGACATCTGAAAGTAATTGCAGTGTCCCATTCTTTTCAAACGTGCAAGTCAATACAGGAATTATTAGCCAGGATCATGAAATCTTTGAGGATCATCTTTATAGCAACATCAACTATTCTGTGTTCTGTTCCATTAGCAATGAATTGGATCTTACTTGGCATTTCTGTGTCAATGAGAACTGCACAAGCATAAAGAAACTTCTACCACATGATGTTGTTCACTGTAGTCCTGCAGGAAACCTGTCTGTATTGGACTGTTACTGTGTGACGTACAACACAGGACATAGTCTAGTAGAAATCGGAAATTGCATATATAACTGTGAAAAACACGAAAAGAGTGATCTCAGTGATATTGTACACCACAATCTCCCTAGAAATGCTTCTGAATTGAATGAATTGACATGTGGAAATATATTTAACAGAAACGGCACACTCTGTGGTAAGTGTAAAGATGGCTATTTCCCACAAGTATATTCCTTTAATTTGACCTGTGTTAAGTGTCCTCATGGTAGAGGCAACTGGTGGAAATTTGTGCTGTCTGCATTTCTTCCACTTACAATTTTCTACTTTATTGTGGTATTTTTTAAAATCAATACAACTTCTTCGCACCTCCATGGTTTCATATTTTATAGTCAGATAATTTCCTTGCCACAAATTATTCGTGTTATTATGTTAGCAGTAAGAGCATTAAAACCCAAATACCTGACGGTTTTAAAGTATTTTGTAACATTCTGTGGCATTTGGAATCTTGATTTTTTTCGTGCTTTTGATCTTGGTATTTGCCTAGGAACTGGTACATTACAGACTCTCTCCCTCGACATAGTTGTGGGGATATACCCTCTCCTGCTTATGGTGTTGTCATATGTTTTGATAGATTTGTATGATCGCAATTTCAGACTTTTAGTTATTCTATGGAAACCATTTAAAATAATTTTCAGTCTCTTTCATAGGAATTGGGAAATCAGGACATCTGTAATCGATGCATATGCTACATTCTTTCTTCTGTCAAATGTGAAATTTCTGAGTATATCATTAGATCTTCTTGCTCCAGTTAAAGTGTATCAGCTTTCTTCATCTAATGACTTTAACTACACTTGGCAGCTTTACTACGATGCTTCTGTTCCTTATTTTAGTGAGGCCCACCTTCCTTATGCCATCTTGGCCATTTGTATCCTTTTCTTCTTTGTGTTATTACCTGTACTGTTACTTATACTCTATCCTTGTAGCTGTTTCCAGAAGCTGCTCAATATGTTTCCACTTCGCTGGTATAGATTACACACTTTTATTGACTTATTCCACGGTTGTTACAAAAATGGAACTGAACCTGAATCTCGTGATTGTCGATGGTTTGCATCTTCATACTTTATCATAAGATTTATCCTCTCTGTTGTAGGTGGATTTACTTATACTTCTACTTATTTTGTCCTAATTTCTGTGGTTCTTATTCTATTCATCATTCTCCTTGTAATTGTAGAACCTTTCAAGGCTAATTTGAGTCACTACACTACCATTAATGCCATTTTCTTTCTTATTCTTGCCTCATGGTATGTCAGCGTTGCAGGTATTAATGTTGCTAATGTACATCAATATGATGCAATCATCTATTTTTACTACATGTGCATATTGTTTGCTTTTCTGCCTGTACTCTATGCATCTGTTTTTGTGTTGTACTGGATATTCAATCACAGGAAATTTGGATTTGAACTTGTCAATAAACTGTTTATCGTAAGACAAGGCTATAGAGCATTGAAAATGAGCTAATTATTGCCATGGACTCTCCTACAAGTGTGTGTGTATTAATAATTATCACTTAGTATTATATACAGTGTAGTACCTCATGTTTGTCAATCACATTAAAAATGTTAATTAATACCATCAATTATTATTTTACTAATAATAATAATGTGTACTTAACCTAATTAATGTATTGATTTTCAACATGTCCTGGGATATACATAACTTGTCTTTCGTGATATTTATATTTATATAATTATATAGGCAGACAAAGTTGATTCTCAAACTTCATGAGGGAGGGAGGTCACAATATGAATTTTAATATTCTATGTCATGTTGCATAATTAAAGGCCAAGCATAATATCATAGGTTGCATGAAGAGGATGAAAAACAAGGAAATTTGAGGCAGTGATCTAGAAAGGGTGAGCAACAATGAATCTACTTTACCCAAATCCAATTGGAATGAAGAGTTGGGTAATGAATTGTTGTGTGGTGCATGCTGTCTGGCATGGCACTAAAGAGCTAACTCTACAAAACTCAACTTCATAAGATTTTTGATTATGTCATACACAAGCATTGACTAATGACCTCATGATTAATACTAGCTACTTCACAGTTATTTTAATATGTGTACTCATCACATGACAGGGCCTTGCACAATAATTCTCTTCAAGACACACACACACACACACACACATTAAATTTTATTTTCATGTACAATAGATTATATGCAAGTATCTTTAATGAGACAAAATATCTACAAAATTATTAGCTCACTAAGTTAAGAATTATAGCTGGCTTCTAAATGACAAAGGGTAACCGACATGGAAAAATTTTTTTTTTATTTTTGCATTTTTCAGTAGTTCTATATCCATAGACATGTGTGGCAAAAGATTAAAACTTCTGGTCAACTATGCTCTGAGTTATGGCTAGCCAAAATATGAGTTTTTACAATACATCCTGTTTTGGGCGGGCCTATTGATGACCTAACGACGTGAACTATGCGCTTGGCTTCCATTTAGGCCTATGCACATTACGCTTTGAATTTTGCCTATTATCTGATTCTTTGCCACTTGCTCTATTATGCCCTCAAATTTTGCCCATTATGCAAAACACTGTAGGCTTTCCAAAATAGCTTAGCTTACCTAATTATTAACAATTTTAGCAACACAGATGTACCTAGTTCACCAGTGTGTGTATGAAGAAGCTCGTGATGACATTCTTGATTCTGATCATAGGTATGACTCTATGTGATGAAGAGATGAAAAGGCTATGCTCTGCAGTCTGTAATTGTAAAGAAGCTATACCAAAGAAGAATGTAAAGTTAACCCTTTCGCTCCCAAAAGAGTGTAATTTTACACACTTTTCAACCGTCCGTTACTCGGACCCCGTCGGCACCAGGACGTCCTCCTGCTGCCAACCTTTGACTGTCGGCATCGGAAGTCAGAACAATGGGTTGTGGTCCGTCAGTTCTCAGATGTTTGACCACAGGGAGGAGCTGCCTTTGATCTTCCTTTGATGTTCGCTTTATATGGACTTTAAAAAAAATGAAAAGAAAAGGAGAGTGGCATAGTGCATGGGGCAGTGCCGTAGAGGATCGTCGGTGTGAGAGAGGCCATAAGCAGGCCAGCAAGAGTCTCCAAGGAGCTCATTCTTTCTGCCTTGATCTGCTAGCCGCCAGCATGACGTCACGCTGACCTGCACGACCTTTTGCTGCCTGGGGCGCCGGCGCCTAGTGACGACCAATGCCGAATCAAAAAAAATCCAAAATTAGTGTAGCAAAAGGGTTAAGAATATTCAATGGAATAACACATTTCAGAAATTGCTTGCAATGAAGTTACTTTAGATGCTGAAAGGTTATATAACTAAATTTGGCATATAGGCTAGCATGTTCCTTATTGATCTGCATGTTTAACCATGTGTGGGTGGAGGGGGCATTTCTCCCATGCTTCCTATGCCTATGTGAATTCACGCAGTCTTCTCAAAAGTATTATAACATATTAATATAGCTAATCTTCACTAGCTACATTTGATTTGAATTTTTGAGTCTAGAAACTTTTGGGGTAAGTGCAAATTCCTTTATCTCCTCATGTAATCCATACCTACATAATGACAATTGAGAGAGCTTATAAAATAAAAGAGGAAAGGAAGGAAGGTGGGGAGGAGGGGGGAGGTGCCCCCACACTCTACCTATAGAGTCTACAGGCCAGCTAGATACACATCTGGTTCCACGCCCCTCTAAACACACCCAGGGTCTTCACACACCCCTTCTAGCGGGCCACAAGGGGGTTCCCCCTCCTCCTTCTGAGAGGTCTACAGGATCTAGACACACCTCCAAATCTCTCTCACACACACCCCTTAACTCCCTAGGTCAAGTGGGGGTTCAGCTGGACACACCTCCACTCCCACACCCCTCTGGACACATTCAGGGTCTCCACACACACCCTTCTAGCAGGCCACAAGGGGGTTCCCCCTCCTCCTTCTGAGAGGTCTACAGGATCTAGACACACCTCCAAATCTTTCACACACACCCCTTAACTCTCTAGGTCAAGTGGGGGTTCAGCTGGACACACCTCCACTCCCACACCCCTCTGGACACACCCCAAGTCTACACACACCAATGTCGAGGTCGAGGGAGTCTCAGGAGGGGCGTTCCCCCATAACACTCTTTCCTAGCTTCTACAGGCAAGATAGTGATTCTGTGGGCTGGACACACACCCTAGGCTCATACTTTTTTTTTTTTTAAGTCCATATAAAGCGAACATCAAAGGAAGATCAAAGGCAGCTCCTCCCTGTGGTCAAACATCTGAGAACTGACGGACCACAACCCATTGTTCTGACTTCCGATGCCGACAGTCAAAGGTTGGCGGCAGGAGGACGTCCTGGTGCCGACGGGTCCGAGTAACGGACGGTTGAAAAGTGTGTAAAATTACACTCTTTTGGGAGCGAAAGGGTTAGTGAAGCCAAGCGCATCATTCACGTCGTTACGTCATCAATAGGCCCGGCCCAAAACAGGATGTATTAATAATAATAATAATAATAATAGCTATTTGTGATTTCCATTAAGAAAGAATTAGCTAGGTAGTAGCTATATAGCTAAAATGTGTGTGTGTGTGCTATAAGTGTTGATGAAGAGATTATTATTCTCTCATCGGCCATACTACTTTTAGAGCTGTTGACTGTTAAGCTAGGGAGTTGGGGTAGCTAGTCCATGACTGGCTGACAAAGATACCTACTACATGGAGTCTATGGTTTGATGAATAAAATTAATAATACCACACAGCATTGAAGAATAGAAATTAAATAGGTAAGGTGTTAAATCTACTGATGGCAACTAAATGGGCAAGGTGGTTGATGGCTAGAAACTAAATAAGGTTTCGTAACTGACTGGTGGCTAGAAACTAAATAGACAAGGTGTTGTAACTGACTGGTGGTTAAATAGGTAAGGTGACTTAAGTTATGGCTATAATTATACTCATGTAGAAAGTTCAGGGAGAGAAGAGGGAACTGGGAGGAAAGCTTCCCCTTTGCCCTCCATTAGACCAAACCCTACTCAGTCAAAGTCTCAAAAGTAATAACCAATAAAAAACATAATGAATAGAATGTTCTGTTATAAGAATGTCCATAAAAATTAATAATAAATTCAACTATTAGTATGTGCAGACAAAGTGATGGCAGAAGTTGACAACTTTTCCCTTCCTTGTCTGAAAAAAAGGAAAAATATAGATAAATAAATATAAGTATAGTAAGTAAGTAAATAAATAAATAAATAAATAAATAAATAAATAAATAAATAAATAAATAAATAAATAAATAAATAAATAAATAAATAAATAAATAAATAAATAAATAAATAAATAAATAAATAAATAAATAAATAATTGTGGTCTCTGAGTTATAGTTATACAGGAAGTAAAAACCTTTAATTAAAGGGGTGGAGTTTGTGTTTTATCCACAATACCAGTCAAAGAGTTTTCTTATCTAGATGAACACATTATAAGCTCTCTTTTATATCTAAGATTGAGTTTAATTGTTTAATTCAAAAAAGTTCTTCCATTCCCATGTCATGGCACAATTATATAGAGCTAATAACTGTCAAAAGGTCTTATGTAATCTGTAAAGTTAGTGAAAAACATACAGTAGGAGTTGTAGAGGGTGAAACTGTATTATCCTATTCCTACACATAAAACTCACCTTTATGCTTCTCAAGTAATACTTCCTCCTTGTCACTGTCATTTGATATAACTGATCTCTTGTGTATATTTGACCCTCTTTTTGTCCCATCTTCTCGAGAGGCTTCATCAGTATGCTGCTCTGTTGCTGCTGCTGCAAAATGTTGTTCTTTTGTAAATGCTTTGTGGTAAAGTGGAACTTCTCTATTCCAGACACCTTGGCCTCATTTCAAGGAGTGACCTTATCAAGCGTCCTTTGATATAGGAATTTCCACATTTCAGGGGGTTAGAATAGAGGAATTCTAACATATAGTAGCTATTATTCAATTGTCTTTATGATTAATCAGGCTCAGAAAGCTTATTTTATTGCCTTAAAAACTAAATATAGTATGCAAAACATGGGTGAATCTAAGGTACCATGGTCTTATGGACAACATAATCTTATATTCCAGCTACTACTACATACTAGAAATATAGTCTAAAATGGAGTATCCAAAAATGAAAATAATGATGAAAATAGAAGAATGAAATGTGCCACATTTTCTAGTGTTTAGAGCTTCTTCAGAAACACTGACTGTCCAACTGTCCCGATTTCAGCGGGACAGTCCCGATAATGAAGCTCATGTCCCGAGTCCCGCCTCACCTAAGGTCGGGACAATAGATGTCCCGACATCAGCCCTTTATCTACAGTTTACCTTCTCTGCTCTGCGTACTTTGTCTTGAAACCGCACCCAGATCAGAATTTTTTGCGTGATGATCTTTACCTTCTAGCCTAAGGACTCTGTCTTGATGGGATTATGCTAGCATAATTTTGAGAAAAAGAATTGAGAAGAATAAAGGTAACATTTCTACAAGAAAGAACGAACTTTTTATGCAGTTGCTTTTGTCATCATAAAAGCTGACTAGTGACTAGTGATGAAACAGATAGCAGCATTCAAACTTGTGGCTTATGCAAGTCGTGTATCCAACCAACACATCATTACTTTCAGACAAAGTTTGATGAGGAACTCCAATTTACGGTGTTTGCTTTTAAAGCAGCTCATTTTCTTGCCATCTAAGTTAAATGGTATCAAGCCCACTGCTACAGACATTGAATCCTTGTGTGCATTTATTTTCTTGGAACACCAGTTATTGATGATTTAGAACTATACTCATACTGCTGAGGATGTTTCTGATTAAGTAGACCCAGTTGAATGGTGGAAGGCACATGTAAGTGATCTGAAAAACTGGGCTAAAGCCTCCAGACAGTTCAGCCACCATCTGCAGCAGCAGAAAGGGTATTTTCTATACTTTCACAGTCTTTTTTGCAACAGTAGAGAAGACTATATTTCACTTTCTGTAATGTTAGAGTAGAACTAGCTATCAGTTATTGTTTGCTATGGGAATAATAGTTGAGGAAAAAAAGAATAATAGGTAGCAAAATAGGAATAATGTTTTGAGAATAGCTACAAGAATAGAATAATAGGTAAAAAATTGAGAATAATCCATGAAGGTCTACTCTTGTTGTTCCGAGCTCTGCAGCCTGTCATGTCTTCTCACCTGCTGATGTTAGTGACAATTTTTTTTTTTGGTAACTTTTTTGCTTTGTAGCTATGTGATTATATTATTGATTACTGAACATTGGGAATGACACAGTGACAGGATCAGTCTCACACAGTTCAAACTATTCACAATCTTCAATAGCAAATAAAACAAATGGTCAATCATCACCTGACACCCTCCAAGCTTGACACAGCATTAATTTTCTTGAATACCCACCAATAACCTTAATTAATTTTACAGCAGGCAAGAGGCTGCACAACCATCCACAGGTACTGTAAAAGAATTTCAGCTGGATTTAAAGAAAATGAGTTTCACTTAGCTACCTAGATATAGAGGTTATGCAAATGACGTACTGAATGACAACTTATGACGTCAATGCGAGGCGCTCACCATTTTGGGTGGCAGAAGGTATAGTGGCGAAGAGCTGTAGTGCAGTAGGTTGCGTGACTAAAGTGAGTAAAGTCAGTTTCTACAGATTCCCAGTTGACCTTGAACTTCGCAGGTAATGGATAGCTGCTGATCGGAAGGGCTGACAACCAACTGAGCACAGAGGGACTTGTTCTGCCCACTTTGTAAGCTGAAAGAGAAGCAACTCGCCCCGGACTAGCTATGTTGTTATAGTAATAAATTGCAATTATTATTAATAATAGCTAATCTTTACTGTAGCCAGGAATAATAAATAAAATGCTAGGCTTCTCTGTCTTAGAAAGCACATTATAACTAATTCATCTTTTGAAGCAGGAAGAGCAACATTAGATATTGTAAAACAAAGATTCATTCTCTTTTCCTTCATCAAACATTCTCTTCCTCTTCGTGATGGGCGTGCAATGTTACAAATGGGGGCATTCTTAAAGTTAGGAAAGAGCCACTCACAATGATGAGAACTACAAGCTGTATCTTTTGATTAGACTTGTGTATGCCTCAGCAGCAATTACCAAGCAGAGATATGGAACAGGCTTCTCCTTACATGAACAATGTGCACAGAGAATGGTTCCACACTTCAGCTCCAAGGTTTAAGAGCACATAGCCTGTGAATGCTGAACACTCACTACTTAGTATTGTCCACTGTTACAAATGCACATCATTCACCCAACCAGCCACAAGATATTTATATCCTTCCAAAAGCTTTTAGCTCATCTTTTGTGCATGAACTTCTGCATTTATTAGAAAATTGGGCATTCAATCTGGGGGACATTAGTTAGTAAAGCCATAAGAATACCTGTACCAGACCCAAATGTGTCACCTCTTAGGTTTCGGGATGTGTAAAGGTCAGCACTAGTGCTAGAAAACTCTGAGAGTTAGAGCTATTTAACTTTTACTAAAAATATGAACTGCTTGACAACTGGTTACCACTGCGATGGATACAATGATATACATGTATATGTACTATAGGGATCATCCACATTTAATTCCCCCCAGCTTTTTATCCTTGGCACTTCTCTCCAGCTCCTGATAATACTCTAAAAATATTCGTGTTGACATGTTAACGACGAAGAAAAAAGATATGCCACCCAGCTACTGAACACTTTTGCCACCCAAAATGGCCACGTAGCAACCGCGCAGCGCGTAACCACGGCTTGATGCAACGTCATTGCATAACCTCTATAACATGCATCAGCATTGAGCATATACATTTGATCATTGTTCAGTGTTGTCTACTGTGTGTTCAATGTTGTACTGTGTGTCCCTACTTAGGGCATCTCCAAGGTTGGACAGTCTGGAAACATTGACTCTATCCTTATTTAACCTTCTGAGTTCACTACATTAAGTCTAGCAGACCCAAACAAAAATCTGCTGGAACTTGTTCCAACAAGATCATGGCCTTATTCAGAGCCATGCTAATTGGAAGTCCAGGAGCTATATACACACCTAGTTCTCAGAACTACACTCCTAGTTTCTGCAGCTCCATCCAGGTCAATTTAAACTGAATTCAACCAATAGACACTAGACACTTGAGTTACAAAATAGCTAGAATGCACAACCTGGAGGTTTTTCACACCTGTATCCTTAGCTTTACCCTCAATTTGGGTGAATAATCTCACTATACCTCTTAAGCTATGTTCTCAGAGTATAGCTAATTAATTTTACTGATGTGCACTTTATTGACATAAAATATACCTCTTGAAATAGCTTTTCTTTTTACTCCCCAATATTGCTTAAGTATGTAGTCAGCTAGTTGTGAATGATGACATCTCCTTACAGCATCAGCAAGCGTTCTCAAAGTTGGTTTCTTGTCATTTCGTAACCATTCTTCAATGATGGCAGTAAGTAATCGATCAGCATTGCCATTATTGTTCATCTTGAGAGTGGAGATTCTTCCCAGTTTAATGCCCAAGTAAATGCCAAGTTGATCTGCTTCACTTGCTGGAAAGTCCTTAACCATTAATATTGTTTGTATGTTGAGAATTGTAAGATTACTGCCTATAAATTCAAGAACAAATTTTTTTATCATTCATAAACACTGACAATTCGTTATTCTTTAAGGTACATAGGTTGGTTTAATAAATTCTACAGTAGTATCTTTTACTATATTATAATATCTTACAAAAAATGCTTTAGCCTTATATTCAGGACCACTTATATTCAGGGACCAAACAGAACAGCTCTTACAAGCCAAACCAATGGCAACAACCACAAAATTCTCATATATATTGCATTATAACTACATTACAACTTGATGGCAGGATTTCATTTGGGGTGGGTGTAAGAGAATATTTCCCTCCCTCCCCTCCCCACTCCCCACCCCCTGGCAGTTTCTAAATGAATCCCTGATGAGCTTTTTACTTCAATGTATAAGGTTTACTTTGTCAGTATTCCTGTTATTTACAGTGGGATTTAAACAGACATTCACAATGAGATTCCACTGTAATATAATAATATTATACCTTTAAGGGCAAATGTAATTCACTTCTCATAGGAACATACAATGTCACACATACCTTCTCTTTCAGTTGTGACATCCTCCAAAGATGGAGACAAAATACCTAACCACTGCTTATGCCACTCTAGGGTCTACAATCAGTATACTCAAGTATGAAATCACCTGCATATTGGCTAGGTGAGGGGAAGTGCCTGAATGTGGACAGCAAAAGCATTTAGAAGAGTATTCAAGATTCTGGAATTTACGAGCATTTTTGACTTCATTAATCGCATTGATTACATCTTCACGAACTTTCCAGGTAAGTTTTTCTTAAAATCATCATCAACCTTAATATGCACCTTAAAGTGTGATCTTTTATCCAGTAAAATGACACTGGCTATGCCGACATTGAAGGTCAGGGAGTTATGGAATAAATGGCCAGGAGTAGTGACTTTTCTCCATGGCTTGTTTTTTGATAGTAGGCATACAACTGAGGAAGAGAACAGACCCATTGGAGCATTACCTGGAAAAGAAACTGCTTGTTGGTGAGTTTAGATCTTCATCAACTTCAAACAGAGATGGCACTTCGGATATTGGTACAAGAACAAAAAGATGAGTTAAAATTCCTGCAAAAGTTATGTGATCAAACAGTCCTTCTACATAACTGCTCTCAAAGCTTTTTAACACCTCTAAAGTAACTTCCCCTTGCTCAATAAGAGAAATAGATTCATCAGAAACTAACCGAACTTCAATGGAAGGAATCTTCTTTCTCCAAATATAGCTCTTCTTGATTATCTCGTTAACTTTATCAAGCAAAGTATTAGGATTAGTGAATATTGCATCAGGTGCATGTGATTCAAAATACATAATCAGGTTGAGCTCATCAAGATGCCGTATGGCTGCTAAAAATTTCTTTTCATTAAAGTTTAAAGATGGACCAATTTTATTAAAGCAAATTCAATGGAAGGAATCTTCTTTCTCCAAATATAGCTCTTCTCGATTATCTCGTTAACTTTATCAAGCAAAGTATTAGGATTAGTGAATATTACATCAGGTGCATGTGATTCAAAATACATAATCAGGTTGAGCTCATCAAGATGCCGTATGGCTGCTAAAAATTTCTTTTCATTAAAGTTCAAAGATGGACCAATTTTATTAAAGCATTTTTTATAGCTGATTACATCATATCCTTTTTTCTTAGCTAGCACTTCTAGTTTGAGTAGTATTGTAAAGGTAACAGTTTTACAAAAAGGCTTTACAGCTTTAACTATTCCTCTATGAATTTTGTCAAGTACATCCTTATCTGATTGACTTCTCGAAATGCTATCAATCTAGGAAATATTATGTTTCCCATCATTTGTTATAATACCAACATAAGGTTGTAAAATTTTCTTAAGCTTCTCTTCCTTTTCTTCATGGGATTCTTTGCTTTTACCTTCTTCTCTGTGTGTACCCACAACAGGTTTAGCGGCTGCAATACGTTCCTCTATCTCAATGGAAGCAGTGAATGATCGATGGGATAAAGGGAGGAGATTGTCTGGACACAGTGTTGAAAGATCTCTTTGTGGTTCAGAAGGAATTTGTAAGACTCACCACATGGTTTACCATTTTTGTAGTGTTTAATCTCTGGTTTATCATCCAGCTGGTCAGAGAGATTAATGACAAAGATACCTAATGTGGCATTCTTTACAAAGGCTGTGAGAAGCTCATGGAACTGAGGCTGTCTGCCACTATCTACCAAGTAGATCCATGTTAAGCTGAACAGTTCCCCAATTTATAACCAATGAGATGTACAACCTCCTTGATAACTTCCCCCAATGATGTCGCTTCTTCTGGAGATTCGGGTACAGAGTTTTGTGGAGAATTCACATCCAATAGTATTTTTTCATCCCTGGGAGTTAATGTTGCAGCTCTAGATTTAATTGCATTGGCAGGAACATCCTTCAATTTCTCAGATCCCACTAATTCCCATACTATTTCTTCACTTGAATCATCTTCACTAGTTCGTACCCTTTTACACTTTTCTGGGCTGTATTGATACATCCAGTACTGTTATATGTATCTGGGATAGGAAGGTCACAGAGAAACTTCAGCAAACAGGATTTACCCACACCTCCTGCCCCCACTATCAGTATCTTGATAATGCTGATGTCAATGTAGCCCAGACTCATAGCTTCATCAAACTAGAAAAGTTTAAAACAGATTGTACATGGTTATGCATGCCTAGAGAAATGCAGTGGAACTGTTAATTTGGTCACCAGAATTCAATCCATTTCCTATGAAACTGCACAATAGCCAACTAGATTCTTATCACTATTATACTCTACTCTATACTATACTATAATATATTCTAAATAATTGAGACACATTGAAGGTACAAGTACAATGCACACAAAAACATGCAATTCAAAAGCAACTAGAACGAGAGCATTTTATTCGATGATTGTTAGGGCTGGGTAGCCAAAGGTGATATAATATGTGAACTTCAGATGATAACTGTAAGGCACAACTAAACCATTTTTTCCCGTTTTTATATCTGCTCATAATTCTCTTATACGTACTTAAAGTTGATTTTGGTCTTAAAATGTTGCTCATTAATGAGCTTTCTGATGGTATACTAAGTTATCCTGCCTGCTTTCATTTACTACTTTGGGCTCAACACCACAATGTCTCAACCAATAAATTTAACAACAAACCACAGGTACATCATTTGAATAGAGGAATTTGACACCTCTACTAAAATTTATTTTAAGAGGTCATCTTAGAGTGTTGATTCATAATAATTTATGTAAAATGTTTCATAAGCAAATTCTGTCTATTCAAATGAAAGAGTAGGAAAAGAGCTTTCTCACTGTGGACAATAGTAGAAAGTAGTCGAAAGTAGTACATGAAGGTGGGCAGGCTAACTTCATCTAGGTTGTTGGAAAGTAAGAACTTAATAGCTATATTATCAGAAAGCTCATAAAGTGAGCAACATTTTGAGAAAATTGAAAAAATTAACTTTCTTTGACAAAGTATAGGATAATATTAAAACAGATATTGAAAAAAAAATTGCTTTACAAGTAACAACTATGTCACTACAATAGCTGCTAAAAATTGGATATAGCTGTTTCCATAGTATGCCATTTTCCAAGTCATATCTGTTTCTATAGTATGCCCTTTTTTAAGTCTAGGGCAAGCCTGTCATACAACACAGCATGGAGAGGTCTCATTCCAAGGACTTCCCATCACCATCAGTAACAAAAAGTCGCTAAAACAGTAACCCAGAAGTATTATATTATATAGCTATAATCTGGTATTTATGTCTTCTTGGTAATGAGCACACATAGACTAGTGAGACTATAATTAGCAGCAACACAGTACTTTTAATGTTAGATTACTTACTACAGTCTTTCTTTCCTCTTCACCAAGTTCTACACCAGGGGTAGGGGTCAATCTGGACCTGCAAAGTAAAAAGATGAAAGATAGTGCACATACACCCCATGTATGTATCCTTCTGCTACCCCTTTCCCACACCTCTTGCTAATCCCACTTCTAACCCACTCACTTACCAAATTGTGTATGTAGATACATCTTCCTCCCATGTGTATACCTCATCTACATATATACTACTCCTTACTTACCTCTCACCCACTCCTCACCTATCCTTGATGCACATACTCATTACAACTACATAATAATTATTATTTTGGTAATGGAGTAAGCTCAGTTTCAAAGCATTTTGATTCACCCATGAATAGAAATGTTTACTGAAAGTATAGAGGCCAAGCTCTGCTCTAAGTACAATAATGTTTACTTAAGGTAGTGGTTGTACCTTAATGGTTTCATATTTGGTGGGGTGTTTTTCCGGCAGAGTGCAGTATAACCACTTTTCAATTACTATAGAACAACCCCAAATCATCCCACATCAATTTCAGCAAACTAATGTACATTGCAATAGAACAAACTGGTCTCAAAATAGTGGACTTTAATCAATCAAGTCTTAGAGATAAACTAGAGCAAAATATACTATTGCCTTGAAATAAGTTTACTAGTTGGGGGGATCCCAGTATCCCCTATATAGCTCAGGAGTAAATCAACTTAGCTATTAACAACTTCTTGGTGAATTTTGGTGTCTTGATCTCCACAAACCCTGCCTTTACTGCTTTCATGAAGCTCTTGAGGTTACTAAAGGTCACATGCAATGAAATGTTTCATGTTTCTTGGTAGTCAAATATCCGTGTTGTATCTACACTAGTAACTCCAGCAAGATAACTCACTGTCTGGTCCAGGATTGAATTTCACATAAGAGAGGTGGCACAGAAGGGAAATTAATCATGGTACTATACTACTACTAACTATAAAAATCTTTTCGTGAGCAAGTCAAAGACCTCGCTATAGAGGTTTATATATTATATAATATGCAAGGGATTGACTATAGATTCATGTCATTACGTAATTTTTCAGGGGGTCAAAATTAAGGATTATAGCCTATTATAGCTATAATGACTGCGCGCGGGGTACTGCTGCCTTAATTTGATCGTTTTAGCACATCTGATAGTAATGTAGTACCACATCACAGTTCCATTTTGGTTTATATGGTATAGATGACTAGGTGAAATTCTTGAGATACTGTGCTCTTCAGAACTATCACAAAAAGTCCGCCTTTGCAGCAGATGATAAGGAGAATGTTCCAAAGGTAGTGCTGCATGCATAATTATTTGTGTGTGTATTATGATGATGGTATATATATAATGTGCATGCATGCAAGATGGTAGGGGCTCCAAACAGAAGTGAAGTGCCCTCTGTGCAACTAACATGTTTTAATAGTATTGTATACCAATGATACAGACTCTACCAAGCCATTGCCAAAGGAATTGCATCAAGAAAATGCCTACATGAATCATGGAAGTCTAACCCTCCAAGTGAACTTTTCAGACCATTAATTAATTATACATCAGGAGAAATGGCACAATTTGATTACATTTTTACTGGGGTCAAAGTTCATGTGTGTCGTGCATGAATGTCTTGCTGTCATCTTGATCTTGAGTAGAGATTCTGTACCATTAATTGGTGGCCCTTGAAGATAGGCCTAAACCTATGTAATAAAAAAATAAATGTGAGGCATAGAGGGATGATATTGATCACTCTGCTTCTCAATGTAAAGAGATCTGTTGTGAAGTGAAAATCATCAGGGGCAGATCCAGGAATTTTTGAAGGGGGGTTGTTGATAAAGGATCAGATTGGATTATTCTGAGGTTGGAGGGGCTGATACATATTAAGAAGAACAAAAGGGTGGGGTTAAAACCCTTACAACCTCCCCCTCCTCATTGCTGATAAAGAGATTGGATTATTTTGAGGCTTAAGGGGCTCTGATATGTATCAATGATATTTAACTATAACAAGAAGAACAAAAGGGTGGGGTTAAAACTCTCACAACCCCTCCCACCCCTCCTCCTCCAGATCTACCACGAAATCACCCCTAGTATATATTGTTTAACAGACAATAGTCAGGGAGGTTGGAACACTTTTCCTGCCCATGAGGTGCCACCCAAAATCACTGTACCCAAAATCACTGTATGAGTCTAGGGTGGGACTCACTTGATAAAACTAGGCTCACCAGAACACTATAGTTTTGCATGATTATATATTATGCCATCAGACTGAGAATGACCAAGGTTATGTGTAAATATTAATATTTAAGGAATGCACAAAAAAATTATCAATACTCACATTTACGTTGAATGCAACACTGTTTTTTTCGTCCAGGTCCACCATACTTTTTCATATCCTTGCAGTATGAACATTGACAACAGTCATCAGTTCGCTTGCAGGCACTACAGTTGCCACAACGTCCTCGTTTTGCTGAAAATAGTAATACAAACTTAGCTATTATGCAGCTTAATAGTTAGTAACTATACCTTTTGGTTCATCTTGAGCTGGAGAAGGTTTGCTCATGTTACATTCAGCAGGCACTTCATCACTATCCGAGGCTTGCCTACAATAACAGATCACACAAACATGCCCACAAAATAATAAGAGTTGAGCCAGAATAACAATGTACAGTACACGTTTGAAATGCTATAATCTATTCTACAACATTGCTTGAATGGTGGTCCTCCCACCATAATTGGTTCTAACAGACCAACAGTAACTGCCAGAGTTGGTCCATCAGGATCAGTTATTGCTATTACCATAAGTGGGTCCTCCACCACCTGATAGGTCTTCTCCTTGTAATGTTATACTTAAGGGTTTGTTAGTACAGTAAATTTTACTTACTAATTTAGTATAATTCAGTAATCCAAGAGCCAGATCCAGTAAAATATATATGGACAGTTAAGTAGGTAGGCTTGTCCCAAGAAGAACAATGAATCTGCTGAGTTAGTTAACGGTATATTATGATACAATGCATACCTGGAATAGTTGACAGAAATTGGGTGAGTTACTCTTATTTTCTTTAATGACTCTTCAAGTTATTAAAAATATATAAAAATGTACTTTATGTGTAAGTATGTGTACATAATAACATACTTTTCTGGAAGTTTGCGCCTTTACACCTACTCTGATACGGTATTTTGAGTTCAACCTGGGATGGCCTCTATGGGAAGAGTTGCAAAGTTCCTTCTAGCTTTGATTAGTGCACGTCTTGCTCAAACTGCAGCACATGGTCTCAGAATTAATCCTTCAAAAGTTGGTAATTGATTCTTGAACCTTTCCAGAATCTTTTTCACATCAGCATTTATTGACACCAGAAGGTCAGAATCTTGACAGTTAAATGAAAGGGTTCCAAAGTAATTCTTAAATTCATAGCTGCATGAGACACACTTAATGCCTGCAAGTGATAAACAATAAATTCTTACATTACACTTTTTAATAAGATATACCTTCTTAGGAATGTTTTCCATTTGTGATGGAATATCATCATGGAATGTAGTTTGTTCTGAGGAACAACTATCATGTGAGTTGCAAGTGTCAAAGAAGGTATTTATAGTTGTCTGAACACTACTCATGTAAGGTCCATTAAGGTAATGATCGGGAAGTTTGTTCCATCCCCACTGCGGGAATAAACAGAAGATTGCAAAGAAATGCTTGCATGGAATATTTCATTCTGTAAAATCTGGACATGAACACTCAGGAGGCATACCAACATTACCAAAATTAAGCTCGTATAAATGTCCCATTGAACCAGAAATTGTAAACCTTCCCAGTTCAGTGTTAGCTTCAATAACATCACTGATATCAAACTTAGCACTGTTAACTTTTCGGTCTACGCAATGTATGATTACTTGTTTAGGTCTTTCCTGAAGGTAGGAACAACATCACTATATGACCTGTATTTATCTGACTGCTTGAAATTAAGGAAGACATACTTTTGATAGCAGTTAAGAAAATAATCTTCATTCAGGAGAGTAATAATTCCAGAAAATGTAGTTGTCCTTCTCCTTGGGAGATATGTATATTTTAGTGCTTTGTTTTGTGCCTCAACACCACTATTAATGTTAATTGCATGATAAGTGCCATCCCGGAAACATCTTGCCCAACGCTAAAGATATAATATACAAAAGCTGTAAAGTTGCTACTATTAGAATATAATTGACTCTTCCACATGTATGGAGCTACATGTATGTATAATGCTTTTCCTGTAAATTACATAATACTAATAACATGTTCAAAATAGTGCATGATCATGCTAGCACAACATACATCTGACATAATTTCTACTCCCACCTCACACATTGAACAGAAGTATGATTTTGACTCAACACGACTTACTCTTGATGTTGGAAGCCAAGTAGTATTTAACCACTCTCTTAACTTTTCATTCTCTTTCCATAGCAGAGAATCCTTAAGCTTTTCCACTGATCACGAGATAAGCTATCATAAACACCAGCTGGAGGAGCATTTGCACAGTTACGAAGAAGAGTAAGTAATGTATCTTGATCATTTTTATGATGATGATCTTCACCCATCTTTCCCATGCCTGTTCACGATGAAAGTCACACACATATATATATTGTGGTGGAAGGAAATGATACTGTTATGGCTTGTATCTCTGCTTCAGAAAAGTCAGTCATAAAAAAGTTGGGTTGCCACTGGGGGTTCCAGGACTTGAGAACATCTAATGCTTCCTGTATTTTCTCTGATGTTTCACCCTGGATAATGAAATCTGCAACAACTATGTACCCAACATTTGTCTTGGCACAAAGGAAAAAAAGAGGTAATTCATACTTCGTTGTTTTATATGTGGCATCCAATAAAGACATGGTATTTCCATATTTAACAAGCAAATCATGTTACCGTTTCTCCTGATGTATGTAAAGAAGAGTATTGGATGGCAGCTGTACTGTATTTTCCTGTTCATAATCACCTATACATTCTTCTTTATATGGTCTAAAAAAGAAGCTTGCTTGAGGGTTCAACTTTTTCCACGCTTCTATCTTCATGTAAGCATTTTCTTGATCCAAGCTTGATAGTTGTAGTTTCATTTTGGCAATGTAGACATGATTGCTGATATCTTTATCGGTGGGGTTGTAGGATTTGTCATTTGGGTTAATAATGTCATCTGTATTAAGATGTTTTACATACACCCTGAGTGATGTTTAACTTCATTTGTTTCAGTAACCCCCTCAGCAACAAGTTCATGAATCTTTCGAATCAATACTGGGTGGATTCTTTGAGCCAAAGACATTGGACCTTTTGTGGAATGTACATTGTGGTGGGCTTCTTCGGATGGAAGGCACACATAATACTTTGAAATAGTCTTGATATTAGTTTTGTTATCTTGAGCTAGCTGTAGGTCATGTAGTGAGGTTTTCTCGAGACATTGTATCTGATTTTTGCTCATATCAGAAGTTGGAACAATTTTGTAATCAGGATAAAGAATAAATTCTCGTATAGTAATATGGGCAGGACAACCTTTTTTCTGGGTAGTTTGTAAACATACACGACCACCTCTGAGCTGCTTCATACGACTCTTACACTTATAATCCTGCCCAAACTGACAGTCAAAAAACCACACTTTACCCATGGAGAATGGTATATTGTTAAATTCAAACACCTTCTGTCCAATTTTATGCAACCATAATATCCTTGACTTGGGCTTTAGAGTCTGTATGTTATAGTACATAACAAAAAAGAGGTTATAATAATTATATTGTCATTATGTGAGTCTGGTGTGGAAACAAATCTACAATTACATGGTGGTGATAGAAAAATCAACAACAAATAGATCACTTAAATTGGTCCAGAAACTGCCTTGACATGCATGCCTATCTCCATTTGGAGCCCCCTACATTACTGTACATGTATGCACATCTGGTTATACATGTCACACTATTTTATTGGGATTTATTACCTTTGGAACGTTCTCCTTATCTGCTGCAAAGGGAGGTTTTTTACGATAAGATGTTCTAATGCCAAATGTAGTCACAGTATCTCGCTTGTGGATGTCAAGAGTTATACTTAAATCATCCACAACTCCTTCATAGTATAAACCACCAGAAATGGGATTCAAGCCATGAGCCCATTTAAGAGATCTGGCACTAGTACTACCAGCTTCCATCGTAATCGAGGTCCGGCTCTCTATATCTATGCTCTAGCTAGCTAGCTAGGCTAGTGGCGCGCTCTAGGCAGCTGCACACCCGGCCGCACACGCAGCCATAATTTTGACCCCCAGGAAAATTACGTAATGACATGAATCTATGTGTGATCGAATGAATTTAGTCAATCCGGCCGGCCCCCTTAACCCTTTCGCTCCCAAAAGAGTGTAATTTTACACACTTTTCAACCGTCCGTTACTCGGACCCCGTCGGCACCAGGACGTCCTCCTGCCGCCAACCTTTGACTGTCGGCATCGGAAGTCAGAACAATGGGTTGTGGTCCGTCAGTTCTCAGATGTTTGACCACAGGGAGGAGCTGCCTTTGATCTTCCTTTGATGTTCACTTTATATGGACTTTAAAAAAAAAAAAAAAAAAAAAAGGAAAAGAAAAGGAGAGTGGCATAGTGCATGGGGCAGTGCCGTAGAGGATCGTCGGTGTGAGAGAGGCCATAAGCAGGCCAGCAAGAGTCTCCAAGGAGCTCATTCTTTGTGCCTTGATCTGCTAGCCGCCAGCATGACGTCACGCCGACCTGCGCGACCTTTTGCTGCCTGGGGCGCCGGCGCCTAGTGACGACGACCAATGCCAAATCAAAAAAAATTCCAAAATTAGTGTAGCGAAAGGGCTATAGCAGATTCTTTTGGCCAGACCACAAAGAGTTACCCCAGTTAACTTCAAAACAGTGATAAAGCTTTCCTTAAGGTGATGGTTACTCCGTGGTTAATCCAGGAATGCATAATATACATCACTTTTAAAAATTCATTAAAAATGCTAAAATTGATATTTATACTATATATTTGATATCTAAATGATCTGCTTTTCTTGCTCCATCTTATAGTATCTAATTATATATTATGTAATAATAGGAAGTGGTTAAAAATTACTAGGAGCTGGTGGCCAATGGTTGGATGATGACCATTATTATGAAGCTTCTTCAACAACTATTGAATGATGAACATCCAAACCTGGATGGCTACCAGAACAATGGCCTTAGTCCTGTTAAAGGAGATGCTCTCCAGATTCAGTGGGTGACTCCTAGCAGTATTTGAAATGAGGTGGTTATTTATTATAGTAAGTTTACTGGAGATCTTAAGTCACCAGTTAGCCCTTCTCTATAGAACATGGTCTGAAGAAGATGAGGGTGACGTTGTGCTTCACGTTGTTGTACTTAACATGCAGCAACAACTTGGAGGGGATTATTTGCTATAGCATTTGCTGTCCATGCTGCACTTGGATAGAGTGTAGCTAGAGAAGCTTGAATTTGACCAAGTTCAAATGTGAGATCATCTCATTAAATGTTTCACAAAGAAGAAAATGCTACCATTTTATTTAGCTACTTATCAATCTTCCAGAATCACTTCTTATTATGTAGCTATCTTGATTATCATCATTCCTTCTTTTATAATAACTTGAATTCTGTTAAAGTATAATTTATAGCTAGATATCTCCAAAACTCAAAGATAGTGTCCTTCATAATATTTTAGGGACCAGTAGCAACAACATGGGGTTGTGGGTCCCTATAATTTTATAAATATAGGGATAGGGTCCCCAATATTTTGGGCCTACAAGGGGGTCCTCATTTACATGGGGCTGGAAGTCCCTATATATTATATATATAGCTATGAACATAGGGACAGGGGTCTCCAATATTATTATTATGGGGACAGGGGAGCCCTAAAGTTAGGGGTATATGACACTGGTACAACTGTGCATTTCCCAACCTTACTTTCTTCATCTCCAAGTGGTTCAATAGCTCAAATATTAGTAGCTGAATTTAGGGTGTGGCCATGGTACCAATTATGATGCACACCTACTTTATTTTTATTAGCAGCAGCCTTTATGATACAAACTTTTTTCTTTAATATTCGTTTTGTCCATCTTGTAGCGCTAGCTATATATATATATTTGCTGCTTCAATTAAAAATATGAGTTTAATCAAGCAAATCAATTGATAGGTAAGGTACGCTACAAGTCTGTCCCCGTTGTTAGTCCTTGCTGCGGTTTTAGGACTCTAATAATATGCGCATGCGCAAGATGCTGCATTGGACAGTGTAAAAGGAGCTCCCAAGATTCACTGTTGGAGTTGAAGCTGTTGTTCGAGAGAGTTTAATCTGCGAAATTTAAAGATACTGCACATTGGAAATAAGTGAAGGATGAAGGTCCTGATCACCCTGGCATCATTTCTTGTAACTGTAGTCACTGCCCAACAATGTACTACAGTGCCACAAGATGTACAACAATGTGTGACTGAATTGGTATGTTGGAAAAATGTAACTACTTCATAAACTTTTACCTTTAGTACCTATAGGAAACCACTGTAAGTTGTACAATAGTCACTCATAATGGATGAATAATATTATTGTGCAATCATAGCTAATAACTCCAGTGTAGAGATAGCTAAGTACTATTGACTGCAAACTATAACAGTAAATTTTATTATTTTCTAGAGTTTTGCTGGACTTGATCCATCTGGATTTTGTGCTGGAAATTGTGTAGAAACACTAACAAATTTTTATGCAGATTGTTCGGGTGCTGCTGCTGCTGCTGCTGTACGTCAATCACTTCAGACAGGTAAATATAGCTATATAGCAGTTCTTGATCATCAATTTCTACCTGCCATATTTACTCTGTTAACACATAATAATAAATTAACCAGTATTTTTTTTTAAATAGCATGTGGTGGTGGCAATGGTGGTGACAATGGCGGTCAAACCTGTACTAGCATTCCTTCAGATGTACAACAGTGTGTGACTAACTTAGTATGTAACAGTAAAGCTAGAAGTGAATTTGACTAAATTAAACCTGTTGCCATTATAATGCAGGGTACAGCAGCATCCAATCCAAGTTCTTTTTGTAGTGGAAGCTGTGTAGCTACAATAACAGATTTTTATGCAGATTGTTCGGGTGCTGTTGCTGCTGCTGTACGTCAATCACTTCAGACAGGTAAATATAGCTATAATAGCTAGAGTTCTTGATCATCAATTTCTACCTGCCATATTTACTCTGTTAACACATAATAATAAATTAACCAGTATTTTTTTTTTTAAATAGCATGTGGTGGTGGCAATGGTGGTGACAATGGCGGTCAAACCTGTTCTAGCATTCCTTCAGATGTACAACAGTGTGTGACTAACTTAGTATGTAACAGTAAAGCTAGAAGTGAATTAGACTAAAGTAAACCTGTTGCCATTATAATGCAGGGTACAGCAGCATCCAATCCAAGTTCTTTTTGTAGTGGAAGCTGTGTAGCTACAATAACAGATTTTTATGCAGATTGTTCGGGTGCTGTTGCTGCTGCTGTACGTCAATCACTTCAGACAGGTAAATATAGCTATAATAGCTAGAGTTCTTGATCATCAATTTCTACCTGCCATATTTACTCTGCTAACACATAGTAATAAATTAACCAGTTTTTTTTTTTTTTAAATAGCATGTGGTGGTGGCAATGGTGGTGACAATGGCGGTCAAACCTGTACTAGCATTCCTTCAGATGTACAACAGTGTGTGACTAACTTAGTATGTAACAGTAAAGCTAGAAGTGAATTAGACTAAAGTAAACCTGTTGCCATTATAATGCAGGGTACAGCAGTATCCAATCCGAGTTCTTTTTGTAGTGGAAGCTGTGTAGCTACAATAGCAGATTTTTATGCAGATTGTTCAGGTGCTGTTGCTGCTGCTGTACGTCAATCACTTCAGACAGGTAAATATAGCAGAGGTCTTGATCATCAATTTCTACCTGCCATATTTACTCTGCTAACACATAGTAATAAATTAACCAGTATTTTTTTTTTAAATAGCATGTGGTGGTGGCAATGGTGGTCAAACCTGTACTAGAATTCCTTCAGATGTACAACAGTGTGTGACTAACTTGGTATGTAACAATAAAGCTAGAAGTGAATTTGACATGAAAATTAAACATGTTGCCATTATAATGCAGGGTAGAGCAGTAGCCAATCCAAATTCTTTTTGTAGTGGAAGCTGTGTAGCTACAATAACAGATTTTTATGCAGATTGTTCGGGTGCTGCTGCTGATGGTGTACGTCAATTACTTCAGACAGGTAAATATAGCTATAATAGCTAGAGTTCTTGATCATCAATTTCTGTCTGGCATATTTACTCTGTTAACATATATTTTTAAAAATAGTATGTGGTGGTGGCAATGGTGGTCAAACCTGTATTGACATTCCTTCAGATATGCAACAGTGTGTGACTAACTTGGTATGTAACAATAAAGCTAGAAGTGAATTTGACTTATGTTGCCGTCATAATGCAGGGTACAGCAGTAGCCAATCCAACTTCTTTTTGTAGTGGAAGCTGCATATCTACAATAACAGATTTTTATGCAGATTGTTCAGGTGCTGCTGCTGATGCTGTACGTCAATCACTTGAGACAGGTATGATATAATAAAAAATAACTAGCCTATGGTGTTGATTATGCTATAATTATATTTTTAGTGTGTCCTAATGGAAATAACAATAGTGGCAGTGCAAAAACTTACGCTTTGCCAGGAGCAGTGTTGTTAGTTGCAGCAGTTGCCACCCTTTTTTTGAACATATCTTCAAAATTATGAACAATTATTATGCTATACATAATATAAATATATTTTTATTTGAGTTTGGAATAAACCATAGTATAATACACAAGTATATGGCATGACTTGAGGAGTTTGAGGTCATACTAGTACCTCTATTCACCTTACTATATGTACCTTCAGCAAATCCTTCAGAAAAAAACAACTATGAAAATGTAGGTGCCAAAGTTGTAAGGTATTAATTAACAGTTGCATGTTGATCCTGACAGAGACTGTGGTGTTTCTGTAGTGCCAGACTATAATGCACCCCCCAACATATATGTCGTAGACAGGCTTCTTTAATAAAATTTTAAGCTTCTAGCTGGATAGCAACAGATTTTGAAAATCATTCTATGAGAACCCTGTCAATACCCTCAATGTCTTCAATTCCTCCATAGTTATTTACACCATCAACATTATCAATCATTTTGATCCCTTTTAATGTTTCACTGCATACATTTGTTGTAGCTCAGACCACTCAGTAGAAGAGCCAGTCCCATAATAAATGGTAATGTTTTACATCACATTTTGCTTTTATGTTTTGTCTTATGTAGTTTGAAGCTGAAGCAGTTTTAGGATAGATGTCAATGAGAAAATGAACAATGAAATTGAAACTTATGTTGTCAAGTATACATTTTAGGATCTAATTAGGTTAGGAAAATGTACATTAAATGAGCTTTTTAATGATACCAACATTGTTGACTAATAGTAGAGTTGGGCCAAGAAAAATTACACATAGTAGTTCAGTAATGGTCAAAATTGTCCAGCACCATATGTCGATCTCTCACTTGCCATTCTCCTCTCAATTTCCTCTGCTCTCTGCCTTGATTTTGCCTTCCTCTTTCTCTTTGCAACTTCCTTTGAACTCCTGTCACTCTTACTGACTCTCATTTTATCTGCCTCTCGAAAAAAAGTTTATTGGGCGAGGGCCTTGTACTATATCTATATCCTTCATCAAACGTGACAGCCCATATTCCATGCCATCATTAAAAACAATTATAGAAAATCAACAGCAAATGTTACAGTAGGTTTAGACAAAAACTGAGTCTTGCTAGCCTTGCTCCACACCAGATTATTAAAATTAATCATAAATAGCTACAAACATAGCACTAGCTATAATATTGCTTGGATATTATAGTTAGCAGGGTGTAGCTACATTGAGGCAAAGGAGGTATGTTATGTAGCTATAAGTTTGATGCAAAATGATAATTAGGCTACTAACTAGCTATTCAGTACAATGTAAAACAGCTACACATGTAACAGTGCCTTATCAAACACCAGATAGCAGCTAGTTATTAGCTATCCACATACACAAAGACAATGTGTAGCTAGAGTAAGAATTCCCATGTAGATTCAAGTAAAATTCAGGTGCTGGTCCAATAATAGCTATATCAACTAATAATGTTCCATGCCTCTATACCTTAGGCCTCATACAGACCAATCAACCTTCAGGGCTCAACAGGTTAGCAAATAGCATGCCCTCCATTTCTAATACTCCCTTCTTTGCTCCAAAAATTGACTAATTCATGAGCTTTAAAAGTAAGTAACTGGATGAAAACACAGTGAACTTGTACAACTACCGTATTGACAATTACCATGCATGCACATAATTATTTGGACCATTCCTTTTGAACATAAAGAATTCATCCATTGCCCATTCAAGCCTGGAGGGAACACTTAATAATATGAGACACTAATTATTAATACTCCAACATTCATTAGACTTGACCACAAAGTTAGGTTAGCTATAATAGATGGACATACACATTTGAGATCACATTTCTACTTCCAGGATAATGATATAAAGCCATGGAGTTCAAAGTTGCCACCAATTTTTGCAGAGATAGCTGTTTCTCTGTTGTCCACAACCAGGAGATACAAAATAATGTTATTTAATACTTGACATGAATATGTTGAAACCTATAGAATCATAGTATTCATTTTTACCTTGTTGCAATAGCCTGCGAGAATTATGGCACTATCTATAACACTATAATATTATAGTTGCGAAGTGCAAGCTGCTACAGAAAAATATACAATGCCTGACTAGTTTGATAAGATTAGATAGTTAGCTATTTTTGCCATTATTACTATTGGAATAGAACTGAAATTGGCATAACTCCAGACTGAAGTATTTATAGCAAACAATACTGCAACACGTGCCATATCAGTTACAACCTCAGCAACCCTCCTCTCCCCCCTCTCCCCTTAGATATGTCCCTGCACCTTTTTACCCTATCTCTAGCATAAAAACCTTAGTTTGATTTTGGTTCTTGTTACACTATTACTTTTTAAAGAAAGATAGCTTCCTATTCATTCATAACTCTGTGTGTAGCTAGCTACTTGTGTCCGTTCACTTTGTTGTTAAACATTCTGGTAGTATAATTTAGAGTTGTACATACATCATTGTTAACTGTAAACCAACAAAGATATGGTCTGGTGTATGCATAGTCAATGTAGCTAGATGATATGTAGGCTTGCTTCTTCTATCTGAAGCACTATCAGAAAGTGGAACCTGGGTGTTACCGAGACCTGCTTTATGATGATTGGCTTACCCATATTTAGGGCTGCTGGGTCAGCACAACCAAGAAATCCATCAATAGTCACCAAGCCACCTTGTGGTGGGGTGGTCTATGAACAAAACTAGTTTGCAAACACAGTATTTATATCTGCCTGCAGCAGCCAGAGGGCATATCAGTGCTCACATCATCCCAAGATACATGCAAATGGCTTCTATTGAAGTATGGTTACTATCCAAAATGTATGTCCCTTTCTGGTGTATTCACATGTATAGCCTTAGGAAATTTGATGGTGCATGCAGGTGTAGGGTTTTATATCCTGTCACTATTTTAGTGTGGTATGTGTGTACACATGTCTAGTCCACCAGCATCCTCTGTGGTAATACGATATGAGTTCCTATATTGATTAGTGAAGTAGATATGAAATAACTAGGTTTCGTCTCTTGTTTATGTGGATGTTGTAAGTGTATTGTAAAATAATATTAATTTTACTTCCTCTGTTGCCATTTCTTGTTTGCTGGCAGGCTGAAGTAGTTAGTGGATGATCTTACTGAGTCATGAATAGCTTGTAAATGATGTTGTAGACAGGCTTATTTAATAAAATTTTAAGCTCCTAGCTGGATAGCAACAGATTTAGAAAATCATTCCATGAGAACCCTGTCAATACCCTCAATGTCTTCAATTCCTCCATAGTCATTTACACCATCAACCATTTTGATCCCTTTTAATGTTTCACATACATTTGTTGTAGCTCAGACCACTCAGTAGAAGAGCCAGTCCCACAGGTTAGTATAATAAATGGGTAATGTGTAATGTTTACACCACATTTTTTTAATGTTTTGTCTTATGTAGTTTGAAGCTGAAGCAGTTTTAGGAAAGATGTCAATGAGAAAATGAACAATGAAATTGAAACTTATGTTGTCAAGTATACATTTTAGGACCTAGTCAGGTTAGCTGACTTTATGAATTGTTTTTCATGGACAGGCCACAGTGACAATAATAGTGACAAAAATAAGATTGAGACCCAACTTTCACTATTTTTAAGTACTATGTATTAGTAAAACAAATGGGAACACACTGAGGTTGAAGCCTTTCAAGAGGAGTACAAGTTCAAGAAAGTTGTAATTGTGTGAATCCCAGTTGGCACCAACTTGCAGAATGTTACCGCACAATATACATAATATGAATAAATACACGATCCTATAGCAGTAGGTCTTCTGTGCTATGGATTGACAGCTCTCAATCTCAAATTTCATTGTTTTTCTTTCATAATTCAGGTTTTGTCCAATATTCTAACTGATTCCAGGTTCATTATAAAAATAACATCCAACTGGAGTTTACAAAAGCTCTTGAAGTGGTCCAATCTCAAGGCTAAGAGTTAACTACCTATAAATTAATTATTACAATTATTATGATTATGTGCTCTATGAACTGAAACACAACTGTGATGTTACACAGATACACATAAGAATATTGATTCAGCACAATGCTTTTTGTGCATGTTTTGTCATTTTTAAAGGTCAACTTGGAATTCATCCATTGCCCAGTTTATATATTTGATCCTGGAGAGAACACTGATAATATGAGACACCATTAACTTCACCACTGACAATAAAATTTCCACCCTCTCTTGCAATTGGTATAATCACATCCTCTCCTCACATGGCTTCAAGGATAGTTTGATCTGGTGAATTATAGAATTACTATTCTTATTTTAGGTGGTCTGAACTCCTGGATTTGGTTTATTAGATAACCATAGTATTTTTAACTACAATAATACACACATATATAGTAAAGCCAGATACACAAGAATTTACTAGACAACAGACCAAGCATTGAAATGCATAGATACAATGATTACTGAGCATGCTCACAAATACAATCAATTTGACTGCAGCTGATACTATAATGAAACGACCTTACTTGAGTGCTGGTAACTATGTAAGGATAAAATGTAGTTTATAGAAAAAAAGACACAGATCCAATTTCTGCCTCAGTAAATACCATATTAACATTTCTGACCAGCCAGGGACATGAATATCAGCTATTCACATAGGTTTGACAGATCAAAAGCAGTTGATTTGTAGTTCTTTTGACCAGTCTCTTCCTAAATGCTAATTTGTAGCATACAATCATGCAGCTCAAGTGCAGCAGTCATCCCTACAACAACTTTTAACCTGGATGACTTTCAGTGTACCAGAACAATGGCCTTAGTCTTGTTAAAGGAGATGCTCTCCAGATTCAGTGGGTGACTCCTAGCAGTATTTGAAATGAGGTGGTTATTTATGATAGCAAGTTTACTGGAGATCTTAAGTCACCAGTTAGCCTTTCTCTGTAGAATATGGTCTGAAGAAGATGAGGATGATGTTGTGCTTCACGTTGTTGTACTAACATGCAGCAACAACTTGGAGGGGGTTAGCTATTTGCTATAGCATTTGCTGTCCATGCTGCACTTGGATAGAGTGTAGCTAGAGAAGCTTGAATTTGACCAAGTTCAAATGTGAGATCATCTCATTAAATGTTTCACAAAGAAGAAAATGATACCATTTCCCACTCTTTTCAAAATTGGAATATTTTTTCCCCTAGAAGAGACATTGAAATATACTGTGTGTGCCTAATGCAAGACACATTATGATACAATGTAATAACTGCAGTGAGTGGTTTTTAAGCAATTTAGCCATACCTGTTATCATGCCACTATTATATATAATATTGACTGACAGTAATATTGTTATTTACTTATCGATCTTCCAGAATCACTTCTTTTATTATCTGATTATGTAAATATCATTATTCCTTCTTTTATAATGACTTAAATTCTGTTAAAGTATAATATAATTTATAGCCATAGCTATCTCCAAAACTCAAAGAAAGATAGCGTCCTTCATAAAATATTTTAGGGACCAGTATGGGGTTGTGGGTCACTATAATTTTATAAATATAGGGATAGGGTCCCCAATATTTTGGGCCTACAAGGGGGTCCTCATTTACATGGGGCTGGAAGTCCCATATAATATATAGCTATATATGAAGATAGAAACAGGGGTCTCCAATATTATTATTATGGGGACAGGGGAGCCCTAAAGTTAGGGGTCCCCAATATTATATTATATGACACTGGTACAACTGTGCATTTCCCAACCTTACTTTCTTGTCTTTTTTCATCTCCAAGTAGCTCAATAGCTCAAACATTAGTAGCTGAATTTAGGGTGTGGCCATGGTACCTATTATATTTATGATGCACACCTACTTTATTTTTATTAGCAGCAGCATTTATGATACTACTGACAATAAACTTTTTTCTTAAATATAAGTTTTGTCCATCTTGTAGCTCTAGCTATGTATTTTTTTGCTGCTTCAATTCAAGCAAAAATATGAGTTTAATCAAGCAAATCAATTGATAGGTAAGGTATGCTACAAGCCTGTCCCCGTTGTATAGTACTTAATTAGTCCTTGCTGCAACTGTTGATCTTTAATATACGCATGCGCAAAGATGCTGCATTGGACAGTATATAAAGGAGCTCCTGGTTCACTGTTGGAGTTGAAGCTGTTGTTCGAGAGAGTTTAATCTGCGAAATTTACAGATACTGCACATTGGAATAAGTGAAGGATGAAGGTCCTGATCACCCTGGCATCATTTCTTGTAACTGTAGTCACTGCCCAACAATGTACTACATTGCCACAAGATGTACAACAATGTGTGACTGAATTGGTATGTTGGAAAAATGTAACTACTTCATAAACTTTTACCTTTAGTACCTATAGGAAACCACTGTAAGTTGTACAATAGTCACTCATAATGGATGAATAATATTATTGTGCAATCATAGCTAATAACTCCAGTGTAGAGATAGCTAAGTACTATTGACTGCAAACTATAACAGTAAATTTTATTATTTTCTAGGGTTTTGCTGGACTTGATCCATCTGGATTTTGTGCTGGAAATTGTGTAGAAACACTAACAAATTTTTATGCAGATTGTTCGGGTGCTGCTGCTGCTGCTGCTGTACGTCAATCACTTCAGACAGGTAAATATAGCTATATAGCAGTTCTTGATCATCAATTTCTACCTGCCATATTTACTCTGTTAACACATAATAATAAATTAACCAGTATTTTTTTTTTTAAATAGCATGTGGTGGTGGCAATGGTGGTGACAATGGCGGTCAAACCTGTACTAGAATTCCTTCAGATGTACAACAGTGTGTGACTAACTTAGTATGTAACAGTAAAGCTAGAAG